>WPIO01000093.1:775000-1070000 GCA_009760855.2 Cristatella mucedo | reverse complement strand
AGGATTAGTTTGAAAGACTTACTCTAAAACACCTCTAATATTTTTTACGATAAGAAAATGCGAAAGCATGCATTCATTGGTTGGAGGATGCGTACACTCCAAATCTACAAAAGTATTCTCTACTAACTGCGACTGCACTCCTTACATAAAAAACAAGTGTTCGGATCTCTTTTACAAGATAGTTAAAACAATAATTATGATCTTTAATAGTATTAAATTTAAAAGGAATATCGAAAAGATTAGTAAAATATCATTACTAATATTTTACTTACTATATTCACGTAACTATGTAGATGATAGGTTGATTTAAATTTTGCTTCCAGTGCTACCAATAAATTTCAAACCAACTAGAATTTTAGAAACAAAATACAGCTTGATATTGCCATCCTGCATAAACATTAACTATCGCAACATTACCAGAGAGTAATGTGATATTCAAGTTTTGAGATAAAGGCACGCAGTTATTAGTTCCAGTTGCATGTAGCGAAGAGACTATTAAAGAAGGGTTATCTATGGTTGGCCAGGTATAACTACTAGAGAATGGTATTTCACTCGGTAGCGTAGTTCAAGGTAAAAATAGCATTACTTCTTTGCTAACTCTTCTGCAATTAACACTATCCGCATAAGATTTATTAGCGGCATTATTAGGATTCATGACATTGGTTATATTATTATTATCCACATTTAGGTCAAATCCCACTGGAACAGACATTACCACTACTATATTTTATTTCATACCTGAATAGGTAGCACACAAGCTAACACCCAAAGCAGTTTGACCATTTGAAGTCGAGTTCCAACTACTAAAATTTATCATGAATTCTTCCATATTTGAATATTCAGTCATCGTACCACCAGCTAAATTAACTTTACCACTCAGTTGAATTTTCGCAACCAAATCGCTAGCATTAACAGCAGCACCGTTGCATGTTGGTTGATCCTTTACCTGAGCAATCGATCGTAGATGCGGTAGTCATAATGGATAATCTTGGCAAGGCTTTTTATCCGCATGTTTTTTATTCAAGACATCTCCACAATGGACTGGATTCTTAACATTGACAACATTATTACCACTATTATCCAAACTGTGTAACTCATGTCGCAGACATTGGCTATATGGTCTTATTTTCTGAACATTCGATATTATGCATTTTAACTTTAACTTTATTGACTACGCCAGTGACTAGTAGCACTAATCTCTTGAATCTACCTTTATCAGGTTTTCGAGCTGCTCGTATGCAGATTTTTCACATAAAAATTATTTTAGTATCATTTTCCTTTTTTATTCCTGAATGCGTTCAGATATAAACTAAACTCAAAATTGTAATGTCTCTCATCCTTGAGAAGATATAAAAATTACTGGAAAGTTCCAGCCTGGTTTTAGAGGGAATCACTCCAGAGAGTCAGCATTGCATCAGGTGTATAACGACCTACTTAGGAATGCAGACTTAGGTAGAGTATCTCTGCTTGTTTTCTCGATCTTTCGAAAGCTTTTGGTACTATCGATCACCGTCATTTTTGAGCGCCTCTTGTCTCGCCTGGGCATAAATGGCACTGCATTGCAATAACTCAGGTCTTATCTCAGTGGGAGACTCCAGAGTATTGATGTGAATGGACATCATCCGAGGAACCTCTGAAATATGGGGTACCTAAGGGATCTGTGCTTGGTCCAGTTCTTTGCACGGTTTATACTCTCCCTCTCGCAGATGTGATTGCCAAGCACAATCTAGGCTTTCACTTCTATGCGAATGACGCTCAGTTGTACCTTTGCTTTGATCCCTCCCAGCCTTCGAGCACCTCAAATTCTCTCAACTCACTTGCTGCATATATTGATGACATCCGCACATAGATGGCAGCAATATTTCTAAAACTAAACGATGATAAAACTAAAACTAACTTACTAGTTATGGGCAAACCCAGTGTGATTCAGAAATTGGAAAGGCTGACGCTCAAAATTGGCTCTGCCAGCATATCTCCCGTTGAATCTGCACGAAGAATAGGTTTCCTGTTTCAAAGTGACTTTTCATTAAACGACCACATCAGCTCCACAGTCAAATCTGCCAACTTTCAGCTACATAAGATTGCTAAACTTTGGGCTTGTTTAGACAGGGATGCCACATCTAAGTTGGTCCACGTATTTATGACCTTCTGGTCTTGACTTCTGTAACTCACTACGTGCTGGCCTACCGGCCTGTGCACTCAGGTGCTTAAGGCTGGTGCAAAACTCTGCAACTAGGTTTGTCTTACATGAGCGTGGCTGTTACCAAATTGCACCACTTCTCGCCGACCTGCACTGGCTTCCAGTCAAGAAACGCATAGACTTCAAGATTCTGTCACTCACCTTAAGGTCTCTTTTTTCTTTTGCTGCAGTCGACCTATAAGATCTACTTAGCCACCAGGTTAAGCCTCGTGCCACCCGCTTTTCGGAATCTGTCTACCCATACATTGAACAAATATAAAATCCTTTGGAGACCGTGCCTTTAGTTCGTATGCTCCCAAAGCCTGGAACTTAATCCCGACTTGCTTCAAGGCATCTTGTCCACATTTATAAAGAAACTAAAAACGCATCTATTTACGACAGCATTTAGTGGGTCCACGTGATTTGTCCTTTATGAGCTCATACGTGCTGGCACTGTTGTGTGCTGCCACTAACCAAACTTGCAGGCTGACCCTGTGCATGTTGCCCCTAACCATGTTAATCTTGTTATTTATTGAGCATGATACCACTAACCATTCGATCGTGCTTCCTGTGCCGCGAATGTAAAATGCCTTTAAAGAAATTGAGTTCTCTGAGGGCGCTATATCAAACACATTATTATAACAAAAATAAAGATTTACTGATTGGAATGTCAATGTATTTTCTGTGAGTATTCCAACTTTCCAGCATCATTATTCTTTAGATTTATTAAAGCAACTCAAATTGGGATATTTATTTTGAATTCGCAGAAAAAAATTCATCCATTTCTAACACGTACAATCCTGGAAATGCATTGCGCTTCATAAGGTGGAAGTATCTCATTTTCTGTCAAGATTCTAGACCACAGACATTTTATTTCAACCAGATGTTTATAATTTCCAGTGTAAATCATGCTGTCAGGGCTAAAGGGATAGTATTCATCTTTAGAAAAGCAATCAGTAGCTTTAGTTATAGTAGTTTTAAATTTCATTTCTAGTAACTTCGCAACTGTCGGTTCAGTTATTTTTCCAAAAAGTAATGGAGCTCTTAATTCTAAAGATTGATAGCTTTAATATTTTCAACTTTTCTATTTATCATTTATTTAATCATTTCATCATATACTTTTATATTTCTAAAGACCACATCATTACTTAATAAAAAAATACTTCGTATCTACCCATATTTAATGTCATAAACGTAAACCATTCGTCCCTTCTTTGCTCCGTTCATTTATAATAAAACAGTTTAAATTAATCAATGGGAACTTGAAACCATGGTGGTTTTAATGCTGTGAAACATCAACACTAACGATAAGATTGAGTTCAGTTCCAGAGACCACAGTTTTATGAACTTTTTATGAATCAGCATTTGGAAAAGTCCTATACTTATTGGTTACATCAAGGATATTATTATTCCTAAGGGATCACTTATTGAATGTAAGATCGATAACGTGGAATGGGTATAGCGCTAAATAGTCAGGAACAGCGATTCCAGTACCAGCTACGATTTCGCTCACTCCTAAGAATTGTTTTTTAAACTGAGTAAAATCCATGCAAAACATGGCGAATTGAGCTTGCTAAAAGTTGCTAACAGGCATCTTACAGTATTGGTCTCAACGTTAGCGTGGTTAAATACTGCGCTATTAACAGTACAACTATTGTACTTAATAATCTTTTGAAATGCGATGATTTCGCCTCACTTTTTCATCTTGCGCTGGAACGTGAGGTCTGTACGTTTTTTGGATGTGTGTTGTTATAGGTGGAATTTCGTGCTTTCTATTACTATAAGTAAGTTTAATTCTACCATTTGATTCTCATGTTTCATCTATGCGAGATCGTTGTATTGAAATGCTAGGCTTGACTTTAGGGAAAAATTAGATGAAGCTTGTCAAGGAATATTCTAGCACTACTAGTTGCATTTGCCGCTGAAACAGCTGGTGAAGCTGCTGCAAAAAGCAACTTTATTCATATCTCCAAACGCTCCTCTCTTTAGCATGAGTTTAATGTGTTCATGTTTGAAATGATCTTATCTATGTCTTCGCAGAATGCAAAGATCCTATCCAAAGGCAGAATTCCGCTGAATAATCCCTTGGACTTGAGTTCCTAGCGCTAGTTTCCCCGCGATCCACCCAACATTATTAACAGCTGCATTAGTGCATGCAGCAGGATTAGTGTCATTCGCTACCACAGCCGCTTCCAGAAAGTAAGCTGCATCATCAGCTGAACCTTCATCCTTTCTTAACAGGACGTTAGCCCACTACCACTGTTGTAATCGTTATGAAAAAACAGCGTTCCTAAAACTGCACAAGTTATGAATACTATATACCCGCTATTACACGATTTAACGTCAACTCCTCAAATTATAAATCGCGTTTAATCAAAACGCCTAGCAGCTCCATTACTAGTCAATGTAACATCACCATCAGCAGGTTCTTGATAGCCAGCATCAGTAGTATTAGAGTAGCAGCCGAGTGAGTGAGCTGAAGCACCCGTCCATAGCTTTATGCTTCCTTCAACTAAGAGATACTCGTCAGACAGTGAAAAGTAATCCGAATACTTGACTTCTACGAAAAATCCAATATTTTTTCCACGATTGATTGCAGTTTTGTGCATTCCATCAGCTTGAGCATACCCATAAAACTGAATGTTATTGGTGGGTGCCGGAGATAGTTCGCAATCCGTCTCGCGAAACATCTTATCTACACCCAAATTCATTATCCCTATATAATAGTGTTTAAAAGGTATTTATCTTCTTTTATAACATAGAAACCACCACCGATTCTAGTTGTGGAAGCTCTACCCTTTTCAATTACTAGAGAAGAAGTTTTCTAGGGAGGTGGTTCCCTAGCCTTGACCTTCCGATTCTTTTAGCCTTCGTTCTATTTCTTTCTTTGCCATGCTCGACATCGATCTGTCCAACTACTTATATACTCAAGGATCACTATTTCTTAAATTTCGTTCACAATCCGCATCTTACATTTTCCCTTTGTCCTTTCTTATATTTATACCCTTTATCTCCTCTTTGCTCTATCTCATCTTTTTACGTCCTTCCTCAGCAAATTCCGTGCATCATTGTTCTCTCTTTCTTCTCTTCACCTTTCCTCAGTTCTGCAGTTTACAATCTATTTTCCACAGCCTTCGCTTCTTTCGCGTTTTTATATTCATTAGCTTTATACGATATTGTAAGATCAATGTCAACAGTTGTTTTTACTCCAATGACAATTGTGGAGCCATGCTATTTACCAAATCCACCTGCTTCTTTTTACCGACACCAAGTATCATGTCAACAGCTCGCACTCCAACGAGTGGTTTTCCATTACATCCACGTACTCCAGTAAAGTCCATCTTGCTCTCTATATTAATTGTTATCCAATTTCAACAGTGACTACGATTTTTCCAATAGCGGTCAAGTGTTTTCCATTCTGATCAGTTAAACTGAATCAATAACTCGTTATCTCTGTGATTGCACCAAAACCAAGGTCTTGAAAGGTTTGATTGTCAATGTGCCTATCTACTTTTTCACCTGGAAATATGCATGCCAAATCCATAATTATCAACGCTTCGCACTGCTTTTTATTGTAATAATTCTTGCTATTATCTACTGAGCTACAATTTCCTTTAACTTTACCCACATCTTCGTTAGCTGGTACTTGAATATTGCTCCACGAAACATACGGACCAGAAAAATACATAGCCTTATCAATTTCAGCGCAAGGCGTACCTCCTACCATGGCAGGATCATAGGATCCCTGTAAGTTTGATGTGAAACCAAGAGTATCACCAATTGAATTATTCATATTGCGCAGCCCTTTCGATCCTAGAAATACTTTATAGTCTCCCTTAACCTGCATGATAAACTTACAATCACCATCAAGCTTGAATATGATATTTTCTAAAGTTTTAGAATCGGCCTAAGCTTTGTTTAATACCGTCACTAATGAAACACTTTCTAAAAACCAGGCGTAATGGTGATGTAAGTGAATTGACCATTATCCTGAGGCTTGAAATATAAAATGTTTTTTGTTGGAGAAATATTCGATTATTAGTGTATTCGTATATAAAACCTCTACTCTTCTGAAGATAATTTCTTTATATCCTAATTTAGTGCATATCTTTGGATTTAGACTAATGCTCCATTCGGATTAATCACCACTACTAACAAGTTATCCATATCTTGAAAAAATTGAGGAGAATCAAGAAAGATATCGAAACTCCTAATCGAAAATGTAACGCATGTTTGCAACAGATGGGAAAGATTACTAGACGCATGAATAATAGCGACGGGATGAAAGAACCTATACAAAGTATTCAAGCTATGAGGCTTAAAAAAGATTAAGGTATGCATTGTGGAAAGAGAGCAAGTTCAGATATGCATCGTGGAAAGAGAGCGGGGTCTGATTTAGAACTTAGCAAAATATTCAATGAAATTAAAAAACTGCTTAAAATAAATTCTAGACCTTTAACCAATGTAGATATAGTGCGTCACAATAAGCAGTCGGGAATACAAAACTTTAGAGGTGTGTTTTCTAGAGATGAGTAGCTAAGAATAAAAAGGAGACCCAAGGAATGTTGGATATGTAATACTGAGGATTCTAGTAATGCGATATACCGCTGGATTGCAGTTAAAGCAAATCCGAAAGATTGCTTTTATTTCGATTCATCTGGAGCTCCTCGTTTACCTGAAGTAGAAAGATATTTCGGCGGACTACCAAGCTTTTCCACGTGGAAGACACAAGAATACGATGAAAGCGATTGCTGTAGACGTTATTTAGAGTTTCTGATACTCATGCAAACGTTTAATGATGACTTTAGATTAGTTTTAGGCGACCTTTTTGATTAATAATTTCATTCAAAAAAATTTATTATCGTGGCATAGAAAATAAAATATCAAGCAAAGAATAATGTGAAATCAAGTCAATGACCATTCCTAACGGAAGAACTTTCATTACTAAAGACTCTCCTCTCAAGGTTAGGTGGCAGCTCTGAGAAGCGCAAGATGGTAAACACTATCTCAACATGTTCGCATGCATAGATTATAATGATATTGTTAGAAACAGAGTCATTTGGCTAGCGGATGAAGCTTCAAAGAAGCATACAGTAGATACGTTTGTAGGTGTAAACGTATCATTCGTTAAAGGACACCAAACGTTGTTCTACACATGATTATTGAAAATAAAATTGAAATTTTGAAACTGAAACTAACAAAAAGTCTCACAGAAACTTGGAAATGACTTTATGATTACGGGTTTGATCGACGGATCGTGTGCTTCTAAGAATACTTATAGTTAAAAAGAAAGACTACATTATCAAATAATGTTGAATGGTGAAAATGTATCCTTGCCAAGAAAAAGGTATAGAGCGTATAGATTGACATTTGGCGAGTTTTAGAGAATCTTAATTGTTTTGCACCTCAACTTTTGTGCTGTGAAGCGTATTCACCATAGTTTTTAATTTTAGCATTTTTTCTAGTAGTGATATCTTTATTGAGCGACATAAAGTCACCGATAGGAATCCTTTTTCCATCAACAGGTTTCCTACTAGAAACTTTAATTTTTCTTTCTGCGGGAAATCCCATAAGCTCCACGGGGGTGAACTTTACATTTGCATGTATTATTTACATTTCGAATTCTACTCACTAACCTCAAAATACTAAGATGGTTACATTCCCTATTTATATTTGTGGGATCTATTTCATATCCACCTGGATCTATACTAGCGTGCATGAAGATGACAATTCGATAGATACCCCAAATATGTCCACGTGTCCGTAGCTCGTAAGTATCCACCAAATTTTGCCCCACTCTCGAATTTAGGCTGGTTTTTCTTCTTATTTCTAAGCTTGGAAAGAAGAAGAATATATCGAACAAGATTTCTCAAGTTATTCCATAGTTTTCAAATGAGTTCGTTACAACCTTTGTTATTATTATCATGTGTTCCAGCCATTTAAAGTACCTTTCCTCGCACTACATCATGCATATTTCCAACTATATTCTTAGCTTCAGCTTCAATTTTTAGTATGTATAATTAGTAGTATATTTATTTATATATATTAGTATATTAGTAATTTAGTAGTATAATTACTTTATCCATCAAGAAGTTTTCACCAATGGTTTAATCAATATCATGCCCGATTAGTTTTTAAAGTTTAGTCTTAGGCATTGAGAATAGCTTAGACTTTCTAAAACCGAGTTTCACTTTCACTGCCATGGTACTAACTGCTGTCTTGGGATCCTTACTAAAGTATTCGTTTTGTGTAGCATCAGTCGCGAATTTAAGCAGCTGCTTCAGCTAAAACTAGATCAGATACACTCTTAGTTCGGTACGCTTCGGTTCTTTTGGATTAGCGGTCTCAATGTATGCGATATCGTGTTTCTTTGCAGATTTATCTATATCATTGACACCAATGTATCCATTTGCTAATCTTATTTATTTTACCTTTGTAAGTGAACCACATCGTGCATACTTTCCAGTATTATTAAAGCGTCAACTTTGAACGTATTCGCCAGGATTTCCTTTAGCTAGCAACATATTCATTTCCTTATTACCGAATAGTTGTGTAGTAATAAAAATAATGCAATTCACTTGTGTAGCACCCTAAGAGAACTTAATCTCTATTTGAGCACTTTGCCTATGCCACGAGGCTCGAGCCAACGAAATCGGTCAACTGCATTTACCTTGACCTTGGTCGGGCGAGAACTTTAATCACTGAGCTAAACCAGCTGTTTTTGTTTTTTAACTAGTTGATTTAATAGCGACCTAAGAACCTTGAAGGCTATCACCACCACTTGCAGTTGCAATACAGGATCGCCCACCGCAGGATTCGAACTCACGACCTCGGTCCCGAGGTCGTGAAAAGCATCCGCCTTACCTAGTGTGCCATCACGGCTACACTGCTTCCATAAATACAGAGCCTAGTCCCAATGAATGCGGACTAAGATTCACTTTAAGCTGCGCTTCGGATAATGTAATCTTTACTACTAATCATTTTTCTGCAAACGATTTGATATTTATAGCTTGAGCAGTAGTCACCATCCATGGACTGCTGACAGCGAATTACCTGACTCTGATTAAACACAGCTTTGAAAAGTAAGTTTGTAATTACTGAAGAGCCTACAGTATTCTAGATAATCCTTCTCTGAGAGCATCACTTAAGCTTCTACAAAAATATTTTAAGTTAATTCTAATCATTTGGACAATTTGTATGCATAGATTAAATTTCTTCAGTCACCTTGCATAGCATCTTTGAATATTTTTTGTATCGTTTTCTTCCTCATCATTTTGTATACCGTCTTTTTTAATTTCTTTGGAGGTTTCATTATGGGTTTTTTTCATGGTTTGTCGGAGGAATTCCTCCTCTCCAACTTTTAGAAAATTCTTTCTCCAAGAAATCAGACCTAGCATTTTCACATCCCATTGAACACCCTCTTCAAAAAAACTCAGAAAAGCATTAGGATTTTCATACCACATGACGTTATCGTTCTCAGCCTGCAGCAATATATCATTAATGTACAAGCCGAGTTATAAAGTAGCGGTCATTTTTTAGAGTTCGTCAAGCTTTCCTTCTTCTTTTTTCCTTCCTTTTTGTTTTCCAATTAGAGTGATCGTACTTACCACAAGCGGTATCGTTAACAATTTTCTTAATGAATAAACTGAAATCGAGTATTCCATTGATTCCACTTAAAACTTCTCCTGAAACTCTCAGTAATGCTTCCAATTATTCTCAATGTTTGAAGAGCATTTTGAATCGTCGATGATATCTTATTAGAAGCTCTCAAAATAAATTTAGCTGCTAACTTTGGAGCATACTCTATACAATCTTTAGCAGCAGTAGCTTTTGCCCCCATGAATTCAAAACATCAATCGCCTTTTTTTGCTTTAATAACTCTATCTTTACCAATTTGTAAGTCCCCACCAATCATTCGTTTCGTTATCTTGACTTTTGTTCCTACATCAAAAGCGATAGCATTATCAGTCTGGTTAACGCTAGCTTTATTCAACTTCATCGGAGAATCTCTAATCACCTGCTCATATTTCAATCCTATCGTTTGACCTGACAGCAATTTTTTTTCTGCGAATCACTCAAGTGAAGAATCATTTCCATTCTATATAGATATGTGGCTAAAAAATATTAATCCTACATTGTTGAAAGATTTGGGTATGAGTAGTATTACATCAACGAGCGTAGCTAAGACATCCGCACTGTCGACGATACAAATCTAGGATATTTCGGATTGGAAGATTTCAAAGGCAGACGAATCTTTAACTGTCAAGATGGAACATAAGATAAAGATATGGTAACTAAGTTGCAAGTGGATTCTAAATTGGATACGAGTGTTCAAACAATGAGGAGTCAGCTGAATTACGTAAACTTTGTAAGCATAGAAGAAATATCTGCTGGTGGAACTGGATTCCAACAGACTGTACACGATAATCAATCAGTGGTACTTAGTAGATCCCGATTTCTGAATGTAAACGCTAGTACAGACACAAATATGGGAAAGGCCTAAATCCTACACGTTAAGGATCCCACTAAAGGATCCGATTTGGTTACCATGTCTTACCTTACATATAGAAAAGTTATGAAACAGTTTATAAGCACGTGAAATCTATACTTTGAATGATGACATTTACGTCAACATTTTTTATATACCAATTGGTGAATCTGTAAATGTAAATACAGTAACTACCTCACTAAAGTCACACATAACTATGTAGAAGTGGTGAACACGAGATGTAATTAAATAGGATATCAACGAACGTTTCCATCTTTCATTCTAGGTTCTTTATCCTGGAATCCAGTGAAAAACTCGGTACATTGAAAGTAACCGGAAATGCTTATAGGACGAGATTGAGTGACACTAGCAATAAAGTTATGGATTGCGTTGCTTACAAGATAGATATGCATGGTGCGATGAGTTTGAAGATTGATATATATTACATTGATGATGGATGCAACTAGTTGGATTTACTCATTTTTGTAACATAGTATAAGGAGTTTTCCCTTTTCAGAGGAGTTGGCTGAAATTCTACAAACCTTTTTCGAAAAACTGGAGATGTGCTATCTGGAAAATTAAGCATGAATGGAAATAACATGACAGGTTTAGCCGATCCTGTAGATGCTAGCGATGCAGTTAGCCAGAGGTATGTAAGTACAAATTATGTAATAAAGTTTGCAGAGATACTACAGCTGATGGAGATTTTAATTTGAATAATTGTCGTTTGATTAATTTTGAGAATCCAGTAGATCCTAGTGGTGGTGTGACGGACAAAGGATTATGCGGATACAACATTTCCCATCGATGGATTTAGCAGAATTACAGGTAATCTCTACATCGAAGGGGCGATGGCTGTGAATAGTGATCCTAAGAACGCTTTAGATGTACCCAACTTTAGGTTTATCAAGACTTACTTTGTAAGTAAATTAGGTGACACGATGAGTGGTAATTTAGATATGGGCAACATATCAATAAAGATTACAAAAGATCATACTGATCCTAATGATGTGGTTATATTAGATAACATGCAGAGACCATTTGATGGAAACATTAAAATAGTAAACTGTAGAGGATCTTACGATAATTCTTTAGTAACTGAAAATACTGGATCAAGAGCATGGGTAACATAAATTCAAAATACCATCATTCCTAATGGATGATCAGTTAAAGCTGCATACTAAAAGGTGAAAAGATGACCATTTAGAAGACGACCATTTAGAATGTGACACCAGTATAATAAACCTGATCCTGATGGTCAAACACGTGAAATACTCTCTCGAGATATGATCGGAAGATATGATCTTGATTCTGAAAAAAGTTGGCTGAAAATATAATTAGTGTGAAAAAGAATTTTTCTAGAGAACCAATAATGATTGATGTTTATATAAGCCTAAAATCATCAATATCATTACAAAGATCTGATCTATTAATGCTTGGCACGTTAGATCTAAGCGACAACAGGATTATCAATGTAGGTAGGCCTGGTGATTTATATGCTATGATTAATAAAAATAGTATCGAATTCAATTTTATTAGGAAAGATTTGAATGACATAGTAAGAAGTAATCTATCAGCTTTCAATAAGAGATACGTAAAAGTGTTTGAATCAGTACATGGAATTGATAGCGCAACTAAATTGTATACAAACACAAAATTGTCAAGTAGAGGAAAATATATAATTAAGAATTCAAATCTTAGTCTGAGCGAAAATATGAGTCTTCATTGCGTTTTACGTATAGCGCCTACTGTATAGGATATTGATAAAAAGGTAGCAAAATAGGATATCTGAGACAGTATTTAATGAAAAAGGAGCTTGAAGTTATCGCCAAGTTTCGGCGTCCAAGAATCTGCAGTTGCTCTTCTAGAAATATGCAAGCGAGAAGAATGGTTGGAGACCTTACAGTTGCAGATGTAAGAAACATTGGCGTCGGTAATGAAAACACTCTATCAAGATTATCATCATTTTTTTTAAATCTCCGTTATCTAGTTATGACCTAAGATTATATTAATCTTCACCTTATGAAGTTGCTTAAGCAACGGTCTATCTATACTCGTCAATGAGAGAGTGAGCACTTCAGTTGATGAGCATGATCAAAATGTGGGGCAAGCATAATGATATTCCTTGAAAGTATGAAATTTCCGTTATACATTCCATCCAATTGAATGATTGTTGGCTTTGATTATTATTACGCTTTAAAATTGCTTAGAGATCGATATTCATGAACTAGTATGATCCGTCCTGAAGCGACTATAATCAGCGGTGATCCGTGGTGGCAAATTGCTTTGGCAGTAATAATAATAATATAATTCATTTGTATAGCGCCCTAAAAGAAATTAATCTCTATTCAGGCGCTTCACATATGCCGCGAGGCTGGAGCCCATGACCTCGGCCAGACCTTGGTCGGGACTAAACCTTAACCACTGGGCCAATTGCCAGAACAGATAGAATCAATGGTTATGCTGTATCCATAAAACCAATAGATGCTTTATTTTCCTTGATATGAAAAACATAAGCTGTAAAGTATATCATTACTTTTTCCAGATTACTTAAATAGCTATCGTCAGACAATAAGACGACTTGTCACATTATCAACAAGCTATTACATGGGACTGAAAATTCTAAAAAATTTTTTACTCTCAACTAATTAAATGTAAATGTAAATGTAAATGTATTTCATATTTGATGGATAGCATCGAAATCCGAGTGAAATAAATTGTAAAAAAAGAGGAGTAGACTTGACTATGAAATAATGATGAAGATGAAGATTTTAACAAATATCATGAGAATGCTTTAACTGACAGAGAAGCGATTGAAAAAGCTCTCAAACTATTGGAAGTTGAATCTAAATGCTCCACGCCTGATCTTCAGTAACTAATTCACTAAGACAAACTGGAGTTGGAGATTAAACACCACCGGGAATTTTCTTTGCTAAAAAAATTACCCAATCTGTTTTTTGTGCGTGAGCTGCACTTCACGTAGCGTTAATCTTTTTCAACTTTAAGATTGTTCAGAATCTTCACAAATGTGCTGCCGTCTTTATATCTTGAGTACATGTTTGCCATGCAACGATCCGATGGAACTTTTCATGAACCGTAATACTCTAATATGAACCTAAGCGATTCTTCTAAAGAATACATACGTTTCTCAATCTTACCCATTCCAATTGCGTAAACAGGAACGTTGGACGGCATTATAGTCTCTTTGCATTCGCATCAATGGGTCTTGTGAGGATAGGAAGAGGAGGCAAGTTACTCATTCTCTATATTACAGTAAATTGTTTTAAAACGAGGAGTGAGAGCGTACGTCTTGAGCTAGCGCTGGTGGCATACTGGACACCAGTGTTGGCGGAACCGTTTGCGTATCAGTAGTAGTGGTGGATGCTGCTTGTGTGGGTCATACTGGAACGATTGGGATCTGTCCCCTCTCGTTACTAGCTGAGATGGTGAGATCTGATGTAAGGCTCACGTGACCAGTAACGATGCTCGGTAGAACTGCGTAAACTTGATCCTTAACGATGTGTTCGATGTCGGGTTTAACTCCACTAACTCCACTAACCCCGCTAACAGCAGGAGACGTGACGAGAACCTGATCTGCAGCCCAAGTGGTGTAACTGCTTATCTCACCACTAGGCTCATTCAACCTCGCAACAATCTGAGCTCCAACGTTAGCTTCCGATTCAGAAATAGCTTTTGCGTTTCCAACTTCAATGAGATTCTGCGTCTCAGTCTCACACTGACTAATGTAAAAAGCTTTTTACTAAGACATCAGTGAACACGAAAATGTCAGAAAGCGAGAGTTTGTGAACAGCAAAGTACGAGTTTAGATTTGGAAAAAAATAATCAATGTAAAGCTGTTTCAGTTTCTGAGCTTTAGTAGCATCTGCAACACAAGTGGCAGCAGCCGGTGTAGAAATTTTTTTTCCTATGATAATGTAAAAACTAAGATACTAAACTTGAGTGATTGACCACATGTGTTGTACTGCCTCTGGAAGAATGGCTGCAAGTGAAACGGTAGTAGAATTGATTTGAGTTACAGCTTTTCCTGAAGCAACTCCTGCGATAGTAAGTAAAACCACTACTACTCTGAGTTATCTCCCAATACGGATTGCCATAACAGAATTAGCTCATACGAAAATTACAAATCTTCAGTTTCGCGAAGACTAAATATGATTAGCACCGTCATTTAAATAAATCCTAAATCTACAATTTGAGTTGGCTTCCAGCCTGAATTTTTACAAGGACGAATTTAGGCCTACTTTCAGCTACATAACATTACTCAAATTCGGGCTTGTTTGGACAGGGATGCCACATCTAAGTTGGTTCATTCATTTGCGACATCACGTCTCGACTTCTGTAACTCACTGCTTGATGGTTTACGGGGGCATGTGCAATCAGGCGCTTACACCTGGTGCAAAACTAGCAGCTAGACTTTTCTGTCGTGAGCGTCGCAGTTGCCGCATCATACCACTTCTTGCCGACCTGAACTGGCTCTCCGTCAGGCAACGTATCGACTTCAAGGTTTTGTCGCTAAATTTCAGATCCCTTTATTCATTAGCTCCAGCCTACCTATCAGATTACTATCCCTCACCAGAATAATCATCGTACCATCCGCTTTTCGGAATCTAACTGTTTACCGATACATCGTACAAATCTCAAACCCTCTGGAGACCGTGCCTTTAGTTCGCATGCCCACTAATCCGGGAACTCACTCCCGACTTGCGTCACGACATCTCCTGACTTGACCACATTTAAAAAGAAACTAAAAACGCACCTATTTATGACATCATTTGATGGGTCCCTGTGATTTGTCATTTACGTACTTATGCGTGCTGACACTATTGCATTCTGCCACTAACCACACTTGCATGCGGACCCTGTGCATGTCACCCCTAGCCATGTTTTTCTTGTTGTTTATCAAGCATGATACCTCTCACGATTCGATCGTGTTTCCTTTGCAGCAAATTTAAAGCTTTTAGAAAGTGATCTAGTTCTCTGAGGGTGCTTTATTAAGCGTATTGTTATAATTATTATTAGGTCAAAAGGAGAGATAACATGTAAGAATCCAACGGTTGCTATTATACCTATAACGGTGCTGTTTTGTATTCTATAACGCAAGCAGAAGCAATAATGCTTAGTAAAGGAGTCTCTGCATTACTGATATAACTATGCAATTTATCAACACTCCATAAGTAATATATATATATATATATATACTTATTGCGTGTTGATAAACTGCATAGTAAGTATATAGTAGCATATATATATATATATATATATATATATATATATATATATATATATATATATATATATATATATATATAATAGGTAACCTAGTAAGGCAGCAAATCCTAGGATCTCCATACACGTTGCGGGTGACTTCTGCACATCCCAGTTGAGTGGTTGAAGCTGGCATTCTATCTCTAAGTGTATCGTTTTGCGTAATCTTGTAAATCTTTGAAGACAAATCTATTTGTTTCTATATTGTAGGTTTTACAAATTAATAGGTAACTAAAAATGCTAAATTTACCAGGATTCTCGTAATTCTCAATAGCTTATTTAAATTTGAATGACCGTAAGCGAAACTATGTATTCCACAATCAATCAAGTAGCGCTTATAATCAAGTAAGGAAAGTGCTGTCTTGCTTAATTGTCGAGTTTCTATATTCTGCCTACTTTGAATCGTACTACAGCCTTTTTTAAACTAGAAACCTTCTCAACAGCGAATTTGGAAACCTTAGTGTCAGATAAACACTAAAACAACGTCCTGAAATCAATAAAAAAACTGACGTAATCATCATGTAATAACCTACCACAAATTACAACAGATGAAGCAACAACACCGTTCGCTTTTGCCTTCTTTGCTCAATATTACCTTTCACACAAGTATTTACAGAATACAGCTTCAGTCTCGGAGCACATACTTTCAATATTGGATTGCACTCCATCTCATCCTTAAACTTACCAAATTTATCATTATCGTACCGCTACTTTGACATTGACATGTCCTTGTAAATATCTTCAGTCTCATCATCATCACTAATGAATCGTGTCACCATACTTTGGCTTTAAAAATTTATAGTAAAACGTTTGCATATGTAACTTTGACAAGTCCACTATTGCAGCACCTATATATACAGGCTTGTTTAGCAGCGTCTTATCTCTTTCTATCTCAAATATCTTCAACGTATTAAAAGATCTGTAGACAGTAACCCTGCGGTTGCTCACTAATTTGTCAAAAAATGTTTCACCTTTTTCATTAACAACACTAACCGTCCTAGTCTTAGTCCTTTTTCAGCATCGTTCATGTTTTTACCATATATCTGATTCATTGCATTCTTGGAGATGATCATTCGAAACTTATCACTGCCAGCGCTAAACTTTCCTTCAGCACATGCATCGATATATGGTTTCATCCATCTACTTTGAGTGAATAGATAAACAGCTTTAGCACGCAACAAGAACATACAATCTTTAAAGCAAACTGTAAATTACGATAGTGAATCAAGTATTTTTGGATTGAGATCCCACACTAACTTGGGAACTTTCATAGAACCAGTCTTGAATATTTGCTGATACTCAGACAGTTCCGAATCTTTCACTATACTATTTGTATTTGTAGGACATAGTGAATAATAATCATTGTGAGCATCGTGAAGATCCTTCTTCAGAATATTCCCAATCAACGACGAAATAATTCACTAGATTTGTCTATAGCATCCATGCCTCCTCCAGTTGCCCAGGCCAGCTATCCAGCCTCCCTAAATTTTGTTTCTAACGGTGACAACTGTTATTGCCACGATAGGCGTCGCGCTACTGCGGTTTTGATTTCGCATTATAGAAAACAGTTTTTCGGGTCGACCAACTAAATTTCACGGCATAGCGCGTTGGCATTCTCATGCTATGGCCTCCAATGGCCCGGCCCACTTTATATTTTCAAACTACGAGACAGCTGCTATTTCCACAATAGGTGTCGCTCGCACAACTCCGGTTTTGATTCTACGTTATAGAAAACATTGTTCCCGGTTTACCTACCAAATCTTATTTCACATGCGCGTTCTCATGCTATGGCCGCCACTGGTACGGGCCAACCAGCTTCCCTAAATATTCGAATTACGATGTAACTTCCAATTCAGCAACAGGCGTCGCACAACTGCGGCTGTGATTCCATATCATAGCAAACTGTTCTGGATGTACCTGCCTATTGTGGAAGTAGCAGCCGTATTACTGTTCAAATATTCGAGGATGCTAGCTGGCCCGAGACATTGGAGGCCATAAAATTGGAACGGGCATGCAAAATGTGAAGGAATTCAGTGGGTAAACCCGTAGCACTGTTTTCTGGGGAAAAAACGTGGAATCAAAATCGCAGTTGCTCAAAGCTAATTTTTGAAATAGCAGCTGCACCGCAGTTAGAGTATGTAGCGAGGCTGGCTGACCTGGGCCATTAGAGACCATGGCCTGATAACGCACACGCGCAATCGCATGAAATTTGATGGCTAAACCTGGAACAATTTTTTCTAAAATGTTGAATCAAAACCACAGCTGCGCAACGCTTATTGAAGAAATGGCAGCTATATCGTAGTTACAAACATATTAGGCCGGCTCGGGTCACTGGAGGCCATTCTATGATTTCGCGCTTGCCCAATGGCATGACATTTTGCCTAATTAATCGGGCCGGGCCATTGGAGACCATTGCACTAGGCCATATAAGCGAAATCGCATGAAATTTAGTGGGTAAACATGGAACACTGTTTTCTATAACTTAGAATAAAAAAAATGCAGTAGCGAGACTCCTACTGTGACAATAATAGCCGTACGGCTGTAAGAGCATTTAGGGGCTGGCTGGCCTGGGCCACTGGAGGCCATAGCATGAGAACGCGCAAGGGCAATCACGTGACATTTGGTGGGTGAACTCCTCGGAACACGGATAGCTATAATTTGAAATAAAGACTGCAGCTTTGCGAAGCTTGTCGCGAAAATGGGAGCTACATCGTCGTTCGACTATTTCGGGCACCCATCTGAGTCAGGCCATCGGAAGCTATGGCATAAGAACGCAGAACCAAAATCGGATGAAATTTGGTAGGTATACCTGGCATGCCATTTTTCAATAATTTGGCATGTAAACCTCAGTTTCGTTAAGCTTAGTGCAGAAATCGAAGCCGTATCACTGTTCCATTCTTTAGGGCTGCCATCGGGGAAGGGCCACGCGAGACCTAGTAAGAAGAGAACGCACGTGCGCAATCGTTTGCATTTTCGTAGGTAAACCGGTTACACCGTTCTCTCTCATTTAAAATCGCAACTGCACTTACGCGAAGCTTATTGTGGAAATGGCAGCCGTATGGCTGTCCGAATGTTTTGGGCAGCCATCTTAGTTTAGCCATCGGAAGCCATATCGTGAGAATGCGCGTGGACAATCGCATCCAATTCTGTGTGTAAACTTGGAGTAGCCTTCTCAGGCGCTGTTCTCTATAATTTGCATTCAGTTGTGCAAAGTATTTTGTCGAAAGGGAACAGCTGAGTAGCCGTTCGAACGTGTAAAAAGGCCAGCTGACCTGGGCCGTTGGAGGCCGCGATATCGCGAGAACGCGGAAGCGCAATCACGTGACATTTGGTGGGTAAACCCGTAACACCGTTCTGCTTAATTTGGCATCAGACTGCAGTTTTCTAGCGCTTATTGTGGAAACGGCAGCTGCCTCGCAGTTGTTCGTTGAGCCAGCGTGGAAATCGTTAAAACTTGACACCCTATTTCTAATAAGTTTGTCTTTGAAGTACTCTAAACAAATATTTGATAGCTGGACTAATCTTCTCAGTATTTTCTCGAAATTTACCCTCAACTGCTGCATTTGATCTTTGCGTCCTCTCCACACGCGTTTCTAGCCTATACTACCCCGAATATGTCCGACCCAGGGATACGTCCTACTTACGATGTAAGATATATATGACTATACCCACTGGCAGCGCTGTTACTCCGCCCGTCCTCCGAAAGTTGTTTGGACTTCCGAAAAGCAGCCGTGCCAAATCCGCGCCGGCGCTCGGTACTTGGATGCACGCACGTTATCGTTTCGGCGAGGTCGCTGTTGCTAGGCTCAAATGGCGAAACCGCCGAAGCAGCGCCATTTGGCGCGCAGCCGCGACTGAGCGTGCTTTCAACTGCCAGAGGCCGACGTTAAGCCTGAGGCGCGGCATTCATTAGCCAGCCGGCGCACCGGCTGCCCCGGCTTGCCGAGCTCGAGTGCGTGCAGATTCACGCGCGCGTCCTCTTAAGTAGCCGGGCGCGACCTCCGGCGGAACCGCCCTCACCTACGCAAACTGAAATCGTCCTCAATCGGACGTGGGAGGGAGAGGTGGCCAATTGCCCGGAGAGGCGGACGGCTGCCACCTGGCCGCGATCGGGAGGCGGCGACAGCGCTTTGCCAACCGCCGCGCCAACGATGCTATCGCCGCTTAGCCAACGAAGACAATGGCATGCAATAAAAGCATTGCGAATACTTCACCCTTCGCCCCTCAGCGAACGGTATTTGAGCGCATTTCTCTCGCAGCTCCGATTCAGCTTCTATTCCGAGCCGAGCTCGGTGTGTAATCCAAACGTCCAGAGTGGGCTGCCGCCAAATAAGGCTCGTCCGGCCGCGAGGAGAACGCGTCCGGCAGATCGCGGAGCGCGCCAGTACACTACGGTGCGCGCGTGGGTCTACGCACGCAAGTGAATTTGAAGATGTTTCCATGTATATATATATATATATATATAAACTGGTTTATTAAAATGCGAATATATGTATATGTACATTAACCGGCGGAGCCCTGCCCTGGCGGGGCCGCGGGTGCTACCCGCGACTTCCGGATCAAACGCAACAGTATTTGGACGATCTAAATTTGCTTGATTAGCGGCTTTTCCTAAGCCCCAGTCTGGACCGGAGTCAGACTGTAGGTGTTGTCAGCTAATTATTGGATACTCGAGTACGAATTGCAACGATGGCGATGCCATTTTTGGATAAGTAACATAAAATTAGCCAAAATCCTTTACGCTCTTTTAAATTGACGTGGTTTGACCAGAAAAGAGCGTCTAGAAATGACCCCTGCTTCAGCTGATGCCGGAACTCTGAAGCCTGGTTTAGACGTCGAGTCTTGCTTCCTATCTGCTTCCTACCTACTCAAGTCTTCGGTGTATACGTCACCAATACGCTGGGGGGGGGCGGCCCAGGACTTAAGGAAGACTTGACGAAGACTCGGTAGCCAAATGTGGTTCTACTTCTTCAGCTAGGACTCAGGCGAGACTTAGCCAGTGACGAATCATAGGCGCTGTTCAGGCCATGCCCACTTCGCTTTCTTTAAAGGAGAGCGGACGACTTGACGGGCGAAGTCATCGATGCATTCCACGCGAGTCCCTCTTTATGGGACACCCTGAGCTCGGAGTTAAAAAATAAGATTTTTAGGCGGCACAACGGTAAAGTCTATAGCGGACAGGTTTCATTCTACCGGTAATTGCATCTATAATAATAATAAAAATTCACTTGATAAAGCACCCTCAGAGAACTCAATCTCTTTCTAGGCGCTTTACATTTGCTGCAAAGTGAAACGCGATTGAATGGTGAGTAAGGCACGACTCTCTTCGCCCCTGTCACCTCCTGGATTTCTGCGCCTGGACCACAGCTGCCCACCGGCCTTTCCCGACGATGCATTCAACATCTGTTCGCCGGCTGGTTAGCGGAGGAACAAAACCTCCCTGTGTCCAAGCCACATCAGAGACGAACTACAGCTGTGCACCGGCCCCTCCCCAAAGTGAAAATCTAACAGCTTGTCTCAAAAGTGTCTCCTCCGCTGAACGAGTTGCAATAGCTATCCCTATTGATCGACGAACGTAATGATTGAATTGCAATTTAATATTTAACTTTGAACGTTCAACTATAGTGTAATGACGGATATTGTAGCGCAGGACGAGCGGCGAGGACCAGCACAGCCGTGCGAGCGCTGTGTTTGCGGCCCACGAGTGTCCGGACGCGCGGACAGCGCTAGACACTCATTCTTCCAGTGCTGTCTATAGGCACAGTGAAGCCTGCAAAGCGCAGCCTAAGGAGAGGAGTACAATGAAGGGCCACGCTCTTCCTCTCAAACAAAAGGCGGAGTGAGTAGGAAGCAAGACTGCCGTCTAAACCTCCAACAAAAATGAAGACGAAGTAAGAATCGAGCAGTTGGAAACAAAGACTCGCCGCCTAAACCAGGCTTAAGGTTACGCACGACCAGGAAAGGGATAGCCAATCCGTTGAGCATTATTTAAATCGCCGGGGAAAGTCTACCGGTCATGCCGAGGGTGACCGAATAGTCAAGCTTTGCTCAAAGAGACGGATAATATTATGGCAGTGTACGAGGCTGAACACTCATTCGGTCAAGTTGCCGCTACACTCTATCAGTACCTAAGACGTAAGAGTACGATTTCGTGCTTCGTGATGAAGGTCGAAAGACTGGGCGCGCTGAAAATGCAGCACGGTCGCGCAGGCCCAGCGCTACCAATAGGCAGGAGAGAACGCCGTCCTTAAATTGGAGGCGTTTAAGCACTGTTTCACGTCGGCACAAACTCATTCTCAAAGTGTGCAAGCGTCGTCTAGGAAGCTAGTCAGCGACGATACCGTCAGAAGGTGATTGTATGAGACCGGTCTGCACTCTCGAGTCAGAAACAGTAGCCGCTTCTGTCCGCGAAGAAAGGCAATGGCCCTCTACATTGGACCAATCCACTCGAATCGAATCCACTGGACTGCTGAAGATTTGAGTAGATTTGTATTCTGTCAAGGCAGATTCACACCCCTTGCGAATTTCAAGAAATGGCTCGACGAGCTGGTTTGGTCCAGCGGTTAAGATGCTTCCCTACCAAGGTTTAGCTGAGCTCGTTGGCTCGAGCCCCGCGGCACACGTGAAGCGCCTGAATAGAGATTAAGTTCTCCTAAGGCGCTATACAAATGAATCATATATTGGCGAGCCGTGATGTCACACCAATTAAGGTGGTTGCTTTTCACGACCTCGGTCCCGAGGTCGTGGGTTCGAATCCTGTGGTGGGTGATTCTTTATCGCCACTGCAAGCGGTGGTGATAGCTGTAAAAGCCCGTCGAGTCAGTTTCCGGGCCTTGACCCAATCGAGCATTTGTAAGTTGAGATTGAGCGACAGTTACGTCAACTTATCGTCGGGATCGCATCCGCTTATGCGCTTTTTGAAGACTTGCAACGAGCGTGCGGTGAAATAAAGGTATTTTTTGCCTACGTTCAATAATAATAATAATGGTAGCTAATTTAGCAGCCTCAATTGTGTAGAGGCAGATGAGCCTTAACGACTATCGCCATCGTTTGCAGTTGGCAATCAATGACCGCCCACTGCAGGATTTTAACCCATGACCTCAGCCGTGCAGAGCGAGCACCTTACCACTTGGGCTATCACAGCCCTACATCAGCTCCGCGCGTGCGTGCGTGCATGGGTCCGACAGGTGGCTGCAAATAAGGAAAGTGCAATGCCATATTAACTTATTAAATTCATAAAGATAAGTAGATAATTTCAGGGCCGTGTTCCTTTTTCTAATTGCAACCAGTGCTCATACTTTTGGTGACAGCAATGTCCAATATATACTCAAAATGCAGGCGAGCAGACAGCCTTCATAGCGGCTGCCTGGCAATTTAAATATCTTTAATAATTGATAATACGATTAATTTGCTTAGCGCCCTAAGATAACGCAATCCCTATTCATATTATGCACATTGCCACACCGCACTATCGTGCGCACCCGCGCGAAGGCGCGATGGCATTTCGCTAGCGGTGCGCATGGAGTTCAGCCAAAGTGCACAGCAGCGCTGCATAGCGCTTCGGGTAGGACGCTACGTAGCGCTTCCGGCCGGACCTTCCGGCGGCGGCGGCGAGCGCCAGCGTCGTCCGCTGCGCGCGTCTGGCCGAGAGGCGTCCGGCTGGCTTCTGCGGTCGCCGGGCGCGTAGTTTTCGCTAGTCGCGTGGCGCGTCGGCCGCCTCGCGAAGAAGCTGCAGTCGTGTGCCAGCCAGCGAGCGAGCGAGCGAGCGAAGCGCGTCGAAGAATGTGGCGGGCGCTTCGGAAGGCGTCCGGGCTCGACGCCAGCGCTCGCCGTCCGCCGATTTGGAACGGCGCACCGCCCTCCTCCACCGCCGCCGCCGCCGCCGCCGCCGCCGCCGCCGCCGCCGCCGCCGCCGCCGCCGCCGCCGCGCTCTCGCGCGAAAGGTTTCCTTCGGGCAGGGCCGACAGGCCACTGGGCGTGCCGCGAATCTCGCAGCACGAATCGACGCAGCAGCTCGCGTACCGAGCGCTCGCATCGCGCCGAGTAACGAGCGGCTGCTGCGTCCGCCGCGAAGCGCAGCAGCATTAGCCGAGAGCTAATGCAGGTCGAGCCGACGACGACGCCCCTGCGCTCGAATGGCTGGTTGCGAGCGACCGCGGAGCTAATTGATATGCCTTATCCGGAGAGCGGTGCGCGTACAGGGGGGGGGGCGGGGTGGGAGGACACGCAGCCACGTGAGCACCTACGCCGACATTTCCGCTCGAGGCAGCGGAGGCTCTACCGGCGGCAGTCTCTCGCGGAGCGCTTTACAGTTCGGCGTGAGAGAGCGCACCGCCAGAGAAAAGACTTCGCTCCAAGATGGTGAGTGGAACCAAGGCGCGGCGGCGGCGAGCCGCTTCTCGCTAGCTGGTCTCGCGAGCTGCTCGTCGGCGCCGACGTACAGCTCTCACGCTCTCTCGCTCGCTCTCTCTCTCTCTCTCTCTCTCTCTCTCTCTCTCTCTCTCTCTCTCTCTCACTGGCCGGCCAGGCCACTTCCACCGAGACCGGTTACCGAAGCCGCTCCCCCACGCGTGCAGCGACTTCGCCGATCGTCGCAGCCGATCGGTTTCCGTAATAATTCGCGTCCGCCGCGTACCGAACGAGGCGGCGAGGCGCCCGCTCGCCCTTGGTTATCTGCCGGTCGCGATTTATCGCGTCGCCTGAGGCGGAGATAAGGTGCCGACGGCGACTCGCGCCGATGGCCGCTGCTCCGAGCTCGGAGCGACGGAGACTCGGGCGACGGAGCGGCTGCTAAGTCAGCAAGCGCAGCAGCTGGAGAGAGCACGCTGGCTTCCAGGAAGGCATCTGGCCTTCCTGTCTCGTCATCGCTTCCGATGCGCAGCGGTATGCGCGTAGGCGCCGCCGCCGACGAGCGACGTCGAGTCAATCGGCATCGCCGCCTCAGTAAATAAATGACCGAGTCGGTTATCCTCCATTTTCAAACCGATGTAGCGCTGCGGCCGCATTTATCCCAGGGCGCCCGCCGATCTTGCCGCGTGGCCGTTGTCGTTTTGTCGAACTTCGGAGCCAAGTCGCGCATTTACGTACCCCGAACCCCCCCCCCGATGCGCAGGGGACGCGTATTTTGCCAGCCGTTTCTCGGCGACGGAATCGGCTCGAGCTGAGCGGACGGCACGGTGCTCTCCGGGCACGCCCCCGCGGCTCGCAGAAAAAACTCGGGGCCCGCAGTGGCGGTCCGCGAGGCGCACCGTCTTGGGGCGGGGCGGGGCGGGGAGGCGGCGGGTGGGGGGGGGGAGCGGGTCGGGTCAGCTGCCTCTCTGATCGACCCAACATTCGACAGTCGCACGCCGTCGGGAGCGAAAGGATCATCCGCATCGAAGAAGCGGACAACGGCGCCATTGCTGGCGCCATTGTCGGCTCTACCGGTCGTTCGCCTCTCGCCGCGAAGCTCGCGTACAGGGCTGAGCACCCGGAAGCCGTCCGCGCTGACCGCTGCGACCGATTGGACGCGAGCCTGAAGCGTCTGGCTGTGCCGCCGCCGCGTCTCGGGCGCTTCTCGAGTTAAACTTATGCAAAGGACCTTGTGCTAGTTGAACTTACAGCCATGCCGCCCGTCTCTAGCCGGCCGAGCTCGCGACTGTCGACGCCAGTCGGTCAGCTGACCGAGGCCGACGCCCCCCCCCAGGCGGAGGTCGGGAGGAGGCTCGGCGGAGGCCTGAGGCCCGCAGAGCGACGCTCGTTTTTCAAAACCGCTCTCGCACGTCGTTGCGCAAGCGTCGCTGGCGTCACCCGCCGGAAGGCTCGCGAGCTAGCGAGAACGCACGGAGGCTGACTCCGCTCGCGGTTCGACGACGGCGGCGGCGGCGCATGGGCCGGCGAGCGAGAATGAGTCACCGTGCTGCGGCGGCGACGCGGCGGCGGCCGCAGCCGGCATTAGCTGCGATGCTGTGCAAACTCGTGTCCGGGGCGGCTCTCGTCGATCGCGACCGGGAGATTACGGCGCGAGCCCGGACTTCGGATGAATGGGCGGGGCAGCGGACGGGGCCAGCAGGTGCTGCTGCCGCCGCCTGCCCAACGTCATGGCGAGAGAGTCGGCCTCTAGTAGCCATCTCGATGGCGTCGCCTCGACTCTCGAGCGCCTGGGCGCCGCGATCGCGATCGTGAACGCGATCGCCGTGATCACGATCACGATCATGATCGCGATCACGACCGCGATCGCGACGATAATAATAATAAGAAGAATAATAATGCACTTGATAAAGCGCCCTCAGAGAGCTCAATCTCTTTCTAGGCGCTTTACATTTGCTGCAAAGGGAAAAATGTATGGCCAATGACGATCGCAGCGCTCGACTTGCCAATTGACCGTCGGCTGAAAAATGGTCTCTGGCATGGGGGGAGGAGGTGGTGGTTTCACAGCGAACCTACAACGCTCGCCGCTTTTTTTCTATACGACGGGCGGCAGGTCCACGCTTCAAAGGATGAGCAAGAGGACGAGTCGCGGAAGCGGAAGCAGATGGCGAGCCCATTTCTAAGAAGGGCGTCGTCTTTTCGTCTTCTGTTTTTGCTCTGGCAGTGCGCTCCGAGTTTTATTCGCTCGAGGGTTCGCTCGCATCTGCCGACGATAGTACTTTGCACCGATCAATAGTCATCGGCCCCTAGCCGGAGGTCCGCAGCGCATTTAGGTTGCGCTGCTCTGGGCGCGAGACGGCGAGCTGACGAGCGCCCACTTCCGCCGCGCCCCACACGCCACCCCACCCCAGCTCTTACCAGACCCGAATGCCGCCTCCAAGACGCAGGCTCGGAGGCGTAGTACGTTTTCGGCTGTGTGGACGAAGCCATGTAAAATTACCCCTTAATCACCAATCGAAACTGATAGGGTATATGGGCGGTGCACCCATCGACATCGCGGTCGAGCGCGAGCGTGCTCGACCACGCTCGACCGCGGTTTTATGAGCGATTACGATGACGTAACGAACTGCGAACGACGATGCAACGATGACGTAACACAACTGCGTAAGAATTGTGGATCTTTGATTGCAAGTTGCTTCTATGGCAACAGGACAACAATAGCTCACCGCCCGTGGACGCGCTTCGTTGAGTCATAGTAGAAGTAGTCATAGTATCTACTAATTAAAGCGAGAAAGTCCACTAGTCACGCTGCAAGATGGCACACTTCCGTCACGCGACCGTCCGTCACGCGACAAGATGTGCAGCGTTGTCTTCCCTGATCATACTATGACTGCTTCTACTATGACTCAGCGAAGCGAGTCCACAGGCTACTTGTGGTCACGGAAGGCAGCGCTGCGCCATCTTGCCGCGTGACGGAAGTAACGGACGGATGGACTTACTCTCTTTAATTAGAAGAGATTGCAAAAACTTATGTAGCCATCAATCTTTAGGGAAACAAACGGAACAGCCTATTTTTTGTCGGCACCGAAAGGAGGGCACGGAAAGTCGGAGAGGCAATAGGAAGCTGGTCGAAGCAGCTCAGCATGGTGTGAAGGAGCCAAGTCAAGGCAGACTTCGTGGGTCAGAGTAATAATTTTGCTCTGTTATCATTGATAAATCGCAATCGCAGCCCTTTCATAAAAGGAAACAAGCTGCTGAATCTCTCGCATTAGTTGACCCAACTTTCAGCTGCATTGCGCCACCAGCTGCAGATGCTAATTGGCTAATTGATCTCTAGCCCATCGAATATTGAATTACGGTGGTCCGTCTTGTCAGAACTAGGAAGCTAGTTAGATCTTTAGCCAGCCACCATGAGAGGCATTCCCTATTCTTGAGCAGGAATCCAACATGCTAGCCAGCTGTGGTAGCGATCTTCTTCGTGAAAATTTCAAGCACGAGGCAACTATTAAAGAACGAACCTTAATTACAAGCACGTTACAACGCATGAAGCACTGCAGCACTAGTCAGAAAATCCAGTCTTTTCGTACGCGTAGTCGGGTGTCCTGTGAGCAGGAAATGGTGGCAGAAAGTAATTCTATCTATGTGAGATGCTTGCGATGCGCATTTCTGAGAGCGCTAGCAAAGCTGAGCAAACTCGCAATACTCGCTTCTATCGAACGACCGAGTAGCTTGTGCATCTTACGATCGCGATGCAATTAATCGCATCGATACAGCGAGTCATCGCGATACGATCGATCGCATCGGGTGAAAGCTTTCGCAGCGTATTTCCGTGCAAAAGGCCCCAGCAGTAATCCCGGAACTATTGGGTGACATACCTCGGCGCCTCTTAAGTTTTCTGTTGCGCATCCATTTCTCCCTGCCATGAAGGTTGGCTTTCGGTGGGGTGGGTGACGGCGTTGCCAGTATTTGGGGTAGCCAGCATTTTTTGGTGAAGTCAAACCTCAGCCTCCGGGGACGTGTGGCATAAGGACAAAGACGTTTTTCCTGACCTGCTCAGGGACAAAAGGCGTCTAGCTCATCTAAAAAGTTGCCATTTCATCTCTCACCTAATTATGGCTCTCACTCTAGCCACTAGTTTAAATCGCGAAACATGTCGGAAAGCCTTAGGTACCCTGCTACGGTCACGTCACCCGAAGACAGCCACGTTTGAAATACTGAACAGAAATTCGTACGATGAGCGCCGGGGGGGGGGGCCGCCCCACGAAGGCGGCGCCGCGAAGGTCCGCCTCGATGTGACTCGATGAGCATGTCCGCATAATTAGCTATTTCAAAACTCTAAAATACGACCCCCTTTAAAAAAAATAATGATATCACCCACGTCACTGAAACTGAGCGTGCGCATGCAGTTGGTTCTGCAGCGGCATTTCTTGCTCTACCCAAAAAGAATGTGTCACCTCTTTCGGGGAAGCACCTTCCAGAGTCTACTCAAGCCTCGAGAGCCGACGTATACATGATTTATATTCGGTGATTTTATTTGCAGAGTTCTACTGAACCTGCTAGGTACTCCCCGAAATCATGGTGGCCAACAGAGAGAACAGCCGGCCTGTGGTTGGGAGGAAGGTTAAAGGGTTCATAGATATACCGCTCATCCGGCTTCTCTGCGGGTCCGCATCCAGGAAGCATCTAGGAAGCATCCAGGAAGACCTCGCGAAAAGATAATAATAATAATGCACTCGAAAAGATAGAATCCGCAGGCAACTCTCGCTCAGCGCCCGTCGTCACGTCGTCGTCGTCACGTCGTCGCTATTCAGCATCCAACTCAGCCGACGCTGACACGTTAAATATGCTATCAAATTCCTAACCGGAGGGTCATCTCAAGAAGATACCGACTGGTAAAACTAAAGCCGGCATGGGGCCTCTGATGAAGGGTCTTTTAAGCATCCATCCATCTAGGTCTGGTAACCCTACCTATTTGGCAACAGACCATCGAGCTTAGCGTCAAAGTTGCACTGCCCGGTTGGCCCTTGGCCTCTACTCACTTAGGATCTGCCCGGCGGTCTCATGTGACCCATGTAAAAGCGTTTCCAGTCTCCCAACAATAGAGAAACGGTGTGAGTAAGCGCTCCGAAGTAGCGCCGCCCAGAACGGCTCTTGAAGCTATTCTAGAAAATCGCCATTTTTCATTTGGGAGCCTGTAGGCCCGCTCTGAACCAGTCGGAAAGGATGTCTAGAGAGGACGTGCATCCTTAGCAACTCCACGATTACGATTGCCCGCCCCCACCTCATAGAATAATGATTATCCCGCTGGAGACTGATCCAACCAGAGCTAGGAATGTGAGCTGCGTCCTTTCTAGACTCATTTATTACAGAACTGCATACTCTCTCTCTCTCTCTCTCTCTCTCTCTCTCTCTCTCTCTCTCTCTCTCTCTCTCTCTCTCTCTCTCTCTCTCTCTCTCTCTCTCTCTCTCTCTAAGGCAGGTAGACTCTCCTGGGAATGCCGAAATGGGTTGGCGGGTCTTCAGGGAGTGTGACAAAGGGGTATCTTTTGGCTAAAGTCACCCCCAAGCCAGACGACTCACACGACCTTGCGGCTACGGCGAAAGGGGTGGCTTCTCAATGGCGACCGGCAGCGCATGGGCAGCGAGCAACGAGTCGCTAGCTGTCGTCTTTCTTAGCGTCGAAGCGATCGTCGCTTCGGTCGGAGCCGGCTGCTAAGATCGTGGGATGCGGGCGCGAGGCGACGCGGACCCAGCGTTTTTGCCCGGGCGACTCGAACCGTCGTCATTTGCTGCCGAGTGGAGGCAGCACTTCGCGAACGCAAAGCCGACTGCTGCTGCTTAGCAACGCTGCTCTCCAGCCTGGTAAGACCGAAGCGTCGCCGGTCGCAGCGACGACGGACGCGCTTAGTTGCATCGCGCCGAAGCGGCGGAATTGGGTGGCCATCGCAACGCGTCGTTAAAGGTTAACAAGATTTTGCAGATAAGAATAGCCTATCGGACTAGCGAACCGACGCCGGGGGGGCCCTAGACGTTGCGTTGGGAGCGAATCGAGTAAATAAGAGCGTGCTCGCGATCAATGTGAGGACGCGCGGCGTCGTCGCATCAATTCGCGCCGCAGCAAGCTCTTTCATCGCCAATAGCAAGACCGCCAGTCAAGAAGCCACAGTCGAGGCCACTTGTTGACCAACGGAGCGCAGTAGCCGGTGTAAGGCAGACGATAAACTGCTACCCGCCTGCAGCCCGCTTGGGTTTACCAGCGAGTGAACGAGGCTAACGGCACGTCGTCGAGCTGGTATCAACCAAAAGAAAACTAATCACGCCAATCGAGTTAATTTGTTCGTCGCTCATTTCTCTTCTCTTTCTTATTTTTCTCATATTTCTCATTTCTCTTTCTCCGCTGTCAACACACGTGAAGCATCAAGACTAAGATTTAAGGTCTTTTAAAGCGCTATAAAGATACTCCATTGTCGTTATTTTTGTTCACGCGATGTCTCGACTCTCTTACCTCTTTCTTTAGCCGCCCAAGCTGAGCTCCTCATCGCTGCGACGCTGCGTCGCCTCGTTTCCGAGAGGTGTCAGCGTACCTTCATTCGTTGGAGTGCGCAGTGCGCACGTAGCGCATCCGGTGGCCATCGCGCCATCGTGCAGCTCGAGCTGCAAATGCTCGCTGCCGCTGCTCCTCAGACTTAAGTGCGACGACCGCTCCGACTGTCGCTGCCTTCGCTGCCTCCGCCGCCTTCGCCTACGAACTCGAGGCTGCCCGAATCGAAGGGCTGAAGCTCGGCCAGCGGCAGCCGCGATCAAAATTTGTCCCCGCGATTGTCAAATGCCTCGACAGAGGAATTCAGAGCTTTCCTGACGATAACCGACCGCCGAGCTTCTGGCGCTTTGCTTCGTCGCGCCGCCGCAGCTTCCGGATTATTTCCGGAAGCTGTTCCCGCGCACTGGGCGATTCCGCTAGGAGCGCGCCAGCGACGTCTCCGGCTCGTGCGCCTATCGGGACGAAGCGTCGCGTTGTCTTACGAAACAAGACTCGACTGACTTGGCGGTTGCCTCTGCTCACTTATTTCGCAGCGAGAAATCCTATCGATCCACATCGGCCAGGCCGGAGTGCAATTGGGAAATTCATGCTGGGAGCTCTACTGCTTAGAGCACGGCATCCAGCCCGACGGCCTGAAGCCGTCCGACTCGACCGAGGACTGCGGCAAGACTTTCCACACCTTCTTCAGCGAGACTGGAACTGGCCGATACGTGCCTCGAACGCTCCTAATCGACCTCGAGCCAAGCGTCGTCGGTACGCGCTTCACCGCTGACCCCTCTACCTCCTCTCCTCAACGCGCTTGTAAAAGGTCGCACGCGCGTGTGCCGCAGGTGCGCCCCTCTCGAGTCGAACCCGCTTTCCGCCGGCAATTCGAGGCCGTTTTTTCGACGGCGACGATCGCCGCTCGCTATCGCCTTTTCCTGCTCGATCCTTGCAGACGAGGTGCGCACCGGCGCTTACCGGCAGCTGTACCACCCCGAGCAGCTGGTCACGAGCAACGAGGATGCGGCCAACAACTACGCTCGCGGCCACTACACGGCCGGCAAGCAGATCATCGACCAGGTGGTGGACCGCCTGCGCAAGCAGGCCGACCAGTGCGAGGCCCTGCAGGGCTTCCTCGTTTTCCACTCGTTCGGCGGCGGCACAGGCTCGGGCTTCACGTCGCTGCTCATGGAGCGCCTGTCGGTCGACTACGGCAAGAAGGCCAAGCTCGAGTTCGCCGTCTACCCGTCGCCGCTGCTGTCCAGCGCCGTCGTCGAGCCGTACAACGCCATCCTCACGACGCACACGACGCTCGAGCACTCGGACTGCGCGTTCATGGTCGACAACGAGGCCATCTACGACATCTGCCGGAGAAGTCTCGGCGTCGAGCGGGCGAGCTTCGTCAACCTGAACCGCCTGATCGCGCAGGTGGTGTCTTCGATCACGGCGTCGCTGCGCTTCGACGGCGCGCTCAACGTCGACCTCACCGAGTTCCAGACGAACCTGGTGCCCTACCCGCGCATCCACTTCCCGCTGGTGACCTACGCGCCCATTGTGTCCGCCGACAAGGCGTTCCACGAGCAGCTGTCCGTCGCCGACCTCACCAACGCCTGCTTCGAGCCGACCAATCAGATGGTGCGGTGCGACCCGCGTCACGGCAAGTACATGGCCTGCTGTCTGCTCTATCGAGGCGACATCGTCTCGAAGGACATCAACGCGGCGGTCGCCACGATCAAGACGAAGAAGAGCATCCAATTCGTCGACTGGTGCCCGACCGGCTTCAAGATTGGCATCAACGGCCAGCCGCCGACGGCGGTGCCCGGCGGCGACCTGGCCAAGGTGCCGCGTGCCGTCTGCATGCTGAGCAGCACGACCGCCATAGCCGAAGCGTGGGCGCGGCTCGACCACAAGTTCGACCTCATGTACGCCAAGCGCGCCTTCGTCCACTGGTACGTCGGCGAGGGCATGGAGGAGGGCGAGTTCTCCGAGGCGCGCGAAGACCTCGCCGCTCTCGAGAAGGACTACGAGGAGGTGGGCGCCGACTTCTCGCCGGGCGGCGCCGCCGGAGAGGCCGACGAGGAATTCTAGCCGCCGCAGACGACGAGCGAACGCCCCGACGATCGGGAGCTGGCGCGCGCACGCGGGCAAGGGCCTTGCTCTCGCTCGCACGCCGCCGCGCTCTGGTAGAGCCCACCCGCCCGATTAATGCCTCCCGCTGTGTCCGTTTCCGGTTCCTGGCAGGAATTGCTGACGACGTGGAGAGGATCGGGAATTTTCAGCGTGCAGAATAGAATATTGAGCGCTCACGGTAGCGATTCGAGGTCTGTCTTCACTCTTTATTTCGTGAAACGCGTGAATTTATCTTTAAGCAAACCAAGTTTCGTGAGAGCAAGCGTCCGAGACAAGTCTGTGAATCGAAGATGGCATCTCGGGCCAAGTTAAAAGCAGCGAAAAAGTCGAGCAAGGAGCGAGATAGAGCGAATTGCCTTCTTAGAGGCCGGAAAGAGACGTTCACAAACTTTAGCTGATTTAACAAACTTATTTATATAGCGGCAGAAGAGCCTTAACAGTTGTTACCACCGCTTGCAAAGGGCAGTAAAGGATCGTCCACTGCAGGACTCGAACCCACGATCTGGGTCGTGAAGAGCGAGCACTTTACCTCCTGGGCAAAGACGACGTAGCATCGAGCAAACTAAGTTTGAGAAGAGTCCGACAGCAGCAGAAACCTAGGGCCCGTACCCCTTATTTACTGCCTGCCCATTTTGGCAAGCCAGCCTGACAGAGGGTGAGCAATGCTCGCGGGAGGGGGGGAGGGGGCAATGGGAGGGCACGTTTCACATGTCGAAAAATGTGAACACGTGTATAGCGGGCACCAACAAGAAGTGCTAGCCGCGTTCGGACAGGTTTCTTAGCGACTAGACGCCGGCCGAGCTCACCAGGTGGATGGGCTGCGAGCTATTTGGGTATTTGGCTCATTATTCGCCAATTTGACTAAAAATAGGCACCGACAGGTGCGAGTGGGCGTGTTGCAGGCTTGCAAGTCATGCATTGGCACTTGCCTCGCGGATGAGCTGAGGTATTCCTATTCTAAGATAAATGGTGTGGCATATTTGACCGAGAAGAGGCCTCAAACTGTCGAGGTGAGCAGCAGATACCTACAGGAAAAGCCACTGCGCCTATTGACCGAAAGATTAAGGGACCGAGGGCAGGTAGTCCTGAAAAGAGAACGAGGCAAGGAGCCCTCACCCGGAATCGTGAAGGAGCGGATTCGCCAAAGGATGGCTCGAAGCTCCATTTAAAAAAAATGAACCGGAGAACAAGCTAAAATGCCGATTTGACAGCCTCTACGAGGACGGTGGTTAGGCCTGGTGGCCGGTGAGGGCCGTGATAGCCCAGGGTGTACGGTACTCGCTCTTCATGACCGAGGTCGTGGGCTCGAATCCTACAGTGGGCCATCCTTTATTGCCAACTGCGAGAGGTCGCGACCACCGTCAAGGCTCCTCTACCGCTATACAAGCGAGCCTGTTAACTCGGCTAATATTTGTTTTAGCAAGGGCATGCATTGTCGCCTGGGCGAGCGTACTGCGATTTTAGGTCACATTATTGCAGCACCACCTGCAGTGTTTTTGTGTACCGCATTTGACAGAGAAAGTTTCCAGTGCTTACACTGTTATAGTTTTGAGCTCGTGGTGCGCTGATATCCGAGCACTAGACCACAGACGGTAGCTCACCTTACTGCCTTTTAATCTAGAAAAAGTGCTAAAAATAGGACCGATTTCATCACAATTTTTCCCGGGAACCCAGCGGCAGAATCAATTACTGGCGTATCCGCATCGTCGAGCTATTCTGTATTAGGAAAATCGGTAACGTAACGCAGCTGCACAACTGGCACAACGTCCTTACGCTGGCAACTAGCAATGAGGACTGTAGGTCACGTCATCCCCGAGGCCGGCATCGTGCCGCATCCATCCGGGGCCTTCCGTTGAAGCCTTCCGGGGTTCTAGCAAGCCGATACCTGGTCGACGGTTCCGCCGTTTCTTTGCTGACGGCGAGATACCGTCACACCATCTTCCGCCAGTGCGCCGATGCGCTACACACACTCGATGCGGCACAAGCTGTACGTGCCGTTTTGCAGCACCTGCATGACGGCCGTTAGAAAGCTGTTGGCTTTTTTCTGATTCCGAGTGCAACCGAAAGGTTCCCATTCACCGTTTAACCAAGGATTGCTGGCTACGTTCAAGGCTGCGCGCGCCACTTTTGTTTCTTTGCCAAGAGCAGATCATTCAGACTCCACAGTAGTCACTAGCCATTAATGTCTGCCGTTCGCTCGAGCTACTCTTATTTCCTACCCCGCTGGCTTGGACAAACTGTTAGCTGGGGCTTCTGCTGAGTGCAAGAATGACACAGTCAGTTTGCTGAGCGTGATGAGAGGTGACTTGGTGGACTCGATGAGCAAGACTGCACAGTTATATAAAGACGATTTTGAGACAGTCAGGCATAGGTTGAGTCAGGTCATGTAGTTATCTCCGTCTGTAACCGCAAAGCCATACAGACTAAGTGGGTGTTAAGCTCAAAGGTTTTCTGTAGGGAACTCAAAGCCTATCTGTTAAAGTAGTCGATTTCCCGAAACTTTCAAATTTTAAGAAATCAAAGAGCGCACCTAAATTTTGACCACGTGGTGAGGTCGCACTGCAACATCACCGATTAGAAGTGCTAAGTCTAGTGTTGTGTGCGCCTGCGGCTTCTGTTGTAATTAGCGAAGCGCCCTGATACTAATGGACACGCCTTACCTGTGGCCAATAGTCAAGCAATTGACGCAGCACAGCGTCATGCCACTAATGCCTCCATATTTCGTCTCGTCTGCTGCGACTGATCAAGCTCTCATATATGTACGCGTTGAGAGTAATAAAGGAGAGTTTCGTTTACCGCGCACGTTCGCCAGCTGTGTCTCCGTGAGACTCCGACGAAACATGCCGCAGCCGGAGCCACTGTTATTTAACACCAGATAGACGCTTGGGATGTCCTACGAGTAGGAGCTAAATTGCATCACCGCTTGGCTTAAGGACATTGACCGACATCCAGGAACGAATGTCTGGAAGGCAAACATTCAGTTTATAATTCGCTGCAGCGTAATTCGATAGTTTACATAAAAATACAGCTCGGTATCGTCAGCAAAGAATTGATAGCACAGTAAGCCCACAAGCCTGTATACGTTTTTCTCTGTGGCTTGATATAAACGGAGAACAGCAAAGGACCGAGGGCGGACCCTTTTGGAACTCCAAACGGGTAGCTGGTCTGCTGGATGAGACAACCTCACGGCACGGATTAAACACGGCCGAAAAATTACGATTAGAACCACGACAGTGCTTCCTCCACCAGAACGATCGTTGTTCTCAATCATTCAAGTAGGATATCGCGATCGGTTGATGGTATCGAATGCAGCTGGTAGATCCAGCAGAACCCGGACTGAGGCATTCTCGTCATCTTTACTGCATAGGATGTCGTTGGTCACACGGAGGAGAGCAGTTTTTCTAGGACCTCTAATTTGAATCGAGGCTTCTTAAGTACAGATCTACCGATGGCCGATTTGAAATAAATTGGAACAAACCCATCATAAAAAGAAGCACGGAAAATCCTAATTAAGGTTGGACTGAGTTTCTCTGCCAGTGAAGACCGCAGAGGGGGTGGCATAGGGTCTTCAGCAGATGAGCTCTTTTCGCTAGACTTTAATTAAAGTAGCCACAACGCATCCGGAAACCTCGAAAAATTTCTTAACAGAGGTCGCAGGTTGTGACTCAAAACTTGCTTTAGTCGGAGGCTGCTTTATGGACACACGAATAGGCACAATTGTTTCAGCAAAGAAGGCGGAACACCTATTGCCAAATAAGGTTGCTATTCGGGTTGGGAGACCGCTCAGAGCTGGCAAGGAAATTGTGATGCCGAAAGGACGGCGGAAGAGGAGCATCCCGCCGCTAGCCATTTGGCGTATGCAACCATCGGATGCCTGTTTGGTGCACTGCGAGTGCAGTAAGCGGGTCGCCTAGCCCACAGCGTCTCTAGCGCTGTCCTACTTACCGTTACCTAGGTTTCGTGAATTCGTCGGCATGAATGCAATGTAATGTAATGTATCTCCTTCTGTAACTCCACAAAGTCATAAAGACTATGTGGGTGTTACGCAGGAGAGTTTTGTATAGCGAACTCATAGCCTAAGCAGCTTTCGGTAGGCATTCGGTAGCCAACAGACTTTGTCTCACGCAACAAAGAAAAAGTGGAAAGCATACCAGAGTCAGGAGAGCAGTTGAGGTAGTGAGTAGCATGAAAGTAGCAGCTCAGGACGGCTGGAAAGGATGTGCCATAGTCGGCAGCAGGGAAGTAGTTATGATTGTCTAAGAATTGTGGAAGCGAGTTCCACAGTCTAGGACCTACAGAAAGCTTCTGTCGCCAACTGTCTTTAAGCTGGGGAGTTTAATAACTACTTTATTGTTCATGCAGGACCTGAGGGCACGAGAAGGCTGAGACTGGTGCAGCAGTTCAGCTAGGTGTAGAGGAGCCAAGCCGTGGGCGGGCCTTGTGGGTCAGCATAAGAACTTCGCTCTATATCCGTTGATCAAGCGGCAGCCATCCTAGCCCTGTTAACAAAGGAGACGGGTGGTCAAACCTCGGGGACTTGAAAAACTAGCCTTGCAGCCATATTCATAGCCAGCTGCAGTGGCCTAGTTGCTTTCTTTTGGTAGCCCAGCCAAAAGGGAATCACAATAATCAAGCCGAGACAGAGCTAAGGAGCTAGTTAAATTTTGTACAGGCCACTTTGGAAGACAGCTCCTAATCTTTGATAGGGATCGGACGTGATGGCTGGCTGTAGAAGCAATGGACCAAGATACCGAGCGCAAGCGCACAGTGCCACTGCGCGTCCGGTTCAGTGTCGTCCACGCGCTCCTCGCCAAACTCTCGCCAAGACAAACGCGCGGACGCATGCACGTACACGGGGCGCTGCAGCAGGCAGCAGGGTGGATGGCCGGAAGCGCCGCGGTCCCGGCGCCCGGCGGCTCAGCAGGCATCCCGCGCTGCCCCGAACGCCGCTCTGAGGAAAACCCTCCCCTTTCCGGGGAAGCGTTCCTCCTTCTTGCACCCCGTAACTAGCAGCGGAAACAATCAGAAGCGTGTGCGCTTGCGCGCTTGCGAGTCCGACGTTCGCCGTCCGCGTCTCGAGCTTCCCGCCGAATACCTGACTCCGGAACTCCCGCCGTCGTCATTGCGAGGCGAATGCTGCCTGCCCCGGCTCACTGTGCGGCGAAGGCCCGAAGCCCGGCAGAGGTCGCTGGCTGGCTGGCTGATTGGCTGTCTGGCTCCTCCGCCGATACTTGGACGAGTCCTACTTGCTAGCCCTCAGCTTCTCGGAAGCTTCGGCCCGGCGACATTCGCCTACCGCTGACACCGGTCCTCATGACTCTCCACACTTCCGACTCCCCACCCCCCGACTGACTCTCTAGCCGCTGAAGCCTTGCCTCCTTAAATAGTTTGGGCTGAAAGTCCCACCCACCTAGCAAACGTAAAACCGCAGTCCGCGTGCAAGTCATGATCGCTTATCTGCGAAGCTGTGTATCTTAACCACAAACATGCCAAACCGCTTGCCTGCAAAGTCATGAACAGCCCTAGCATAGGCCTGAACCTAAGCCTAAGCGTGCCACACCCACTTATTAGCGATAAAACCTAGACCCTAAATCTGCCGGACCGCCAAATCGGTCACTCGTCTCAAAATCCTTCCCTCGTGGCGATACGCTGCAAATTTATTCATTCTTTAATAAAATTTTTCTGTTTCTTACTGACAGTACTTCAGCTTTTGAAAGATACTATAATTTCTGGCTTTCCTAAGCTCCCAGGAGTAGGCGTGGAGAACTATTTTGCTAGAAGGCAGCGAGAGATCAAAGTACAGGTGCAGCGCTGTACCGTCTGCATAAACGTGAAAGTCTAGCTTGTGCTTAGCGGTCTCCTCAACAAGAGGGAAAGTATAAAATGTGAAAATAAATAGACCTAGAATAGATCCCTGGAGTAGTATGTACTTTAAAGGCCGGGTGACCATTGACGCACTAATACTCACTACTGAGATGTGATCAAACCATTCCAGTGAAATACCAGTGATAAAGACAAAACGTTTAGGTTAGCCAAGTGAAGAGCCTCATTAATATAGCAAGCAAAAGAGCCTAAGTGTGTGTCTCTCTCTCTCTCTCTCTCTCTCTCTCTCTCTCTCTCTCTCTCTCTCTCTCTCTCTCTCTCTCTCTCTCTCTCTCTCTCTCTCTTTCTCTCTCGCTTGCAGTAGGATATAAAAAATTGCTAGCTGCAGGACTCGATCCCACGATTTTACCTTAGCCCTAGGCTAAGACATAGTGACACAATGGCAGGCAGACATTTAAGGACTTGGCGATCGATGGTATCAGGCCATCCATGCGGCGATCGATGTATAGCGATCCAGCAGAACTATCAGTGAGACTAGTTAGTCTGAGCTACTTTTGAGTCCCAATTATGCTCGAGCGCTACGACTTGTAGTGCGGAAATTTCTCTGCTTAGGCAGTGCACTTAGAAATTCTTGCTTTGAATGAGTAGCAAACGGCCGCCAGGACCAATCAGTGCCTGTAGATCGGCTTTTATGCGAGTGCCGAGCCGAAATGCCTAAAGTGTTGACATAGCTCGATCCCAGCGGACTCGCCGCCGAGTGCATAATGCAAATATAGCCAGCCTTATCTTAAGCGCTCGAGTTTCTTTGTAGAAGGATTGCACGATTAGCTCCACGGAGCTTCGATCGCCTGGATTACCCATGAGCACTGATAGGTTTCCTGTTCGCGGCAGCTTCTGCGACGACAAATTGCCCTGCCATCCAGGTTGCTGGAGATGAGGTCATCAGAGATTTTGGTCTCGTGTCTCGCAATTCACTTCACTTCACTTCACTTTACAGCAAATGTAAAGCGCCTAGAGAGAGATTAAGTTCTCTGAGGGCGCTTTATAAAGTGAATTATTATTATTATTATTATTATCGCAATGCCGTGAAGGCGGCTTATGTCCAGCGGCTGCAGCGGCAGGGGCAGCGGCAGCGGCGGCGGCGGCATGCGCAGCCAGAGTTGCTTTGGCTCAGTTGCTGTGCTCAAGCGTTGACACGTTGGACAAGCGCCGCAGTGGCAGCCTGTTTCGGTCCATTCGGTTTCGATGGCATCTCACGTAAATGGAGTCTTGTAGTTGCCTAGCAGTCGTGGCAGACGCTTTCAAAGCAAGCCCGACCGGCTTGCATTGTCTGCAGTAGCCGCCCGACGTTTCGACCCAGACGTTTAGGGCCAAACGAAAGAAGCCGGCAATTGACTGTGTATACACGCAATGGATTTGAAGTGTTGAATTATAGACAGGCGTTGTGCTTAAAGGGAATGCACTCAAGCATGCCGAAATGCAGGTAACCGCGTGAAGTCGTTGAGCGTTTCGAGCGTTTCCTGGTGCGTAGTGTTTAGCTGATGCCTCGCTCGCCGTTTCGGCACAGTGGCACAGTGAAAGAAGAGCCTTCAGGTTCGCTGCCTGTGAAAATACTGTGTGCAGCTAACTGTTGGTAACGGTGGCTATAGATCCACGGCAGCCACATGAACCAGAGTAGTGTGCAGCCTGTTTCGGGGCTTGCGTCTCAGCTAAAGACGCAACTGTTCCGGCCAACTTTCTCTTTTTCCGAATGAACTTGGCTCTTTTTCCTGTATACTTTGCTTGCTTACCTGTGAATGATTCAGTGCACTAGCCAGAGATCTTATCATCCGGTGGCCACGAGTGTCTTCTTGATGTTCCCTTTTAGTATGCTGGCCGAAGCATGAAACTGGTTTGCTTTTGCACGCTTGATACCGCGCACGTCACTAGCCCTTCAGTACTCGTTGTTCATTGAGCGTGCTACCGCTAACCATTTGATAATGATTCCTTTAATGTAATGTAATGTAACTCCGTCTGTAAATCCACGCAGCCACACAGACTATGTGGGTGTTCAGGTGAGTTTTGTCTAGCGAACTCACAGCCTAAGCGACTTTCGGTACGCATTCCGTAGCCAACAGACTTCATCTCACGTAATGAAGAGAAAGTGGAAGCATAGCAGAGTCAGGAGAGCAGCTGAGGCAGTGAGTAGCATGGAAGTAGCAGCTCAGGACGGCTGGAAAGGATGTGCTATAGTCTGCAACAGGGGAGTAGTTGTCATTGCGTAAGAATTGTGGAAACAAGTTCCACAGCCTGGGACCTACAGAGCTAAAGCTTCTGCCGCCAACGGTCTTTAGGTGAAGGAATGGAACTGCTAAATTATTGTCCATACAGAACCTGAGGGCACGAGAGGCTGGAACTGGTGCAGCAGTTCAGCTAGGTACGGAGGAGCCAAGCTGTGGCGGGCCTTGTGGGTCAGCGTAAGAACTTTGCTTTGTATCCGTTGGTCAGCCGGCTGCCATCCTAGCTCTTTTAGCAAAGGAGGCACGCGGTCAAACCTCTGAGACTTGAAAACCAGCCTTGCAGCCATAATCGTAGCCATTTGTAGTGCGTGCGTAGTTGCTTTTTTGATAGCCCAGCCAAAAGGGAATTACAATAATCTAGCCGAGACAGAACTAAGGAGCTAGTCAAATGTTTTGCAAGCCATCGTGGAAGACAGCTCCTTATCTTACATAGAGATCGGATGGAATGGCTAGCTGTAAAAGCAGTCTTCTGAATGCTTTAAAATGTAGGCAGCTGTCAAAAATAACACCTAAATTTCGAGCACGTGGTGATGGTTGCACAAAAGCATCCCATATTAAAAGAGCAAAGCCTTTTAATTCAGTCACACGCTTAGGGTGTCCAATGAGCAGCAGTTCAATTTTATCGTCACTACATCAAATGTAAAGTGCCTAGAAAGAGATTAAGCTCGCCGAGGCCGCTATGACAAACGTATTATTATTATAATTATCCTGCAGCGAGTGGTAAAACGCATGGGCAGAGATTTAAGGTCTCTTTAGGGTGCTACATAAACGATCTACTATTAAGATTCTTATTAGAACTAACCAGGAAAAAGTAAAAGGAAAGCTAGACGGAGTATAAAGCAGCCTCATATAAATAGCGACAGAAGGGCATTAGCTGCTTTACTTGGAGAGCCGCGATGGCACACTAGGTAAGGCGGTTGCTTTTCACGACCTCGGTAGCGATGTCGTGGGTTCGAATCCTGCGATGGGCGATCCTTTATCGCTACTGCAAGTGGTGGTGAAAGCCGAAAAGGCTCTTCTGTCGCTATACAAAAGAGGCTGCTAAATCAGCTAGTAAAAAAAACTTCCTGCTTGTAGCGAGCGGTAAAGTTCCAGCTGCCGACCTCATACCTACGACATGGGTTGTGAAGTTCGACCACCTTAGCGTCTTTTTATCATAGAAAACTGATTATTCTTAACGCCTTCTCCTTAACTTGTTACTCCAAAAAAAGTTGATTTCAGATGTGAAGGGCATGTAGTAAGCCACTATTACCATGACAAAGTCCATACAGTTGGTGGATATGGATCAGTGGCATAGCCAAATGTTGAAGGGGCCTTGAACTTGACCATGACCAACCAATCATTGGGAGCAAAATTTCTCAAACTAAATGATGAGAAATTGGAAAATCTACCCCTCAATAATGGCTCTGCTAGCATATATATTGTGTAGCATTTGTAAGAAATCTAAGTGTGCTGTTCTAAAGTGACCTCTAGCAGATGACCACATCAGCTCTACAATCAAGTCTGCCTACTTTCAGCGGCATAATATTGCTAAAATTCGGGCTTTCTTAGACAGGGACACGACATCTAAATTGATCCATGCATTTGCGACATCCCGTCTCGACTTCTGTAACTTCCTGCTTGCTGCTCTACCGGCCTGTGTAATCAGGCGCTTACAGCTTGTGCAAAAGTCAGCAGCTAGGCTTGCCTGTCGTCAGCATCGCAGTTGCCACATCATACCACTTGTCGCCGACCTGCAGTGGCTACCAGTCAAGCAACGCATCAACTTCAAGGTTTCATCGCTCGCTTTCTTTGGTCTTTCCATTCTGCTGTAGCCAGCTTACCAGGGCCACTTCCCGTTCAGGGTTAGTATCATATTATCCACTTCCTGACTTAAGTCATTTAGCTGTGCCTCAAATGAACCTCAAAGTCCTTGGAAACTGATCTTTTATTTCATATACTCCCAAAGCCTGGAATTCACTTCTGACTTGCGTCACGACATCCCCAGACTTTACGAGAAGCTAAGAACGCACATGTTTCTGCCAGGGTTTGCTGGATCCCAGTGACGTGTCTTTTGTATGCTAATGCATGCCGACACGGTGGATGCTATCATTAATCATATTGACAGGCCCCCTCTAAAGCGTATGCAAAGTTATTACAATGAGATGTAGTCTCTGACGGCGCTATACAAATACATTATTGTTATTATAGGGAGGCTAAATTGGTATAGCTCCTCTTCTGGGGCCCGGATGCTGTAGCCGCCATAGCATCATCTTGGCCGGTAGGGGATACAGATGTAGTTTAGGACTAGATTAGCGCTCAACTGGCCCCAGACTCCGAGGTGGCGAACTGAGCGTAAACAGAGGTAGTGATCGTGGATGCGATGAGGTAAAAAGAAAAAGTTCTTACTTTGAACCACGTCGTCCACCACGGCTTAGCTCCTTCCGGCCTTGATGAGCCGATCTCCAGTACCAGTCTCATCTTCCGGTCGGGCCCTCTGGGTCTCTTGGGCCAATTAATTAGCTGTACCTGTCACTGTCACTTAAATAACTGCGATTAAGGAGCTCGCTTCGACCAAGGTCAATGTTAATGTATTTGACGACCGATGTCGCGGGCTCGAGCCAAGTGGCATACGTGAAGCAGTCGAATAGAGATAATAAGTTCTCTTAGGGCGCTATACAAATGAATTATACCTATCTACCTATATTTAGTGTTGGTGACAGCGGCTCTTCGTCTGCGGTAGCTGGAGCTCAAAATTACTCCCGAAATATTTGCTCAGTGGCGATATTATCTCTCCTGCTGCTGCTGCTGCACGCTCGCTTCTTTTTTTAATGTCAGCTATGCTTCTTCCCTTTTATTTATTTCGTCAAGGAAATTCTTGCGGCGATTGTATACGAACCGAAAGCCACTTCCACTGTAAATGCGTTCATGAAGCTCTCGCACTATGGATGTGTGAAGCAGCAGATGGCAACCCACGCTTATACGTACACAGACAGGGAGGTACAGCATAAATACTAGGCAAGTAAGTACATAACTGTACATGCAATACATATTAGTGTAGGTAGATATACGCTTTATATGCATTAACACGTATGTGCTGTATATATAGAGTTGAACTGAAAAATTGACATATCTCGGGAAACAAGATATGACTTCAAATATTTAAGCGACTTATAAACTCTCAATAAAAATTTTAGCCTAAACATAGAATTCATAAGACTTACCAGTATCGGTAACAAACCATACATGCTAGCACCTGGGTTTGCTTACATTATCTTAAGCGGGTAAACACTTGAAATAAGCTTTTTGCAGTAACTAGAGCAACCCCTGGCCTCCAAATAGTTGCTATTTTTTAAAGATGTTATTTTGAACCGCCGTCAGAACAATAAAGTAAAATATACTTGATGCTACGGCCTATCCCCATCTGTACAAACGCATCTCAACGACTGCGTTTGATATTTCATGGTAGCAATAAAGAATTTGAATTAAGCTACTTTTTGCATGCTCAACCATAAATGGTTTGGATTGACGCAAGAAGAAAAAATAGCAATATATATATATATTTATGCTACACAATTCATGTGTATAGTGATTAAGAGAACTGAATTTATATTCAGGTGCATTACATGTGCAGCTGTACAAAGGATAAACCATAAAAAAGCGTTTTCTGATTAAAAAGGATAACAATTCTTCAACTTAGTTTTAGGTCTTAACTAGCTCGTTTGCCAAGATCATTTACTAAATTGAACTCGAGTCTAATCACTTCAATGGGCCCTTTTAAATGCATGCAGATCACTACGATTTTGTCGTCTTGGATGTTTCCATGACTCATGTAGCAGATTTTCACGTTTGCACAAGTCCTGTTTTCTTATCAGGAACCGTAGATGACCGGTTTCTTGCTTAAACTGCGCCGCCGATTTCTGACATAGCCGATAGTCACGAGCCACGTTTTGCCTACGACTAATGCATACACAAAACCCGGACATCTCATCTTATGTGGGAATAATACTCGGCATCCCCAATAAATTCTACTCCGTCATGTTCTCATCACACTATTAAAATCCATCCTCGAAAATCGCAACTGTTTTCGGACTTTTTGAAACCAACAAACAAGTTCGCTTAGACTTTTCTCAGCACCAGTAGGGTAACCGATCTAGTGACACGAAAAGCTCCTAGAAACACATATGCTTCCATTTACCAATCCCAACTTCCGTTAGCATTGTTTGCCTTACATTGTGCGACGATTGATGCTTTGTCTTACAGTTCCAAGGTGTGCACATTTTTGCGGCCAGCTTTACATGTATTTTTAATGCATAAGAGTCCTGTCCGTTAAGTAAGCGCTAGTCTCCCCTGATCCGCAAGCCGGCGCTGGCCAATGAGAAGAGAGCCCCTTCAATTTGCGAATTCAAATAAGCAAGGAAAGTAAACAGTTATACATTAAAAATAAAATCGGCTATTGAATTCTTACTATAATTTTAAAGTAAGACCATACATTATTAAATCAATCTTATAGTTGAAACGAAAGGTTGCATGATCAAATGTCGAATGATGAGAATATGGTTCGCGTTCGCCCGAAACTTGTTCAATGGATTCTACATATTCAATTCATTACCACAATATTTTTTAATGAACAATCACTTTTCAAGAAAAATGGAAGAATTCTAGAACAGTGGAAGGATTGTAGATCTTTGAGTTTCATATGTAAGGCAGCTGCAAGTATGCAAGGCACTAGTTGAACGCAACTCGAGGTGCCGCGAATTGATAGCGCGGGAAATTGCATGAAAATGAACATTGCGAAAGCGCCAATTCAAATTTAAGTAAGCGCTTAACGTTCTCCCTATCTCTTCTAGGTAAATTTGACAAGGAAATTTAACAAGACGAGAGTTTGTTTTCGAGCAACACATCTCTTCTGTGATAGGAATGGAATCGTACAAAAGAGAGCCTAACATATGCCCACAACAACTTGAATGACAAACAACGTAGGGATTTCATTTTTATATTTCAGCTTTGCTAATCCAATTATCGTTCATTGATTTGTCATGAGTCTGCACTAGTATAAATACACTGGCATAAACAAACAAATATATATATATATATATATAACATATACATATTCTAAATGCCTTTATATATATATATATATATATATATATATATATATATATATATATATATATATATATATATATATATATATATATATATATATATATATATATATATATATATATATATATATACATGTTTATATAATGCTGGTCCAAAAAATCCGCGAGTCCTTGGTTTCAAGATTTAGCCTCGGATATTGCAGTTTTTTTCATAAACTGTGGGCAAAGAAATTTAACCAGAGAACCGGAGCACAGGATTTGTTGAGTTAGCAATATTTTCAAGACGTCGTGCATGCCTACTCCGCGATTTCTTACCAGGTGCAAAAAATGCGCTATTATTCAGATATGGAGTCTCTGGGGAAAATTCCTTTTTATGACTTAGTCACCATTCTCGACGAATATTCTAAAGTTAAGGAAAAAGTTCGTGCAACATGTTTTTCATTAAATTATTATTAAATTCAGTAATTGTTATTAAAATCACAGCGAACGAGCTTTTTGCTCGCCCATATATTTCCTAGTACCGTCGGAGCACTGCAGTGTAAAATTTATTAGATGCATACAAAGTCCAGAGTATTCGCCTATCTAAAAATGTATCGAAACAACCATTTAGGGCATTTTGTCAGCAACCATCGAGAGTTAAAAGCATGCTAATGTAAGCATGCACAATTGTAGGCACGTGATACGATTTGAAGAGATGGGAGAAATCGACGACCCAGCAGATTAAAGGAATTCCTACCCAACAGAGATTTCTGATAGAAAAGGAATTAAATGGCTCTTTAAAATGAGTTCTTCTTAGCTCTTCGATCTTGGCCCTCTCACTTTGCTAAATGCACGCGCACTAAACGAAACTAACTTCTCATAATTTCTGTGAACAAACACTCTCTAACGCAGGTCACCATGGTTTGGGCATCTCAGACGACTTCCAAGACTTCTAAATTAGTTGCATACGGCTCTACAACTCTTATTTTCTTGCTGCAACTGCACTACTGATTTCTTGCATATTCTCAAACCAGGTCTGGCCTAAGTCAGCACATGGGCAAAATCAGATTACTCAAACCTTAACAACTCCTGAACTAGTGTCTGACCTGGTCATCGAGAGGCATATTTTTTGAGTAAGAGATGCCTGGCATACCAGAACAATTCTTACTATGTCGTGTTCTGTTTGTGCTGCCAAAAACTATCCTTCGAAAACTGCAACTGTTTCCGAACCCACATGAAGCTACCAAACAAGTTACCTTTGCATTTTTTTCGAACCTAGTAAGCTAACACAGTTGGCAACATGCACAATTTGGTACATTTAGTTCTTCCTATTAATCTTAAATAGTGCTAGTATTTTTTGGTTGTGATTTTTTCAAAATCAATCAGTTTTTTGTTTGTGCAAATTCCAAGGTTCGGGGATTTTTGGGCCAGCTATTTTGGCCCTATATATACAGGTTTATACAAGGGTAATTTCTGCTTTATATCAGTACATACTCTCTCTCTCTCTGTATATATATATATATATATATATATATATATATATATATATATATATATATATATATGCAGTCACGTACGAGTAAAACTGACCTAGAAGTGGTTCAAATTAGCACGGGCTGTCGTGTCTTTCCCTATCTGAGAAACTTGGTAAGCGTAAGTAACCTCAGTGTAAGCTTAGTGTAAGGAGGTACATGCACATGAAAGATGAATCACAAAGACCCACCAAATGCTGTAATAAACAGGTGCGTTTTAAGATATTTTTAATGTCTTTATGTCAGGGGTCATTGCGACTTGCATCGGTAGTGAGTTGCAGGCTTTGGAAGCGTACGAACTAAAGGCACGGCCTTCAACGGTTTTGAGGTTCGTACGAGGAATAGCTAAACGATTCGAGTCAGAACAGCGGTTGTACGATTCTTCGCCTGGTGGGGGAGTAGTTCTTATAGGTAGGCTAGAGCCAGAGAATGAAAGAACCTAAAAGTAAGTGACAGAACCTTAAATGCCTTTATATTCCTGTATGTACATACAACATTGCTGAAATTAGGGAAACGTAGCTGAGGAACTGATGTGGTCATCTAGTGAAAGGTCACTTTGGAACAGGACATCCAGATTTTTCGCAGATGCTACAGGAGATATGTTGATCGAGCCCACTTTTGAGGATTAGGCTTTCCAATTACTGAATAACACTAGGTTTGTCCATAATGATTCAATTATTCAATTTGAGAACGTTTGCTGCCATCCAACGCGAGGTACAGCAGTATGTCATATGCATTAAAATGAAAGCCTGAACTGTACTTGGAAAATACATAGAGGCAAATACACACAAGGTGGATATATTTTGAAAAGAAGTGGACATATAACGGTTTCCTAGTGTACCTCACAATCTAAAGGTTACCTTGATGACCACTCGCCGTAGACATCCATTCTCTGAAATCTCCAGCTACGATAATAATAATAATAATGCACTTGATAAAGCGCACTCAGAGAACTCAATCTCTTTCTAGGCGCTTTACATTTGCTGCAAAGGGAAATGCAATTAAATGGTGAGTAATATCATGCTTGATAAACAAACAACACGAATAACATGGTTAGGGGTGACATGCACAGGGTCAGCATGCAAATGTGGTTAGTAGCAGCATGCAATAGCACCTATGCAATTGCAGTACAGTTTCAGTGGTGCCCAGCAAAGATAATACGTGCTCAAGATGGGCTTAGTGATCCATTGTATCAAACACTACAGGGAGATCCAACAGAACTAGCAGGGAGACACTCCATTAGTCAGTATTCCCAAAAAGACCACTATACACTCACGGCAGATAATGACTCAGCGAAGTGATTAGCTCTAAAGCCTGCTCACTTGCAGGTTTGAGGTTTTGATATACGAGTATAGCTGGTCTACCACTACGAGTTCCAGTGTCTTTGCCAGGAATGGCAGTTGGGACACTGGGGTGAATTTGCTCTAGTTCTCCTGGCCTAGTGTCAGCAACTTAATAAAGGACCTAACAACATCTTTTTTTAATGATACAAGGGCAAGACTTGAGTGTAAGGACATAATAATTACGTGGCTAACGATGGGCGGCTGAGGACGACCTAGCCTGAAGGCACACGCAAGCAGCACCGAAGCAGCAGCAGGTCAATAAGAAAGTGGCCAACCAATCAGTGCTTGCATGGACAAGGCGAAAGCTGGATCCCAAAAAAGAATCGACACATACGGTATAGCCGAGGCGTTTATTCACGAATCTTGGCCAACAAATCGAGGTTCTTGTCACGGCAGGATGGCAAAAAGAAGAGTAGCACTAGGAGAGGCAGAGCCGACCTCATTCGGTTAGGTTGGCTAACCCAGGCAGCACCACCACACGCCCGGCTGCTAAAGCTCTGGCACGAGGAGACGTGACAGGATCCTGCGAGGGGTTAGGGAAAGGGGGTTGCACGGCAGTGCCCTAACAGCAGATGGATAAGATTCAAGCCAGTCGCACGGCCAGCAAGTGAGCAGCCAAGAACTCAAATGAAGGAACGAGGAAAAAAGCTCGCGGGAGCTTCAAAAAAGTGGCCAGGTCATAGCAAAACTCAGCAGCCTGCAGCAACGCGCCGCAGACAGGGCGGCGACTGCGACCCTGCTGACGAGGAAAGCAAAGGTGTGCCTCCTGCTCAAGAGAAGTCGCCGACGGCCTACGAAGCGGCAACGATGGCCTTGACTATGCGAACATCGTCTACGGGCCTGTCGTGCTGGTCGGTTTCCACCATGCCCATGAGCTTGACGACGTGCATGCCTTTGCTCACGCGACCGAAGATGGCATGCTTGCCGTCCAGCCACTGCGTGGGTGCGAGAGAAATGAAGAACTGGCTGCCGTTGGTGTTAGGGCCACTGTTTGCCATCGACAGTATACCTGCCCCTGCAGCAGAAACATAGTGAGAATCACGCCGAGGATATGGTGTCAAGGGCAGGCAAGGCAAGTCCAAGGATGGCAAGGTAAAAGGCCGGCAAGAATCCGCCACGCTCGAAGGCTTCCCAATCCACAACGCATGAAGCTGCATAAACGAAACATCTATAAGTAAGGAGTCAGGGCATGCACACTCACGCCCCACGCCTATCTCACTGCTCTCACCAAAGGTTTGATGCGATTTACCAAGAAACTTCCAAAGATTAGATGCACACAACGGCGTATCGTCAGCACACAAGTGATTAGCCTACTCCATGGGCCCGAATCACTTTTACCGGAGTTTGAGTATACACGGAGAACAGTAAAGGACTGAGAAAAGATCCGTGTGGGACTCCACAAGTGACTGGTCTGGTGGGATGAGACCAGACCCCCACACGACACGATTGAACGCGATCGGACAAGTATGATTCAAACTACACCAGTGCCTCGTCTGCCAGACCGATCGTTGTTCTGAATCGTTCGAAGCTTAAAATATTCAACATGGTCACTGCTTCCACAACATCTAGCAATGATGCCCCGGAAATTTGACGATGTCTAGTTCTACAACCAGCTGTCGGCGTTCTTACACAACACACTGCAGCTAGGCTTGTCTGTCGCAAGAGTTGCAATAGCCACATTACACCACTTATCACCGACCTGCACTGGCTCCCCATAAAGCAACGTATTTCCCCATAAATCAACGTGTTATTTTAGGTTGGCTTCATTAGTTTAGCCCAGTGGTTAAGGTGCTCACCTTGACCAAGATCAAGGTGAATGCATTTGATGACCGAGATCGTAGACTCAAGCCCCGTGTGGAATATGTGACATGTAGTTCTCTTAGGAATTACACAATGAAATAATACAATAAACATACAATATAAATATAAATAAATATACACATTGACTCTCTTGTATCCGAAATACTTCCGAATCAAGCTTTGCACAGTACCACACTCCGGACTGATGTCAAAACAGCCCCTGACTTGACGACATTTTAGTTCTCTTAGGGGGTAAAGCAAAATTTTATTGTTGCTATTATTAGTTACTTTTGATACACGTCTTGCTGTAGATGACAGGGCTTATTTTATATCTGCAATAGCTGCCGGGAAGGCTCACGATAGCGCTAGCTAGAACTATTCGACGGCACCCAGGAGACCAACAGCCAAACGTTCCAAGCCTGTGCAAGGAACCCCAAACGCCAGCCATCGGACGAGTGACAATAGGATTGGCAAAGTGCAGCTACAAGAAAGTGCAAACTTAAATAATAGGATGCTTTCCAACATTCTAAGCACCAGCTACCTAGATGCTTTCGATAGATCTGGAACTCGAGGAAACACGTTGTACCACAAGACTGATGCTCTGCACGTTTAAATATCAGCTGAATGCTCTTGTTTTTCTTATGGAAAACCAATATGCAGAAGGAGGCTTGAATGAGAGGCTTATGGGTTTGTAAGACAAGTCACAGATCGGCAGGCTTAAAGTGCTGCCGTGAGAAGGACAATCTATGCCACAGCAGATGGTCAGGGCAAGTCACGCGCATTTGATGGTCTGTGCCCCACCGCCGCTGAACTTCGGCTCACCACTGTGTTGCCTTTGAAGAGGTTGCTAGAGCATAAGAAAGGCATCGGTTTTTGAGCCCCCTCCCCATCCCATCTCATCCAAAGAGGCGAGTCATTTTTTCCCTATCAAGATTAGGGCGTTGGCAGTGGCGTTGGCAAAAACCTGAACGGTACCAATTTGCACAGAAACCAATCTCTCTAGCTCAAACTCGCTCCGACGTTCGCAGAGAGAGAGAGAGAGAGAGAGAGAGAGAGAGAGAGAGAGAGAGAGAGAGAGAGAGAGAGAGAGAGAGAGAGAGAGAGAGAGAGAGAGAGACAGACAGACAGACAGACAGACAGACATACAGACAGACAGAGACAGCGAGAGAGAGAGATACAGAGGGCAGAGCTCGATGGCTAGACGCCGGCGGCAGCAGCAGCTACGTACCTGTGTGCTTCAGCTCCTCGTGAATCTCGTCGTCAAACTCCTTGCCATATATGGAGGCTCCACCTCGACCTGCAACGTGCAACGACACCATATGGCAAGCACTCTTTTGCGGCTGCGGCCAGCAGGGCAGAAATTAGCGAGGACCCCGATGTGACCGACCGGCGACCATTGAGAAGACAAGACAAGCGCATTCAGGGCAAAGGACCTATGCGAGTCAACAGCTTGCTGGTCATGCATTTGCGACCTACCAAGGAGGCAGCGACCTACACCATCTCGCAGTCATCACACTTCTCGACGAGGCACTTTGAGAGCACATTCCATGCAGCTTTTCCACCAGCAGAATAATACAGGCAATAGGCCGCATTTGTTTAATCACAGTTCTGGGCTGCTGGGGCTGTGATTCATAGGTAGGCAAGCCCTAGAGAGGAGCAACCCCAAAGCCAGAGCAGGGCCATCAACTCCACCCAGGTCAGACTACATTCGATGCACAAACACTCTGACCCTAAGAGTAATTATACTCCCAAAGCCTGGAACTCACTTCTGACGCTTCACGAATTCCCCAGACTTGACCACATTTAAAAAGAAGTTAAAAAACACATCTATTATCACAACATTTAGTGGGTCCATGTCATTCGTCCTTTGCTTGCTAATGCATGCTGACACTGTGCATGCTGCCACTAACCGTATTAGCATGTTGACCCTGTACGTGTCACCTCTAACCAGGTTTTGCTTGTTATCAATTAGCATGCTACCACTAACCATTCGATCATGCTTCCTTTGCAGCAAATTTAAAGTGCCTAGAAAGAGACTGGGTTCTCTGAGGGTGCCACAAAAAATCTATTGTTATTATTAGATGCTTACAGTGCTAATGCGGTAGTCATGCTTTAATAATACTGACAATAAAGCATTTGCGAAGCACCCTGCAACAACTAAATCTCTCTCTTGACATGTGCTCGAAAAGAAGCATGTCAATTGGTTGATGATAACATGCACTTCCGATAGGTAGGGCCAGAGCAACAGAATGAAAGGATCTAAAAGTGAGCAACAAATCCTAGAAGTCGATGCGCGGCTCGATGGGAAGCCATTGCGGGTCGATGAGAAATGGTTTTAATATGGCAGTGACGACGTTCACGACAAACAAGCCAGCTGCAGAGTTCAAAAAATAGTGTTTTTACGGTCAACTGATTCAACAGCCTATTTATAAATATATAATTCATTTGTATGGCACCCAAAGAAAGTCTAATCTCTATTCAAGGGTTTCACATATGCCACGGGGGCTCAAGCCCTTGACTTCGGTCGAGGCGAGCACCTTAACGAGTGGGTCAAACCAGCGTGGCACATCGTTTACATACCAGATATAGAACCCTAGCGTTTATCACTAGCACCTGAACCAGGCAATATAGAATTGCCTGCTTCAGGGCTAGAGCCCATGACCTGAGTAGTTTTGTACCAAATCAGCATGTATGCCGACTGAAATAGCAGCATTGCTGAGAGTGGTCGACCCAGTGTGGCCGTCAGGCAAAAGAACTCACGCCAGTTTCTTTTGCAATTGGCAAAGCTCAAGGCACCCAAAATTTGTAATGCCAGAGCCAGTGATGCATCTATGTAGGTATAGGTATTTATGCACGTATTTATGCATGCATGTATACCCAAATGTAGGTACATGTAAGTATGCCCAAATGTAGGTACATGTAAGTATGAATCTCCACATGTAAATCAACAAAGGCAAAAGTGGGTGCAATGAAAGAGGGTAGTGTAGGGCACTCATTACGTAAGTTGATTTTTGTGCGCCAACAGACATGGCAGCCAACAGACACCATCTCATGCAACAAAGAGAAACTGTAAACCACCGCTGAATCAGGTGGGCAGTCGAGGAAGTGAGTAGCATAGAAGTAGAAGCCCGGGACGGCTGGAAAGGATGAGCCAAAGTGGACAGCAGGAGAGATGTCGCATTAAAATTGAGGAAGTGAGTTCCACTGTCTAGGACCTTCAGAGCAAAAGCTTCACTCATTAAAAGCCTTTAACTGAAAGTTTGGAACAACTAATCTACAGTCCATCAAGGACCCGAGGAAGCTGAAATAGGTTCACCAGTTCTGCTAGATGAATATGCTATACAAATATCATTAATCATTATTACTGTTAATTTTTGGTAAGAAGGCAAACCATAGCAGGCCTTGTGGGTCACGGTAATAGAGATCTGCAGTGGTTGACCAACCAAGAGCCATCGAAGCTCCTTGAGGAAAAGAGGCTAAATTTCTCAGATTTCTTAACCAACTTGGCAACCATATTTATCGCTAGCAGCAGAGGCTAAATGGCTTTTCGGTAGACCGACCAAAACTATATTGCAGTAATCCAGCATATACGGCAGCGACAGCAGAAAAGTACACAGTGACCTGCCCAGCAACCTTTAACCCTAAATGGTTGATGCATGAAGATGGGAGGTCATGCTGAATGGTGGCTACACGAACTAACAGGTGCTCGCCACCTGTCCACTGCATACCACACGGCGTTCTGCAGAAGCTCATGAGTACCAACAGTCAGTCAACATGCCATCTTGCTTCCACCATACTGTGAGCAACGTCAGCCACCACACTGCAGCAGCCTAGCAGTTCTAGCTCTGCGAACACGAGCTCACGCGCTTGCTCATGCTGCTGCCGGGGAACAGTCGGAAGGAGTTGCACGCCTAGTTCACTATAAGCCGGCTAGTCAAGCTGAAGAGAACGAGAGTGTGAGTGAGTGAGTGAGTGAGTGAGTGAGTGAGAGAGAGAGAGAGAGAGAGAGAGAGAGAAAGAGCAGGGATCAAGTTGCCATCGATACGACGAAGGGTCGGGTCAGTATTGATGCATGTAAATGGTGTGCCATGCACAGCAGTTTGTACATGACATGAAGAGAAAGAATGGACCGAGGATCGAGCAGGATAGGATGGCAGACAAGGAAGACGAAATGCTAAGGAGGCAGCCGACTGCGTCCATATCAGTCGCGAACGAAGCCCTCAGGGGTTAGCTACGAACTGGAATTGGCCGACTAGGGACGCCAGACGGGAGAAGCGAACAGAACATGTCGTGAAACAGTCAGACGAGCGACTACGGTGAGCCGCTCAGCAGCCACAGGCTGGACACGGCACAGGATGGACACGGCAGGCACAGTGTCAAGACTTAGTAATTTATTATCAGCCATGCCTGTCAAACAATGAAGCACTAACGAAGCGGCAACTGAGCATGGCAGGGAGTTGTGCACAATGACAAGACTCCTGTCACCCTGCACGCCTAGACCTATCGATGTGGCAAGCGGTCACTTGCAGAACACCAACCAATTGAGTCAGCTGCACAGACTCGCCGACTAATCAGCCGATAGAATTAAAGAGCAACCGGCTCTGATTCAGGAGCTGCCAGCGTACCCGTGGCAGTCGGATCACCGCCTTGGATCATGAAATCGGCAATTATACGGTGGAACTTGACACCATTGTAGTATCCTCTCCTGGCGAGCTCTGCGAAATTGCGACACGTGTTGGGCGCGTGCTTCCAGTACAGCTCGCACTCTACATCGCCCATCCTGCAATCGTCGGCAGGCTGCACGGCCAGCGAGCTGACACGGCACTGTGCGGCGGCTAAAGCATCATAGGCTAACGACAGCAAAAACAAGACGTGAGCAAATCAACACTGCTGCAGCTTCGTTAGCACATGATCCCCACAATCATGGGCAGCAAAGCAAATGCTGCAAATGCAGACGAGACGCCTGCGCTCCGCCTCCCTGTTAGGCCGCTACGTCAAATGCACCGGTGCCACTCTGGCGCCGACTTTTGGCAAGTGACTAAAGACCAGCAGCCTCTCGATCGAGCACATGTCGTAGAGCCGGTGCACGTGGTCAAGAAAACACTCGGCCACATCTTTTCTGCAGGACTCAAGTAAAGCAGGGAAGCGGCTGGTGGTGACACGAGAACCAGACAAACGGCCGGCGCGGTGGTTCTGTTCAGATTGCATAGCACAAAGGCGAGTAGTAAAGAACACTGGTCAAACTACTCGCTGTGAAAATCTGGGTACTGCATGCACAGAACCCTAGCTCTTAGACACAGAGCTCGATGACAAGTCTGTTAAATAAAAAAATATGAAGAGGCAAGGTGGGCAGAAGAAAGATCTGAAGCAAGAAAAAGGGGAAAAATTAAACAAGAACTGACACATGCTGCAGAGGAATAGCTTTTCATTCATACACAGACAAGCACACAGCTGGCAGCTAGGGCTCGTCAGCTCAGAGGTGGTACGGACACACCGGCTAGGTCAGCCTCTTGTTTTGCACGAAGGCAAGCATCTCAAAGCAGGGATAAAGACTACCCAGAAGCTAGCATTCTGAATCGTGTAGTCGAAGGCGTCGCCTGATCGGTATGCACAGCTATTTTTGGGCCATCCATAAAGCGGTACCTTGAGGGGTAAGGGGTGCTGCGAGCTTGGCCGACATTATGAAAGCTCTTGCTCCTAATTTTCTAGAGCTGGTCAAAGGCCACGATGGAAAAGCTTCCACCCAGTCAGAATCCGTTGGCAAAGTAAACACAAATGCATGTCCATGGGTAACTGCACAAAGCCATTAAGCATATGAGGGCTTTACGCTGGAAGATTTTTAACAGTACTTATAAAACTTGAGCCATTTTCGACACGCTTTCGGTGAGCACCTTTAAGGGCGAGTCCCCTCTCTTTCCAAAGGCTGCCGCAACAGGGAAGCAGACAATCCTGAAGGGGGGTAGCACTGACTGAAGTATGCCGTAGTGATGACAATGGATCGCAGATCCCTTTAGAGAAATATAAAAAGTACCCAACTGTTTTTAAATGTAGCGGCAGAAGAGCTGTAGTGGCTATCACTCCCACTTGCAATGGGCAACACCGAATTAACTACTGCAGGACGCAAACCCTCAAACTCGGTCGCGAAGGTCAAGCATGTTACCCTTCTAGGCTCAGACCTAGGACTAGGATCTGTGAATTGCCCTAGGACATCTATTCGTCTCATTTAGACTGACCCTAATTGAGCACCAAGGTACACTCACGCGTGCCACATGATACAAATGGATAAAATAATACTCCGTTGAACATGCCTGTTAAAGAACAGCTCGGCCCAGGTTTCATTAATATTAGGAAAATACGAACTAAACTGCGCTCCGGTAGTTATCATCACTGCGAAGGTGCAAGCAACCAGCCGAAGGGGCCATTCGTCATACTCATGCCTGCCACTTACCAATAGCACAGCTATTCTACATCAGCTTCCTGATTTGGAGGGCATGCTTCAGAGCTACACTGGCTAGGGCCTAAAAAAAATATTCGTGGACGCTACTTAAGATAATCTTGAAAATCACTAAAAAACGCTAGCATTCAATTGCTTGCCTTTAATTGCTTTTCATTTGAGCAACCATTTCATGCCTAGCAGACATGTCTATTGCAAAAAGTCATTAAACGAGTTAAAAAACCAACCAAATAATGGCAAACCATATATGGTGGTCGGGAGCAGAGGAACTTACGACGTTTGCAGAACCACCGAAGGAGGCTGCCAGTCTTTAGGCGGGATGCCGGCCATGCTCAGCAACCAAACGAACCCAAGAGAAAATATGCGAATCGCTGCGCATGAAGTAGAAAGGGGCTCGCTGTATGTAAGTCGACCGTTCGGGGCTGGCGGCTGTTGGCTGACAGTGCTGTTGTGGATCTCTAATCATTTGGTAATTTAAATCAATATTTTGTTGCTCATTTATCCTTAATAATTGCGATCCTTTGGAGGCATACTGAGGACGCTATAGTTATGCGCGCTAACGATTTCGTCGTGTTGGAGCAGACATCTGCGGCTCAGGAGGGCGGTCAGGCTGCTAACCGGAGTTCCGACAACTAGCCAGGCTACAATCAACCGCGATTCCGGCTACCGGTCGCTACCTATGGCTGGATCATTGAGTTTGGATGACAAGCTGCTTGGTGAGAAAGAGCACAACTACTGCAGTTCTAGCGAGGAAGATGAGGACAGTGGCCCGGAAGACAGTGCCGCGAGTGTCGACGATCGTCGCGGCGGGGCTCGATCTTCACAGCCTGCCGTCTCGGGAGCCGCTGGAAATCCGTCGACAAACGTAAGTGTGCCTGCCGCATGTAGTGAGCTTGGGTAAACCTTCACTGCCGGCGACTGCGACGCAAAAATTGTTTCCCGCGTATGTTCTGCTCTGCTTGCACAAATTCATCGCGCAGGACTGCTTCGGTAATCCGAGCTTGGCCCAACTCAAACGCTTTTCACTAAGCTGTACGGCGCGAGCCGTGGTCGCAGCGTCGGAGGAGGTGGTTATTGAACGGCTGCTGTCGCCCAACCGCACACGTTCCCTACCGGCAAGCAAGTAGCATTGGAGGTCCGAGTTCGACTCGGACTTTTCCCAAACTTTTGCAGCCGCCGGCGAGCGTTCGACGCAGTAGCCGCAACCTTCTTTTACGTTAGACTCTCGTGGAGTTGCGTTCCTGAATATCACAGGCTTATTGCGAAACGAGGGAACTTTTCTCCTGACTCTGTGACTTGGAAGGCGAACGTCTGCCGACTGCCCTCTGTAGTGTTATGGATCGTTTAATTTTGCACCTGCAAGCTCCCTCCCGATTTATATTAATATTTAATAATGAAGCACGGCCAGCCAATTCAAAGAGCCTGCCGGAAGACGGATTTTTACAGCTGGTGTTTCCGGTGAAAGTGTCTGAGTGAAAGTGTCCGGTGAAATCGGCCTGGTCGGTGACAGTGTGGATCGGACTTTGCCTGCAGACCGAGTGTCGTGCTCGGGGCCGTGCTCGGGGCCACTGGGCAGCGTGCACGTGCCTATTGACTTGCTCAGTGGCCGCTAGCTCGAGTTTAATGTGTGCAGACAAGCGCAAGAGAGCTCGGGCAGCGTGGAAGGCATTGAAAAGCCGCGGGGGCGCATGCTTTGATTGGTGCTCGGTGCTGCCGGCCTGCCGTGGCTGTTCGCCCGGCAGTGACGCCAGATGCTTCCTGCTGGCGTCAGCGCCAGCAGCGACCGACCGCTGGAGATGCTCGGTTGCAAACTGCATCGTTGAACTCGGTCTGTTTTAGATGCACTCTCCGGAGCAGCCACTTTTGGTTAGGTTTTTTTTAGATACTTTTGGTTAGGCAGCAGCGTTTGACTCCTGCGCTTGCCCATTCTGTGCCGCTATGAGTGGGCACAGGCAGTGGAGGCAGCACTTACGGTTGCCAGCTTGTTCGCTCGCTCACTGGCTGCATCGGCATCTTTGATTTGCTTAGAATGTTTGATGTTGCCATCCTCTAGTTTGCAGTCCTTCAACCGGGTTATCGCTCTTGGCAGTGTCTCTTTAAGCAGTTGCGTAATGGTGCTCGCTGGTTTAGCCCAGTGATTAAGGCGCTTGCCTCTACCAAGGTCAAGGTGAATGGATGCATGTGATGAATGGGGTCGTGGGCTCGACCCCCTCTCGGCATATGCGAAGCACCTGAATAGACATTCAGTTCTCTTAGGGCACTGTACAAATGAATTACATTTAAATGGTCACTTGGTTTCCTGTCAGTTGACCATCAAATCTCTTTAGGTTATGCAGCTTGCTTCTTGGCAGCAGCTGACCATGTCCTTCAAATTGTCAGTTTTTTCTCGTGGTAGAGGCTGCTTGCCACATGAAGGCCACTCCACTTTCTACCAGGGCAGGGAAACCATTGCTGCTGCCCTGCCGATCGCGTTAAGGCTCTTCCACCATCTTCTCACCCACATTCAGCCGTATGGTTAGAAGGCTATTTTGCGTGAGGTGGGAGAAGAGAGAGAAAGAGAGAGTGTGTGAGAGAAAGAGAGGGAGAGAGAGTGTGTGCGTGTGTGTGTGTGTGTGCGCGCGCGGTTCGTTGCCCGCTACTGTTGGCGGCCGGCAGCTGTACACTGGTACCGTGTTGCCCTGTCGTCCGTTGTCCGCAATGGTTTGCTTTGTCGCCCAGAGCAAGGAGCTCGGACGTGCTCGTTTCTGCCGTGCTTGTAGACTGGCCCAAAAGGAGTGATCGAAGACTGGCGGAAGTTCAAGCAGCTGGAGACAGAGATGAGGCAGGAGCAGGAGAAAGAGCGCTCCGCTCTGACAAAGAAGCTGGCCTTCACCTGCCGCTCGCACGTGCGTGAGCTCGCTGCTGCTGCTGCTGGCACACTGCCTCTGCTTGCCGAGTTAGTGGCTGTGGCCTTGAATCGATGCCCTGGCCCATGCCTCCGCCCCTGCCTGCAGCCGCAGCGTGGGCGGAGAGCAGCGTTGGCATTGTTGCATGTCAGCATTGCTAGTGTTTCCCTCGCCGCCGCCGCCCAGCTGGACGAGGAGCGCGAACGAATTCTCGAGGCGGAGAGAGCTGCGCAGAAGGCCTCGCTGTCGGACGACAGCGACGAAGAGTTTCTGAAGCAGTATCGGGAGAAGCGCATCGAGGAGATGCGGCTGCAGCAGCTCGCCAACAGGTGCCTGTGCCGCAGGCGCGCGTCGCAGGCGCGTGAGGCGGGCCCGTCCTACGGCGGGGCAGGAGTCAGGCAGAGTCCGTGCGCTTCAACGGTGCGCGATGATTTGATGGAGCAGCAAAAAAAAAGCTACAAAGAGAGGGCAGCCGACTAAAGCTGCCGGTGCGCTGCGACTTGCAGGCTCTGCTGCTGCTGCTGCTTAGTTTCCGCACAGCAAATCTGCCGTTGAAGAGTCGCAGCTGGCTGTTGTCGGCAATGTCTAGCCGGTGTGATATCTCTGCTTGCTGCAGGCCCACTTTTGGCAGTGTCCACGTGCTGCGCACGCAGGACGAATTTCTGCAGGCCATCGACGATGAAAAGCAGCAGACCACCGTCATCGTTCACATTTATGAGGACGTAAGTGGTCTGAACTGCTGTGTCAGGAGAGCGGCGGGCCACAGAGGGGGGGGGGAGAGAAGTAGCCTGGAACAGCTGTTCCTTTGCTCGCCAGCCCGTCAGTCCTTTCCTATCTACTGTGTTGTTTGCTTTTTGATCGCCACAGGAACTGTGGCAGTCTTTGATGAGCGGCTGTGAAGCGAAAGTGCAGCGTGCACAGCTCTCGGTTGCACACTTCCTATCCAGCTGTGTAAGGTGCCTAGAAAGAAATTGAGTCTTCTTAAGGCATCTTATTAATATTGTAATTATTATCGCACTAACGTGCGAACAGTGGCCGGGGCCGTAGTTCTTGAGCCCGCAACCTCGCACTGCTCGCTAGTGAGTGTGCTTGCGTGTTGACAAGGGGGTCACAGCTGCAATATAGGTCACAGCTGTCTCGGCTAGAAAAGTGGCCCTCTAAGCTTGCAGTGCGGCTTGATCATGCGTGTTCGAGTTTACTCATGCAGCTACTAGGGGTTCGCTGCCCGCTTCTGCTTCGGCGCTGGCTGGTCGGTGCCTGCATCGTCGGGCGGCTGCACGACTGCTGTGCTGACCAGCTCTGGCCAGTGTGTGCTTTGTGATTTTCGCTCGCCAGCGGCATCCAACAAGTGCACCAACCTCGTTGCCCTCCGTGTTGCTCGTCCTGTGCATGCTTGCTTTCTGTTTCAGGACGTCGAAGCCTGTCATGCGATGGCACGGTGTTTAAGCTGCCTTGCCAACAGCTATCCAACCGTGAAGTTCTGTGCAATTAAAGCCAGTCAAGTCAATTTGAGCTCTCGCTTCGTAAGTGAGATCTCATAGTGTCGTGTCTTCTCCCGGTTAACTCTATCTATGTCTCTCGGTCTCTATCTCGTGCATCATCTTGTTGCCTCTCTCCCTCTTTCCTTGTCACTGCTAATCAATATATCACTCGTGTCTCTCTCTCTCTCTCTCTCTCTCTCTCTCTCTCTCTCTCTCTCTCTCTCTCTCTCTCTCTCTCTCTCTTGCTCTCTTTTGCTCTCTCCCTCTTACTCCCTTCCTCTCTCTCTCCCTCACTCTCTTTTGCTCTCTCTCTCACTTTTTGTCTATTCTCTCCCTATCTTTCCTCTGACCGAGTGTCTGCCAGTCTTTGTATCTGCAGTTATTTCTCTCGTTTTGATCTCTGTCTGTGTGTTGCTCCTCTCATCCCTCGCTAGTGCATGGCTGTGTCGTTAAGCATTGCATCCGTCCCACAATACACAAGCATTCCTCGATCGTCGTGGTCTCGTGGCACGAGTTCGCCCGTCTCGCTTCTGATGTAGGATGGCACTCCCGCTCGAGTCTGGAGCTTGGTTCCGGTGCACCTGCCAGTCGACGAGAGCCCACTCTCGGTGCTCTTTTTGCGCTCATTTTTCGCGTGTTTAGCCCCGCACCTGCCTGCACGAAAGTGCATGTCTATTTGCACACAGTCGCCGAGTAGTGATTTAGCCCCCTTTTCTTTGTCACAACGATAGCGTAAACTGGGCGTGCCGGCGTTGCTCGCCTACAAGGCCGGGGAGCTGGTGACGAGCCTCGTCGGCATGACTGCCGATCTCGGAGGGAGTGACTTTTACGCTGACGACGTGGAGCAGGAGCTGCACACGTGAGTACCGGCGGCTTGTGCACTCCTCATTCTGACTCGAAGGCATTCTCTCGACCTACCATCTATGGCTTCACTGCTTCACTGCCTCACTGCGGCAGCGCAGACCATCCCCTCCCCGCATGCGCTGTAGCTCGTTACCAGCGGCCAACGGCAGGGCAGTTAACAGATTTCTATATTTTACTCATCGACAGACACGGCCTGTTGCCATCCGAAGGACCTCGGGTGAATTCGTCCAAGATACGACAGAGGAGTCACGAGTCAGCAGACGGCGACAGCGACTTCGACGTGGACTAGCCGTGCGCCTTGCTTCCAGCTCGGTGCCCTGCACAGGTTTTCCGGATTAGCCGTTTCTGCCAGGGACCTTCCTATTCGTGTCTTCTGCATTCGGTGGTTTCGGTTGCATTTTGTCGACTCGGTGTCACTACCTCGCACACTGTTAGTCGGGGCATTGTCGTCTGACCTCATGCTGCACGGCTGCCTGAGCCGGTAGAGCGCCAGGGCGCCAGGCTGGTACGTCGACGGCGGAGTTCCCTGCTGCACAGCAGCTGCACCGTTGTTGGCACAGGTGCTGTCCTTCGGCTTTCGAGCTGCAAACGGAGGAAACGTGACCTTGGCGGTTTGAGCCGGACCAGCGGAACTAGCAGGCAGTGGAAGTGCTATGACCTGCTCAGGGAAGCTCGCTTGCATAGCTTCCCTCTTAGCAAGCAGTCCGCCGGCGGTGTAAGAATCTTTGTTTTGTGTCGTGTGCTGCTGTTCTGCGTTTAGCTGTTTTCTGTCTTGCCATTGCGAGCGAGGTGAGGCGCCCAAATGTTCGTCAAACTGCAGCCATCGGTTATATGGTTAGTTAAGTGCGTCTGCAGCCAGTTGAATCGCCCCCCTGCATTCGGCGTTTTTATTGCCACGGGTGGTCTTCTGGGCTTTGTTGTGTGTGAAATGATATGCTGTAACATCCTCTTGCTTGGCGCGGCCTTGCCGTTATTTTTGAGATGCTCTGATGATGGTCACATAATAATGATCCGAGCGATGCACACAATGGGTGCTGTCAGACGAATAATGAGTGCAAAGTAACCCGGCAAGCTCGTTTGCCCACGACAGATCAATAAAAACAAAAATGCACAATGCTCCCTTGAACGCCCCATGATGAATGATTGGCCTGCCATCAAAGTAGTGCTTTTCGGCTTTCTTGTGATGGGGGGCCTCTCAGCGTCCCATCGTGCACGAACTGGGCCTGTACCGGTATCCTTCGCACATCTTAGCCGCGAAAGTCTAAATCGTGCCAAGCTTATTGAGCAGTACATGCATGCAATGGAAGTGAGCTGCTAGCGAGCCAAGCATTCTCGAAGCAGAGCCAAACCCCAGGTCTACAGGGTATGCTGTCGTAAATTATTCACGAGTTCACTTTCGCGGACACAGGAAGCAGCCTCGGCTCGTGGCGTCGGGCGTTGGCCACGACGCTCGATGCGACCGGACTGCAGAAGCAGTAACCTTTCGGTGCTTGATTTGGTGGCTGCTGCATGAAGGACGAAAGAGCCCGAAAACGATGCCGTCGATGAGCAAAATAGCTGAACGCAAGGAGTAAGATGAGGAGCCCTTATGGCAGCAGTGACCACCGGCTGCCAACCCGGTGGTTGCTTCTGGCTGCCGCCCTAGCCGTACCGGCCAGACCAGATCTAGTGGTGGACCGCGACCTCCCTAGGCCCGACAGGTTCTGGTCAACTTTGGCTTCCAACTGCCAGGACTCCTACTGCTCCGACCGGCGAGCGAGTGCCGCAGGATACTGCGTTTGTCAGTGCCCTGCTTGGGCGTCGACTCTGGAGATCAGCAGTAGGACGTGTGTACCTGACTTGAGCTGTAAGTTCGTCAAGCGCCTTGATTGTTTCGAGAGCTCACCACTGCTGACCAGTATAGGTGTACCGGTGCCCGACGGTTTGCTGCCAAGCGCCAGTCAACGATACTGCAGCCGTTAAACCATCTCAATCCATTGTATTGATAGGAAAGGTTTAACCGAATTATTTCGCAGCCAATCAGAAGATCGCCCCCATAACGCTAGCGTGGGATCTAACGCTGAGCCACACTAGCATTAGATTCCTGAAAGTTTATGATAGCCAGCATTGAACTGCAGTGAACCCTGAAAACTGAACTAGAGCTATCGGCAGTTAATCCGATCTTGCGATAGAGTAGTTGAGTATAAACCCCTGTTTAGTACCACTTTATGGTCAGGCTAACTCATCCGACTTTAAGATAGCTATCTCGATGCGCTGGGCCTGGGTTTGCTGTGCAGGTCACTCTTTGCCTTTATGCGCTGCCTCTCAAGCAAGTCTTGAGTTCAGGAAGGTAATCACGGTGAGCCACCTCTGGTTTAGTGGAACGTCAATTGGTTTATTAAAAACTCTTGACACTTCTTTGGAAATTACTGTCCACTGGAATATTGGCCTATATAAAGCCTCTTGTCACTCTAATTCAGATTGGCTGAATCATGAAGCTTCCATCATGCTGTATTTTAAAATTACTATGTACTGGAACACCGATTGACCTATTTAAAGCTCATGCCACGGTTCAACCCATTTCAGCTATCCGGGAGCTATGTACAGCTATCCTGGCCTCCTGCGGAGTGATTCCAGCACGTTGTTGAGCCAAAGGAAGTGTAGGAAATTGTACAGCACCGCCGGAATCAGAAGCTGTAGAAATCTTTTGCACGGCATGAAAACTGAAGAGAGCTAGAGCATAGTCATATGCCCCGGGTTACGAAAGTTGGAGCCTGATGTAACAGACTTAAGGCAAATTCAAGTACACGTGTCTACTGACATACCGGTGACACTACATGAACATGCAAGGTAGACTAGGTCAATCTAAGAATCTTTGCCTAATAAATCAAGAATTCGCATTCGGTCGCGATTAGTGCAGACATTCAGTTTTTAAGGAATTTATTAACACAAAAATAACCTGCGTACAAAAGCAGGGGTCAGCTCTGTTGCCATTAGATTAACAATAGTAATAAGCCTACTCTATTGCGCCCCATGAGAACCCAATCTCTATCTGGGTGCTCTAGAAATCGCTTCGAGAGATGCAACAGTTAACGTCGAGCAAGATATTGTGCTTACACAAGCATGCAAAAGCAACAGGCATTGTTCTTAGACCAGCATGAAAAGCACAAATAAAGGCACTAGGGCCGCTGTTAAGCTGGATCCATGGCTGAACCCATGGTACGCGAACTGAGTCACGCACAGGGAAGTCAATAATGCACACAGGAACAGATAAGACAAGTTCGCTGGGACGCAGGGAATGCTGAGCCGAAAAGATGCCTCTTTAGCTAAGACTTCAATGATGCAAAGTCATTGCGGTTCATGTCAAAAGCTGGTGGCAAGTGATGGTGGAGACCCTCGTGCATACGAACCGAAAGCCTGATCGCAGAAAGACTTCAATTTAGTGTGAGTGGCGCGGGGAGGACTGGCAGCAGAGGAGAGGATGGTTCGAGAGCACGTGACTGAAGAAGCAACGATGTCGGATTGGTAGGCTGGTGCAAGCGAGTGAAGGGACACAAAAGCCAGAGACTGAATCTTGATGTCAATTTGACACTGTTTAGGGAGCCAGTGAAGCTCAGACAGAAGTGGTGTATCGTGGCAGCTTCGTTATTGATGACAGATTAGACAAGCGGTCATGTTTAGCACCAGTTGCACTCCAATAACGGCACGGGCCAAGAGCCCTGGATAAAGGAAATTGCATCCGTCGAGAGGCGATGTCACAATGGCGTGAACTAGTTTAGCTGTCATACTCTTGTCTAAGAAGGTCTCAATTTTGGCATTCTTACTTAGCAGGAATTAGGCCCATTGACAAGTGGAGGTAATGAGCTCATCCAACGACAAGTCATTTTGGAACAGCGCGTCCAGATTACGGACAGACGACGCTGGAGCGATGCTAGAGGAAAAAACTTGACATAGAGGTCTTGCACATTGAGGGTGACTATAGGCTTGCCCATAACTGTTCTGTTAGTCTTATCGTTGTTAAGCTTCACGATGCTAGTGGCCTTGCAAGTGAAAAGGTCATCGATACAGGGTGCAAGCGAGGTCTTGAGTCAAATGCAGAGCAAGGTCATTTGAAGGTTCATCTGAGCCCGCTCGACGTGGAAACAACAACAAAGATTGTGTGGGGTGCAATTAGTTACAGGCAGAGTACAGATATTAAAAAGAAGCGAACCTAAGACCGAATCCCGAGGTTCCCCATATTTCGAGGGCTTCCGGACGACCGAGAGCCATTTAAATAGATTGTAACATACCTCACTGAAGTGTGACCCAGTTTGCTTCGGGTTATAGTGACAGCTTTTGTGAAATGGTTAGCTCTTTATTGCGACTGTAACTTGCTAGCAGGATCTGATCAACTATAATTAGGAAATCAATACTAGACCAAGAGAACTTGAGCAGCTTCCGCCCAGTCTCCCTTCTACCACTCCTATCTAGACATTGGAACGAGTCGTAGTAGACCAGCTGATTTCATATATTGAAACTTCACACCTAGCTAGTAAGTTCTAGTCTGGTTTTAGAGCTAATTACTCCACGGAGGCAGCATTGCCTAGGGTGTATGACGAACGTCTCCCCCTCTTGCTGATGTGATTGCCAAGCACAATCTAGGCTTTCACTACTATTCGGATGACACTCAGTTGTACCTTTGCTTTGATCCCTCCCAGCCTTCGAGCACCTCGAATTCTCTCAACTCACTTCCAGCATGTATCGATGACATCCGCACATGAATGGCAGCACATTTTCTAAAACTAAACGATGATAAAACTAACTTACTAGTTATGGGCAAACCCAGTGTGATTCCCAAATTGGAAAGGCTGACGCTCAAAATTGGCTCTGCTAGCATATCTCCAGTTGAATCGGCTCGAAATCTAGTTGTTATGTTCCAAAGTGACCTTTCGTTAGACGACATGCACGGAGTCAGCACATTAAGGTCTCGTTAGACGACCTCTCGTTAGACGACCACATCAGCTCCACAATCAAGTCTGCCTACTTTCTGCTACATAACATTTCTCAAATTCGGGCTTGTTTAGATAAGGATACCACGTCTAAGTTGGTCCATGCATTTGTGACATCCCTTCTTGACTTCTGTAACTCACTGCTTGCCGGCCTACTGGCATGTGCGATCAAGCGATTACAGGTGGTGCAAAACTCCTCAGCTAGGCTTGTCTGTCGTTAGCGTCGCAGTTGCCACATCATACCACTTCTCGCCGACCTGCACTGGCTTCCAATCAAGCAGCGGATCGACTTTGGGGTTCTGTCACTTCCGTTTAGGCCCTTTCATTCTTTGGCTCCAGGCTACCTATCAGAACTGCTCCCCCATCAAGCGAAGAATAATACAGCCCGCTCTTCTGACTCGAATCGCTTAGCCATACCTCATACGAACCTCAAAACCGTTGGAGGCCGTGCTTTAAGTTCGTGTGCTCCTAAAGAATGAAACTCACTACAGACGCAGGTCACAGCGTACCCTAACATGACGACATTCAAAAAGAAACTTAGCTGACTTGTCTACTTTAGCTTTTGGTGGGTCTGTGTAGTCTAAATTGTCGTCGCGAGCGGCACAGCACGCTAGCCAACGAGGAACACCACCAGTTTATTTTCTCCACACTCACAGCCGGCGGAAGCACTACTGCCCGCCGCAGACGTCGCCCGCTTCTGTCCTCTGCGGTACCGGAACGCTGCGCTCTCATTCGTTGGCGCCGTTGCCAACGCCTAGCTGCGCTCCGATTGCCTAACCGGTGGCCGGGAGGGCCACCCAGCCTAGTACTGGCAGATAACAACATTTAGGTGCTGTCACCGACTGCGGTCTACATAAACAAAAACCACAGTCTGTGTAATTCCTTCTTCGTGTGTATGTACCTACTTACACTGTGCCTGCTGCTTGCGGATGCACTACTAATAGTTTGGTGATTCTTTCTATACAGCACCTGAAAAGTGCTCATGAAGAGACTCGATTCTCTGAGGGCGCTATGCAAATGTATTATTGTTAATATCTGCAGACAATAAATTAGCTGTTCCATTCATTCACTTAAAGACCGTTGGCTACAAAACATTTTGCTCTGCAGGTATTAGGATAAAGAACTCTCCTCTACAATTCTAACGCAACGATATCTTCTCTGCTCGTACCGATTGAGGCCCATCCTTGCCAGTCGTCCTCAGCTGCTGCTTCTTTACTACTAATTTTGTCACCTGCCCTACTGACTCAGCTATTCCTTTCTCTTTCTCTGCCTCGCGTGAGACTATGTATATTGGCTGCCGTATGCGCACTGAAAGCTTTGGCTTTGAGTAAGCTGTAGGAAACTCTTCAGCGTAACATCCACTTAGTCCTCGTGGTTTTATGGAGTTGAAAGGTGACCCATTAAATAAACTTAACAAACTGGTAAGCCAGACTAGGATTGACAATGGGACAACTGGAGCAAAGCTTAGCCATGTCAAAGTTATCTGCGCGTTTGTGCTTCCACTTTGATTACACTCGTTTGGCTAACCGATGCGTCTTCCCGAGTGTGAGGACTCCAAAGCTAATCGGACGATTGAGATATCTCTCAGCTGCTCTGGAAGTACCCGATGAAATATTCTCAAGCCCGATTAAACCCCAGCGTACAGAGGCTCGAGCCATGGGTTCGAGGCACCAGGCCACCGTGGTTTACAAAATAACAATTGGCTGCAGTCACGCGATTCAAGCACATAGAACGGAGGTGAATGAGTGATAGCATCAATGATGGTCACAGGACTTTATGGGGCGCCCTTCGCAGGTTCGCGATACTTTCGAGTGGCTACGTAGCTTTAATCTATGTTAAGGGTCTTAGGTTCATGCCTGAGGCGAACAAGCCCTTTCTCCCTACGTCATCGTCTGATGCTACGGTATGTCAACGAATGCTGCTGTCACTAAAAACACTCTGGTTCTCGACTTAACTATTATTCACTCTCGATTCACTTACGTCGAGGGAAGCAAATAGTTCATCGACTAAAATTGAATGGCTTTCATCATAACGACACCGCTTCAATTTGGCTAGCGAACAGACAAATTGATGACTCAGTGTTCAAATCAGAGGCCGCCGGGCAACCTAACCCTCTTTACGCGAAATGAGAGGCTCATGGAGAGCGTTCTTTGTTTGGGCGAGATGTTTGTGCGGCGGCAGGAAGTGGACGACGATGCGTTGCATCCGCTAGTCAAGAGTGTCATAAGGCCATTTCGCAGTACAGCAGTACGCCTGACGCCGGATGCTAAAGTTCGCGTTGCAGGGGTGCCATGTTAGCTGCTTACCATTATCAGATCAAGTGCGAAATTGCAGGTGGGGCCTATTAGAAATAACGAAATATATAAGAAGTAAAAGCAGCAATAGCAGACGCATCGTACACAGTCGAATGGCGAATGAAGCCGCCGAATGCTGTCCGGCTGCTGATCTTTGCTCACTGTGCTGTAAGTTGCCGAGGGACGCTTGGGAGGGTTCGGGGAGTTTGAGAACCATAGCAACAATAATAACAATCTACTAAAATATACCACGGCTAATAGAGCATAGTTTTTGAGGAACTTGCAAGCCTGGCTAAATATTAGCCGGAAACCTTATTTTTGCATCAAAGCCAGTTGATTAGTCGTCGAAGAGCTACTATTCATTGCTCGCTGGAGATGAAAAGTCTAGATAAATGACACGCGGCGATCGATTGACTAGTAGGGTAGCGTCAGCCGAAGGCTGCGCTAGACTAAACGTGGCTCGCGGCTGCTACGAGGCCGCCCGACGACCGAAACAGCGAGGACACTTTTCCTTTTATTCTGGCAGCGCTCAAAAAGGTACCCGCTCACCAATGTCAGGCTTAGCTGAAGGTTGTTGGATTCAACAAGCTCGCTTATGCAGAGGGGGAGAGCCTTTATGGCTATCATCGCCGCTTGCAGTGGGCAAAAAAAGAATCACCCCGGCAAGACGCGCGCTGCCCGAGGAATTACACCCAGAGAATCCGACGTAGAGCCGCTGCACGCAGGGCGCGTACTCCAATCGAGCTCGCGAAAGGGCGCTCGCCGCCGTCCGCGAGGACGGATGCAGGCGACGGCGCGCGCGCCAAGCGAATGCAGCTGACGCTTGGCTAGTCTTACTCTAGGTAGGCAGCTCGCTGGAAAGTGAGCGCCGACGGCCCTAGCGCGCTACTTGTCGCGGCACTGAGGCGTGTAGAGGACGCTCGCGTAGCGCTCCGCGGCGGCTTTGTTTAGACTGCAACACCGTATTCGTTGGAAACGCGTCCAGCAGCGTGCAGACCGTGTACCCGGTGTCTAGCACGACCGATCTGCAGCCTCCGCTCGGACTGTATACGAACGGTGAGTGTATACGTACGCTTGATCGCTCGATGCTTCGACGCGATCCATGCGCTGCGAGTGCGTGCAGTGCTTCGTCTGTCAGCTAGATCGCAGTGCGGCGGCGATCGCGCGAAATGCCGATACGTCGTCGGGGTTTAGCTTCGCCGAGCGCTGCCGCCGGAAAAGCGGTCGGTTGCGGCTGGCGCGGCATGTGCAAGTACGAGCCTGCATGCAGCGGCCTCTCGCGAAGTACGTCGGGAATCGGATCAAGCGCGCGCGCGTGCGAGCGCAGATTTTAAGCCACCGCTTTCGCCCCGAGCTCCGAGTTGAACGTGGAGCGAAAAGTGAGTAGTCCTTGTCAGCTCGATCGCAGGTAGAGCGCTGGATCGGCAAGCCGGAGGTTTGGGGGGAGGAGCGAACTGGAAGCGAGAGCGAGGGCGGAATTCTCTCTTTTTTTCCGGCGTTCAGTCCCAAAGCAGACCACTCTCCGGTCCCTCTGTATTGCGAAATTTGAACGGCTGTTGGTCATCCCGCAATCTCTTACGAAAATCAGTAGCTTTTCGGAAAAGGATGTAAAGTAGAAAGTTGGTAGGGCCGCCCGCTGGGTATTGAGTCAGCGAGAGCGTACGGCGTGGAGAAGGGCGGGCGGGCCGCGGCCCCCGGACGGGAACTGCCGCCAAGCAAGCAGCTTTCCGGAAATATTGCAGAACGGGCGGCGACGGCCGAGTCAGAGGCCGCAGTTTTGAGCTTTCTCGTGGTGGGCTGCGTCCCTTAAGCGACGTTTGTGAGCTGCTGCGGGTTGTCCATCTGCGAAGGGGCACAATACGGTCTGCACGGCGAGGGAACTAAATCTCTTTTTAAGTACTTTACACGTTCAGCAAAAGGAACGCGTCGATCGATACGATCGTGCTTCCTTTGCAGCAAATATAAAGTGCCTAGAAAGAGATTGATTTTTCTGAGGGCATTATATCAAATTCATTAGTAGTAGTAGTATTGCTTACTAATTGCTTGTGCATCAGCTTACGTGACTACATCTACTCTCCTGCACCAGGCAGCGGCACATCCTTGCTAGCCGTCCTGAGCTGCTACTTCCGTGCTGCTCTCTTTCCCGACTGCCCTCGCAATCCAGCTATCCTTTACAGCAAATGTAAAGCGCCTAGAGAGAGATTAAGTTCTCTGAGGGCGCTTTATCAAGTGAATTATTATTATTATTATTATTATCCTTCTAGCTTTCTATCTTTAGCGTGATATGAAGTCTTATGGCTACCGTATGCGCACCAAAAACTGTAGGCTTTGAGCTTTTTAGGCTTTGAGTGCGGTATGGAGAATTCTCCAGCGTAACATCCATGTAGTCTCTCCGATTTTGTCGAGTTGCAGACGGAGATAATTGACACTGCATTAGCATACAGAGGACAATAAATAAGGAACCAAAAAATGCTCCGAGGAACGGGTTCGCTTTTAGCTTCTGTTTAAATGCCGTCAAGCCAAGATACGTCGTGACGTCAGTCGGCAGCGAGTTACTTCCTTTGGGAGCACAACGCGAACGAAAGACGCAGTCCCAAAGAACGCTGCGAGCTCACCGTGCCGAGACGTGACCCGGTAATACGGGTGTGCAGCTCGTCAATTCGTCGAGCTTGAAGACCCCGAGACGACGTCGAAAGTACACGTGCCAATGCGAGCTGGTTTGGCCCAGTGGTCAAAGTGCTTGCCCCGACCGAGGTCGTGGGCTCGATCCCCGTGCCATATGTGAAGCGCCTGAATAGAGACCAAGTTCTCTCAGGGTGTATACAAATGAATTATATATGAATATATATATATATACATATATATATATATATGTATATACATATACACACACACACACACACATATATATATATATATATATATATACATATATATATTTATTTACCTTCGACGAGAGAAGAAAAGCAGAAAAGAAAGATACGGAATGCACCTCCGCATTGCATCTCATCTCCTCAGCTCGTCTCCAAACGAAATGGAGCCAGATTTCCAATACGGCCAAAACTTGCCGCCATTGACCTACACGATTACCACACAAGAAACAGCGTCCCCTTTGCATCCCACTTCGTGCCGCGGCTTATCCGGGGCTTACTTATCGACAGAAATGGCGCTCTCACGAGGGGAACCGCTTCGCTGGTTGCCGCCGGCAACTACGAGAGACAAGGCGACGCCACCGCGCTTCGGGTTCGCGCGCTCGGCGAACGCCTCGCTTCGCGTTCGCCCTAGCTTCGCTTCCGTTTCGGTGTCCCCCGAATCGGAAACTCGTCGCCGGCCGTCACGTCGCGCGCGGCGGCGGTGCCTCTCTTTCCAGCCGGCAATGGCAGCGCGTCGTCCAGACCGGTGCCCGCGGCCAGCATGCTGGCCTGCTCCAATTACCTGGGTGCGCTCTACCAGGCCGGCGACGGCAGCTGGCAGCCGCTGGCCGCTCTCGGCCTGGCGTCCACGCCGTTCGCCGTGCGCGACAACGGACAGGACATGTTTCTGCAGGTGGGCGCAGCCAGCAGGGTTCGCTCCCGGTCGCAGAGCGCGCGCGGGCGCTCGTGCGGCGCTGAGGCGGACGCGGGACTGACGTCAAACGGAAATGCGCTCCGCCGGCGCGCGAGCGCTTTTCGCGCGCCGCACGCCACTCTCCTCTTCCAGTGGTTGCCGCAAGGTCAGTCGAGCGTCGTGGCGGGCAAAATCGTCCAAGTTCAGCTGGGCTGCAGTCAGCGCGGCAACCCGAACGCCTTACGCCTGCCGTACTGCGTCGCCGTCAAGTTCAAGGGCCGAGATGCAGGTAGGGCGTGGCGGCGGCGGCGGCGGCGACTAAAGGCGAGTTCGCGCTTCCATCTCTCCCGGAAACGGCGACGGCGCGCTCGAGAAGAGCTCTGCGAAGCCCCAGCGACTGCTCGGCGGCGGCGGCGGCGGCGCGCTCTCGTCCCACTTGCGCGGCCGCGGAGGAGGAGCGAGCGTCCGCTCGTGTCGGGCCACGTGTTCGATCCAGGTCGCGCCACGTGGTCGCTCGGGGCGGTCTCGCGCTTTACAGCCAGCAGCTGCTCTCGCTTGCCTCGCGAGCTTGCGCCCTTTTCTTTCCCGAAAATATCGACGAGCCCGGCCGCAGCGGCATTCGGCGCACGGCGGCAGTCGCCGCGGAGCGGCGCGCGCGCGAAGAGCGAGATGCTGCAGAGCGCTCGGCCCGTCGCGCGCGCGGCGCCGCAGGGCGCCAAGCGTCAACTCGGCGCCGGCGCTTCGCCCTCAGTTCCCGAGGCCGCTCCGACCACGAGTCCCGTCATGACGGCGGCGCCGGGCGCAGCTTTCATCAAGACGCCCTACTTCGTCGCCATCGTGTGCGTGCTCGGCGCGGCGGTGTTTCTCACCGCGCTCACGTGCGTCGCCTGCTGCCTGAAGACGCGAAAGGTGCTCCGCGGTCGCGACGAGATGGTCGTGTTCGCCGTGACGACCTCCGGCGACGGTCCGTCGCTGTCGAACGGCCACGTCGGCGGCGGCGGCGCAACCAACTCGGCGCCGTACCACGCCAACGGCGTGAGCATGCACCCGGGCGTCGGCGGCGGCGGCGGCGGAGGCGGGAGAGCGTCGCTGGACAGGCCCGACGCCGCCTCCGCCGCCCCAGCGAGCAGCCTCACGAGGAGCCAAGCGTACCGCGCGCAGGTACCGTCGCTGCGGCAGGCAGTGGCGCCCGCGAGCCGTGAACGCGTCGGCGACTCAGAGGGGCGGGGTCTGACGGGGTCGACCGCAGCCAGCGCGTCTGGCGGTTGGGCGCTCGGCTTCGGGGCATTACCGGACTAAAATGGATAGAAACCGCCCCGCGCCTAAAGCGTCGTCGGCGACGATTTCCTTTCCTAGCGGATCCGGAGACGCCGAAAAATGGCGGCCAGTGGAGTGTCCTCTCGAGTCGAGAGAAGGAGGCGCAGCAGCAGTAGCGGTAGCCGCGAGGTGGACGCTGCTAGCGCGGGCGCCCCGGTTCGGTCGGTCTGACTGATGTTTCTACGTTTCGGGCCCGGAAGAGGGAACTGCGGCCTCCGAGCTGGCGGTTACGAGCCGTAGCAATTTGTCAATGCGACAGTCGAGAACTAAACTCCGAGCGCGGCCGCCGCAATCGGTCACAGCCTGACCCTCAACTCTTAACATCACCTTGCTGACTCACTTCTCCTACTAAATTGTAGATGCTGGCCAAAAAATCACCTCCGCAAGAGTCTATATATCATCCTCTTTCGAGAACCAGCGGATCGCTTGTTCTCGGCGGCGGCGGCGGCGGCGGTAGAGGCAGCACCGGCACTCAAGCCGCCGCCACTGCTGCCGCCTCCGCGGCGGCGGCTCGTTATCAGGTACCGCTTTGGGGCGGGAAGGGAGGCGCTTTCGGGGCGGAGGCATCCGTTCTTTGCCCAGGCTCTCGTCGCTCGCATCTCGCGTCGCACGCAAGTTGAGCTCCTCCGCGATCGGCGACTCGTTACGACCGACGCTCTTTCAGGATTCCATCACAGCGAGTCGTTCATTCGGCAGAGATCCAGCTCCCTCTCTCGGCTCCGTAGCCACGTCCGTCGGTAGGCGAGCAAGCCGCGGCAGACGCCGCGGCGGCGGCAGCGGCGGCAGGCCAGCTCGCGGTAGCTATCTGCGCGCACGGCCGGCACCGTTGACGCGGCGACGACGAAAGCGAGCCGCCGCGGCGGCTGCGGCCGCCGCGTGCTTCGGCGGCCGCGCGGGACAAGTAGCGACGGAGCGATCGAGCGTGCGGGAGGGAAGCAGGCGAGGGGGGAGACTGCGACAGGGCCCGACGGTGGCGTCGGGGCTCGAGGCGGCGGAGCGCTCGCTCTCACCGTCTAGCTGCTTCGGGGTGGCTAAAGGTCAAGGCCTCCGCTTCGATATCCGCCTGCGACAGGCTCTTCTGCTCCTCGAAGAGAAATCTCTCGTTGATCTATGCAGCGTTGGCTAGGGAATTTACGCGTCTCGAAGCCACGCTGTAAATTAAGCCGTTTAAATGTCACAAACGTGTACCTCAGCAAGCCGTAAACGTGCACCTCGATGTGCCACTGTTGAACAAGTTAGAACGCAAGTCGCATGGGCCCAGGGGCCAGCGATTGAGGACGGGAGAATTTAGAGAGAGAGAGAGAGAGAGAGAGAGAGAGGGAGAGAAGAAGAGACGGACATCAAGAAAAAAGTATCAGGCGTTCGTTTGCACGAGCGGCGCGTGCGCACGCGAGGCGTTAAGCAGCAGCAGCAGCACCATGCCATCCCTAGTAGCGCTTCAGCCACAGCGCGATGACGGAACGGGCGCCGCCGCGACTTAAATGGGACTTCTCTCTTCGCCCTGCAGACTCAAGACCAATTGCGTATTAGAAGCTCGCAGGACAGCGGCTTCGGGCCGTCGGCCCCGAGCCGCGGCACGCAGTCCGGCAACGATCAGTCGAGCGGCGGCGGCTCGGATGATGCCGCCGCTTCGGGGCCGGCGGCGGCGGCGGCGGACGTCGTCGTCGGGTGGCGCGGCGCGCACGACGGCGACGAGCTGCAGCGGAATCTGCTCTACTTCGAGGGCACGCGGTTTGCGCACGAGAGGCGCAATAGTCCGCGGGAGCTGTTCAAGTCGCACAGCGAGCGACTCAGCACCGTCCGCGCGTCGATTATTGGCAGCGCGTCGGGTCGGGCCGACGTGGCCGCCGCGGCGGTCGAGTCGTCTCGATTCGCGCCGGCGGCGAATCGCTTCCTGAGCCAGAGATGGAGAGACGGCTCGCGCCTCAAAGGAGCCGACGAGGTCGGCGGCCGCGGAGGCGGCGGGAAGAAGAGGCGGCGGTCGCGCAGCGCCCGCCGCCCGACGGGCGCGTCCGCAGCGAGCGACAGCGAGTCGGACTCGAGCGTGGGCGTCGAGCTGGCACACTTCGGCGCCCAGCCAGAGGGGTCGTCGAGCCTGCGAAGTCCGCGAAAGTTCACCGACGACCACGTGAACAAGGACGTCAAGTTCAACCCGGATGGTACAGTCGCCCTTCCCGACGGCGTGCACTCGTCGTTCGCTTCGATGCGGCGGCCGTCGTTCGACGGCCCGAGCGGCGGCGTCGGCGCCAGGCGACCCCCGCCGCCGCCACCGCCGCCGCCGGTAGCCGCTAGCGACCGCGGCGGTAGGCGGGACGCGGCGGCAGACGACGAGATCGAGCGGGGGCAGCCGCTGTATGCGACCGTCTCGCGGGTCAGCTTCGGTCGCGCGACCGCTGCAGCGAGCCGCGTAGCGACGCCGGTGACGGAGATTGACGACATCGTCGAGAGAGACGAGCCGAACTCGACGACGGCGGCCGCTCGCCGCCCGCCGCCGCCTGCGAGGCCGCCGCCGGCGCTGCCGCCGACCGGCGATTACAGCGCGATCGACGACGCGCGCGTCGGAGCTTCGTCGTGGCGAGTCCTCGCGGCGGCTCAGGCGGAGCATCACGGCGGCGGCGGCGGCGGAGGCCGCCGCTACAGCCAAGCGTCCACGGCGACCGGCACACTGCGAAGGTGACGGAAGGAGGACAGTTTGACCGAGCGTTTGACGAGGAGCTGGAGCGGCGGAATTCGGTTCGAATTTCGCGAATCGTACTCCTCCCTAGCGCGCTCTCGCTCGTGCCAGGCAGCGGGCTCTGTCCAATGGGCGGTCGCTTGCAGAAACGAGCGGACGCGCTCCGCGTCGACGCAGACGCGTGCGCGCGCGAGCGCTGGACTTCCGATTGCAGCCGGATCGCTGCAGCGGCGCCCGCGCGAGAGTGTCGCGATCGGGTCGCAGCTGCCTCGCGCGCGCGCGGCGATCTCGCCCTCACGGAGCGCCGCTCTCGAGCGACCTTTTGTTTGCCTGGCTCTCGTGGCTCTCGTGTGAAGTCTGTGGTTTTTGTTCCCATTAAAAGTGAGCACCCGGCCCGAGCGAGCGGAGCGCGAGAGCGAGCGCGTGGCGCGTCCCGCAGCGCCGCCGACGCTGAGGACGACGAGGGTGCCGCGATGAGCGCCCGGTCGTCCGCTGCTGCGGCAGACGTCTATTGAAGGGCGCTGCTTCACGTGGGCGTTTCTCCAGATTCACGACGCGCTAAAACGAGTTGAGAGCCGACGGTACAAGTCCACCTGACTCTTCCGTGACCGGGCATAAGCCGCGTAGGCTCCAGCCTATCTCTCAGATCTACTCCCCCACCAGGCCAAGCATCGTACCGCCCACTTTTCGGAATCCAACAGCTTACCGATACCTCGTACAAACCTCAAATCCTTCGGAGACCGTGCATTTAATTCGCATGCTCCCAAATCCTAGAGCTAACTCCCGACTTATGTCAGAGCATCCCTGACTTGATGACATTTAAAAAGAAATTAAAAACACCTATTTAGGACAGCATTTAGTGGGTCCCTTTGATTTGTCCTTTATGGGCTCATGCGTGCTGACACTGTGCTTGCTGCCAATAACTACACTTGCATGCTGACCCTGTGCACGTCACCCATTTCTATGTTATTCATGTTGTTTATCAAGCATGATATTGTAGCCGAGTTCCAGGGGTCAGAGCCTAATTCCCGCCAAGCCCCGCCATACTCCGGCCACGCCGCCGCTCGCCATGCCGCTGAGCTAGGGTAAGACGAGCGGCCGTCAGGTTAGACCTCTTTATAATATCGCATGCGCCAACAACAACAGGGGAACTAAACAAGTCTACTGGGGAAGGTCCTATACAAAGTACACTAAAGGGCGCCAGACGACGGAGCAAGCTCGAGCAAACGTGTTAGTTTAGTCATTCGGCTTCCGCATTCCAACCATTGGGTCGATCCGTTCGTTCCAACAATACGAGCGTACGCCGTCCAAAATCCGGCTCGCTGAGTAACTGATTGGCTTGTCCGAGTCGACAACTACCACAGTCATGAGCTTCCACCGAAAGACGCCAACACACGGGGGGCCACGAGCACGCTACACGGGGAACGCGGAATATACAAGTCATAACAACGAGCGTGCTATCCAGCTTCGCTCTGACCTTGGGCCTTTTGTTGCCTTGCGTGCGTGGCCGCATCGCCCGAGCATGCATCCACCCATCCAGGTGCAAAACTCGGCGAGACCGGGGGCCCCCAACACCATCACTTACTCGGCCAACTTCCCTTTGCCAAGAGCCCCGGTGACCTCTCGTCACCGCACATCCGGCCCTGCCGTAGGTCCGACCCCGGCCTAGCCGGTGACCCTCATTACAGCTGTCCGGTCCCACCCAACCGAACCTAATCTGGGTACAAAATTCTCTCACATTTAATCACGTTTCTCTTTGTAGCAGATCTAAAGCGCCTAGAAAGAGATTTGAGTTCTCTGAGGGCACTTTATCAAGTGTATTATTATTGTTATTGCAGATCCCGACTTAAGGAACGCCAAGTAGGAAGTAAATAACAAGTAAGTAGTAAGTCAATTTATTAGCCTTTAGAAAAAATTGTACATATTTATGCCTTATTAAAGCCCCCTCGAGTAAAGCAAGTACTAAATCGCAACCTGTGACCCTTCTTAAAAGATTTTCCGACGTTTTTGCATGCGATGTGGCTACCTTAATAAGGTCTAGTAAAAAGAGCTCGCCTCCTAAAAACCCTATACCATCATCTCTGTGGTCTTCACTGACAGAATAACTTAACCCTGCTATAACCGAGATTTTTAATGATTCTTTGGAAAAAGGGTTCGTACACAAGTCCTTCAAATCGACAATGGTTAGACGAATACTTAAAAAGCCTGGATTAGATACAGAGGTCCTTGAAAATTATCGCCCAGTTTCCCTTCTTCTTTTTCTGTCAAAGATTCTTGAAAAAATTGTCGCTAAGCAGCTGGTGGCACACATTGAAAAGAAGTAAATTTCAGAAGCATTTCAATCGGGGTTCAAGAGGCAGCACACTCCACTGAAACTGCTCTCCTCCGTGTTAACAGTACACTCTATGCGGCAACGATGATGGGAATGTCGCTGCACTAGGTAGCTGCTAGATCTATCAGCTGCCTTCGACGCCATTGATCAAAATGTCCTACTTGAACGATTGAGAACAACGATCGGTCTGGCAGACGAGGCACTGGCGTGGTTTTAACTCTACTTGTCCGATCGTGTTCAATCCGAGTCGTGTGATGGTCAGGCCTCTCCCATGAGAACGGTCACCTGTGGAGTCCCTCAAGGCTTCATCCTCGGTCCCTCGCTGTTCTCCAGTAATACTCAACCTCCGGGAAAAGTGATTAAGGCCCGTGGAATAGGATATCACATTTATGCTGACGATACTCAGCTGCATTTGTCATTCAAATCGTCGGAATCTGCTGTAGCAACTGAGAAGCTGAATGCTTGCCTTGAGCTGGAATTCGATCCTGGATGTCGGGAAAACTTCTTGAAACCAAATAACGACAACACTGAATTGCTGCTCATTGGACACCCTAAGCGTCTGGCTGGATTAGAAGGCTTTGCTCTACTAGTATGGGATGCTGTTGTGTGACCATCACCACGTGCTCAAAATTTAGGCGCCGTTTTAGACAGCTTCCTAAATTTTAAAAGCTTCATTCAGAAGACTGCTTCTACAGCTCGCCATTCCGTCCGATCCCTCTCTAAGATTAGGAGCTGTCTTCCATGGTGGCATGCAAACAATTTAACTAGCTCCTTAGTTCTGTCTTGGCTTGATTATTGTAATTCCTTTTTGGCTGGGCTACCAAAGAAAGCAACTAGGCCGCTACAAATGGCTATGAATATAGCTGCAAGACTAGTTTTCAAGTCCCGGAGGTTTGACCACGTGTCTCCTTTGCTAAAAGAGCTTGGATGGCTGCCGGCTGATCAACAGATACAGAGCAAAGTTCTTACGCTGACCCACAAGGCCCACCACGGCTTTGCTCCTCCGTACCTAGCTGAACTGCTGCATCAGTTCCAGCCTCCTCTCGCCCTCAGATCCTGTGTGGACAATAAAGTAGCTGTTTCGTTCCTCTGCTTAAAGACATTTGGCGACAGAAGCTCTAGTTCTGCAGGCCCTAGGCTGTGAAACTCGTTTCCACGATTCTTACGCAACGACAACTACTCTCTCGCTGCCGACTATGGATCTTCCTTTCCAGCCGTCCTGAGCTGCTACGTCCACGCCACTCACTGTATTAACTCTTTGTTTCGTGAGATGGAGTCGGTTGGCAACCGAATGCGTACCGAAAGCCGTTGAGGCTGTGATTAAGCGTTACAAAACTCTCCTAAACACCCGCATAGCATTTGTGTGGCTTTGTGGAGTCACAGACGGAGATACATTACATTACATTACATAAGTCTGGGCTCGCTAACTAACTCGGAATATACAGTGATGCTTTTGGTTATTGCAGACCGGAGGCGCATCTTCGTCGCTACTTTTGAAGAGAACTGAAGACTTGAAACCTTTTTACCAGGCTAACGCGAAGGAATATTTGCCATGTCCAGCAGAAAACCAGCTAATTAGGGAAGGCGCGATCTATAAGAGCTTTAGGAAAAATCCTATGGAGACAAAAAAAACTTGATTTGCTTCCGGATGGTATAACTCTGTGCAGACTAGATGAAGGGTATGGCGTGGAAAAGGCGTGTACTCATAAAGGTGCTAGGTTTAATTCTTCTTCTCGCTTCAGATTTAATACCACTATGATGTAAAAAATCCTTTTAATCTCGTGGCAGCGGTGCTGGTACAGCAGCCGAAGCCTTCGGCAGTGACTCTGACCCTGTGATCACTTACTCTGCCCCATCAATGTTGTTAAAAAAGAAACCAGCTAGGTTCTGATAATGCTGGTGGTCTCACACATATGCGGTCTGAGACATTAAGATTCTCGCTTGAAACGTTTTGTTGTGAATCTTCTTTTCAGCTGGATGCTAACTTCAAATGATTGCTCTACTAAACTGCAAGACAGTGCCCGATTGGCAAAGCTAAGTGCTGATGACGCCACTTTAGAGGTATTAGATTACCTTATTTTGGATTACTTTATCACTCTGCGGAGAAATTTGGTGGGCTCGGGCTGAGAAACTGCGGGTGCGACGCCGCTCATAGTATTAATCTCACCCCAATCGGACTCACATGCCCACTCAATGAGCGTGATGTGCGTTCGCGAACTACTAATCTGCTCTGCGATCACAGCCGTGCCATGCGACTAGGCGGAATTAAGGGTGACAGCGACAATAAATTAGCTGATTTAGTGGCCTCATTTGTATAGCAGCAGAAGAGCCTTAACGGCTATTGCCACTGCTTGCAGTTGGCAATAAAGGATCACTCACTGAAGGATTCGAACCAACAATCCCGGTCGTGAAGAGCGAGCACCTTACCTCTTGGTCCAGGAGGTAAGGCTCTCTTAAGGTGATGGCCCAGGAGTCCTGAGTCGTCGTGGCCCAACCAATCACTCCTGACAGCCCTGGACGCACGCTGAGACAGACGGAGCTCTCCTACCATCCACCGCTCTTCGCGACATCCGAGATCCGCTACTGCGCTATGAGCTTCTTCTCCTCGGGGTAAATGCTATGTCTAGAGGCGAGTTTGCGTCGCGTTGCCCGTCGCGTCGAAATGCTCTCGTAGTGTGCTTGCCAGCGAGCACGCCGCCTAGGCCTCGTGGACCGCTACAGCAATATTGCCTCTGCACTCGACTTTATAAAGTCCCAGTAGCAGCGCTGAGCTTAATTAGATACGAGAGCTAAAGATGCGATGCAACTAATGAGAGCATTTAGTCTGCTGGCAAGTACAACGGTTTAGAGATATTGTTAAGACAGCATTCGGCAACCTTGGAAGCCTCCTCCCTCGAGCTTCACCGCCATCCCTAGGCTTCCTTGAAAAATAATGCAATCTCGTAAAACAAGCGCTCTGGAGAGCCAAACAGGTAAGATTCCAAAAATTCATCCGTGACGTCACTGTGAGGATTGGGCGAACTCATCTCTTCAACAGAGAGCTACTCAGCAATCTTCTCACATTTCTTAGTTTTGTTTTTTGAGACAAGAGCTGTTGTTAACCAAAAGTCACTGCAGGATTCGAATAATATCTTTATACTTTTGAGTTCGCCATGAAAAATCTCAAGTTTCACCGCTACTTAATCCTCGAGCTACAGATTATGACAAAAGAGTACGAGCAGAAAAACCCATATTCACTCTATGCCCATATACAGTGTCTATATCTGCACACGTAATTGTGGATATATATATACATATATATACATCCTGAATTTTCAAACTAAGTTTCGCTGCCGACTAACTTAACGATACACTGCTCTGACTATCGGCTCAAGCATGGAGGTCTTCCTCGGCTCCAGAAAGCGCTGGCCTATCAAGAATAAGACATACTCTACAGCAGTGGCTCTCAATCGTCCCAATGCTGCGACCCTTTAATGCAGTTCCTCATGTTGTGGCGACCCCCAACCATAAAATTATTGTGAGCAAAATGTGGAAATGCGTGTTTTCCGATGCTCTTAGGTGACCCTTGTAAAAGGGTCGTCCGACCCTCAAAGGGATCGTGACCCACAGGTTGAGAACCGCTGCTCTACAGGCACTTTGAATTCGATAGGGTTGGATTGCTTAACTTGTACAAAACAACGAAACTATAAGATACTGCGAGCGTTTTGCTCCTGGCATCTTTTGAGTAGTTGCTGTGTATGCGTTAGGTCGACGTTCGATACGCACTGTTCCTAGCAAGTTAGAACACAGAAATTTGGAACGGTAACCTACTATGTTCCTAAAGCAAATCAAAGGCAGTGATTAAATGAATAAATACACCCACGGTCCTTTTTGAGCAACTCGGTCGACCAAAATTAATCTGCAGCCGCAGGCTGATGTAATCACACTTTTTTTTATTTGATTGACAAACACAGCACCTGAAGAGAATGCCAAAGTTGAGCGTTTAATGCTGGAATTGCTAGACGCACGACGACAATCTCAGTCGTGGTCAATACAACTGACAGCGTTTTGAAGACGGGTGAGGGGTGCCAGCTAACGACGACCACATCCTATGGCAACGCACGCTAGCTGCAGAGGCATCTGCATGGCCGATCCTGCCGCGATCGCCGAGGACTCGAGGAAGACCAGGTCCATCGCTCTCTACCGTCACATTGCCGGTTGCCAAATGCAGCTGCTGGTGTATGAAGCTTCACAGAAACACTCACTTTGTGGCCGTTCAGTTCGTCATTGACATGCTAGCAAGGCACGCCACTAATCCGTATATAGCTGTCGCTATGTCCTCCGAGCTGTCGACGAGGATGAGACTAGAATACTGAGCAGCCCAAGAAGGATATGTAGGTCAAAAAGTCGTGTGGCGAGACATCGCGATGCTGCAGCACTTTCAAGCAGCAAGCAGCAGCTGCCAGGACGGCCGGGCTCATGTCCGAATGCTAAGACAATAGAGTGGCCAACTCACTAGGACAGGACGCCTAGTCAGTGACGGCGCGACTGCCATCGCCGCCGGCGGCACGCCCACGCCGTAGTAGAGTTCCGGGCAACGACGACGGCAACAGGGGGCCCAGCACCAGGGAGCGTTCACGTAGCCAATCCTGCACCGATTGATGAGGTCGCCTTTGCAGCTGCAAGCGCGCGCCCACGCGGCGCAGTTTGCTGGCATTCTTTCGAAGATACAAGTCAGCGTCGAACTGCATTTGGCGGATTTTCTCCGGTCGTATCTCGTCGAGCCCAAAGTCCTCCGACATGTATGGGTTAAACCGATAATAGGCAGCAGGGTCCAGCAAGTCGAGTAACACCGTGTGCACACCTACAACAGTTGAAATATGACTTGCCATCGAAAACGACAGTCGCCGTGCGAACAGTGGTTGAGACAAAGCAATGCTTAGGTTTTTCACGGTACCTCTGGTGGCCACGGAGCTAGCACGACAGGATAAAAAATCGAGGCTCTGATTTCGAACCAGACCCGCACCAGGATTTGAAACCACTAGTTAAGACACTTCACCGTCACCTGGAAGGTCCTGCATTCTCGTGTTGGCACCAGAATGACACGGAGACCCGAAGGAGGCTCACTGCCGGCCACAGATCAGCGACACGTGTCTGCGCGATTAACAGCCAATTAGGAGGCGGCTTATCTGTGCGGCACGTACTGTACTGCTGCACTACTTCAGGATTTGAGATCGGTATACATTTAGAAAATGGTCAGTACTTTAGTGCAGTGTATATCATTGTGCATGACAACAATTAGGCAGCATTTCAATATACACATACTGTACAAAATATAAGAATATACGTCTCTCTATCTCACTACACACGCAAGCATGCGCACGCACACACACGCCTGCACACACACGCCTGCACCCACTGGCGCGTGCACACACACACACATACCTGCAAACGCCAAGAATGAAGGTGCCTAGAAAGAGATTAAGTTCTCTGCAGGTGCTAAAAGTATTATTGTTATTGCCTATTGTGGCACTAGCAACCGGTGAGAGGTGGCAGTATCCTTTGCTAGTTAAGCCAGGCCTAACTTAACTGCCGGTCGGTCAGCTTTTCTAGTGCGCCAGAAAGTGGAGCGGCAGGATATGGTTTGTGAAGGGGTATACTAATTGAGATTCGTTGGATAAAGATGGTAGCAACACAAACGTGCGATTTTGGGACTTGATTGTGGTTATGCCTACGAGTAAAAGGTTTCTTAAGGGTGAATGCTATGGTAGGAAAGCAAAAGAAGTTGCAACTTGGAACAACCAGGACACAACGTTAAAATATTCGGCAACTCCTTTACCCAGCTTGCCAATTAGTCCTTCGTAAGATCGCTGGCCTGCCCCTGCATATGTCACTAGTAAGTGCAATCCCTAAATATTAGAACTTCGACACTGCTGCTATTTCCAAAATAGGCGTTGCACAACTGTGCTTTTGACTCTGCATTATAGATACAAGTGTTTCGGTTTACCCACCAAATTACAAGACATTGCACAAGCGCGTTCTAATGCCATGGCCTATAATGGCCCAAGCAAACAGAAGCTATAGCATTATAACGCGTCAGCTAAATAGCGAAAAAATTAAATGAGAAAACCGGAACAGTATTTTCCATCATAATAAATCAAAACCGCTGTTTCCCAAGCAGGTCAGCATAATTGTCCGTGGGATCACTCTGCTTGTTTTTGCTTGCTTATGCTTTTTTGTTTTCCTGGCTGCAGGCTGAAGGCAAAAGCAGCTCTGGCTGCTAGTTGGCTGCCTACCTTCAGTGTTTGTGGCACTTTGCACGATTGCAGTGACCTTTGCCATCAGCGAGCTTCCTGACGGAAGGACGAGGTCCATGCTGGGCTCATATCGCCCATTGCCGAGAGAGACAACGCACTGAAGAGCTTCACCGGGCCACAGGTGCTTGGCTTCGTGAATGGCTATGGCTGTTGGATTGTTATTCAGAACTCCACCGTCCTGTAACGACCAAAAAATCGCCAACCAATCAGTGACAATTCAGCCATGCAAACTCGCCAAAATAGGCGCAGAGACAGAAAAATCAGAAGAGCGATGGGAACGTGCAAGCCAATCACTTTTCGAGCAAATTTAGGCATTGCTTTTTTTCAGTGTCCTAAAAAAGTTAGTTAACCCATCCCCACGCAGCCCTGATCCGAATGAGGGCGGCACAATTCTGTGCCACCGGCCTGCTAACACCCATTGCCCTAGCCGAGTTCCATACATTTCTGGGCGCTTGATCACTTCGCCTTTTCCAGACGGCTCAGCGGATGGCATCGGCAAAAGCCGAAGCCTGGCCAGCGCGCCCAGCCGAAGGAGAGCTTGCCTGCACGAGAGCCGCTGAGCTCACGTGAGCTGGATGCCTCGTGGTCATACCTCATGCAAGTAGTCGCCGTGCTTGAACTCCTCGAAATAGCCGGGAGCTGCAGACGAAGCACGTATGGCCTCCCAGATGCGGCTATTTGCAGTGCCCATGTAGTGCGAGGCCACGTTACCATGAAGGTTGTAATTCCTGAAGAGGAAGTTCTTGAGACACTTTTGACTCGTCAGGCACGAGACGACGGCGATCTTGGGGCACGAAGCGTCACGGGCAGTCGACAGCATGGTTCGCTCAGCTCCGATTTCTGTCCTGCGAGATAATTTTGGGCTACGATCAATAGAATGCCCTCACATACACATCACTAGCTGGAAGAGTGCAGCAGCACCGGTGTGAGCAACAACGACCCGAGTCGAGATCTTTCTGCACAGATGGCGAGCGCTATGCTCGATACCCGCCGAGTATGATCACAATAATGGTAATAACACATTCGTATAGTGCCCTCAGAGAACTCTGTCTCTTTCTAGTCTAGGCACTTTACCGATGGTGTAAAGAAATATGACCAAATGACTAGTGGTAACATCCGTAATGCCATCAAAAATAGCATTGTTAGATGCGACATGCACATGGTCAACGTGTAGATAGAGTTAGTAGTAGCAGGCACACTATCAGTACGCATACTGTCTGTACACATCAGCACACAAATTACGAACCACGAGGACTCACTGCCATAAACAGGTGTTTAAAGCTTCTTCTTTTTTAAATGCCGTCTAGTCAGGGGATGTCGTGGGGCCAGTCGGGAGTGAATTCCAGGCTTTGGGAGCATACGAACTAAATGCACGGTCTCGAACGGATTAGAGGTTCGTACGAGGTGTAGCTAAACGACTAGAGTCAGAATTAGCTTTTAAAGTTCTGGTCGCACAAGCTTTGCTAGTTTGATTGGTGATTCAAAAAAGGCACCAAGCCTAGGCTGGCATTATACTGCAGAGATAACCAATAGCACAGTCTGAGCAACTGTCAGAGCCAAGCATGGTAGCCAAGCAGTGTCATTTAAGAAAACACAGAGAGAGTGAGAAGCTTAGCTGAGTCAGGAGGACAGTCGAGAGGTGAGCAGCATTGATTAAAGACATGCAAGGGACGGCTGAAAGGGAAGTGCTAAGGCTTGGTAGCAGAAGACGACATCCCGTATCGGGCAAGATTCGCTTAAGTGAATTCCACACAGTAGTGGACCGCTGGGGAGAAAGACCTCTGTCGCCATCAAGTCGTTCAGTGAAAGATGGCTGCAACTGACCTGTTGCAGAGAAGCGACAGAGGCCACTGGGGGTAAAGTGAGCCATTTTTCTTCACGTCTTCTCGGTCGTACTGAACGAGTTCGTCTCGACTCGAGGCTACACACCTGACTCTTCAACCTTTGCTTAACAGGAGGTCTCGCTCACCAGCAGGGCAGGGCAGGGCAGGGCAGGGCGAGCGAAACGACGACTCGTCGTTTGGAGCAGAAGAAGCGCTGCTGCTACGAGAACTAGCCGCGGCTGGCTACGACGACGAGGCAGCCACAGCCACCGCGGCACACCTGATGCGACAGCAGCGTCGTCTCGCGGCAAGACTCACTTGAGGATCTCCTCCCACACCTTGGTGTCGTAGTAGGCGTACTTGAGCAGCAGGCGACTCGCGCCGAGCACGGCGTTGCTGCTGAACATGCGCTCGCTGCACTCCTTGTAGACGCGCTCGCACTCGGACAGTGGCATGCGGAAGGCGCCGACGAGCACGGCCAGCAGGCCACCTGTGCTCACACCGCACACGTAGTCGAAGAGCTCGTGTATGGGCCGCTCGCACGTCGCCTCGATCCACTTGAGCGTCTCGATGGCTATGAGGCCGCTGAGAAGGCAAAGGGCAGCGGTCGGCGCAGGTCGGCAGACGCGCGGCACGCAGGCCGTGAGCAGCTCGCCCGAGCAAGCGCAATGCCGGCGGCGACAGGCAGTGGGTCTGGAAGGCCCTCGGCAGAGTGGCCGACACGCCGAGGCGCAGTGTGGCTGGTTGAGAGAGGGGCGCACAAAAGCTCTGATGCCTACCCAGCCACCCTACCTAGCTGGAGAGGCAACTCGAGAGAGACAGAAGGACAGACAGACAGCAAGACAGCGAGAGACAGACAGAGCGACAGAGAGAGAGAGAGAGAGAGAGAGAGAGAGAGAGAGAGAGAGAGAGAGAGAGAGAGAGAGAGAGAGACGGGGAGAGAGACGGGGAGAGAGAGACGGGAAAGAGAGACGGTGAGAGAGAGAGAGAGAGAGAGAGAGAGAGAGAGAGAGAGAGAGAGAGAGAGAGAGAGAGCAGAGCCGCGCCCCACTTCCGAGGCGCACGCGAGCCTTACTCACCGAGTGCCTCCACCGTCGATGGACAGGATGCGGATGCCACGCCCACGTGGCGGCCTGGTGTAGCCAAGCAGGGCCAGCGCCTCGTTCACGTTGCCGAGCAGCTGCTTGTCGGCCACGGTGGCCGCATCTCCGCCGACGAGCGAAACCAGGAAAGGTATGACGTCCTCCTGCAGCCAGCGCGAGAGCGGCACCACTGCGGCACACTCACCATTGGCAGGCGACTGCACGACAAACCGAGCGGAGCTCTGCCGGACGGAGGCGTCACACACGAGGCTGGTGCAAAGGCGCAGCAGCAGCATCGGAGTAGGATGAGAGAATATGAGGCAGTGAAGCAGGGCGCTGGGCCAGCCTACCTTGAACGCTATGGCCCGCGTCTCCGGGTGGCCGAGCAGATGCTTGGTGAACTCTCTCACGCGCTCGGCTCGCGACACCGGCGTCACGTTCTTCATGCGCAGCGAGTCGATGAGCGCCCTCATGCGGCCGTCCACCTGCGTCTTGAGCAGCACGTCCTGCCGCACGCGCAGCACCTGCTGCTGCCTGGTGATGACCTTGGCCGCCGCAGCTGCGGCGGCTGCTGCGAGCTGGGACTTATGGCTGGCTGCACCAGCAGAGGACAGAGCCTCCTTGCCGAGCGAGTCGGCGGCCGCCGCTGCCGCAGCCGAGCTAGCTCCGGGCAGCCCGTGGAACTGCAAGACGCCCTCATTGTACTCGCGCATGGCTTCCTCAAGGCTCTGTGTGGCTGCGCGGCCGCCACCGCTCGCAGCTGCTGAAGATGAGGTCGCCGACGTTGACCCGGTCGTCGTCGGCGACGATTTGCTGCTGCTGCTGCTGCGCGCGGCCACACCATCTTTTGACTCCGAGAGGCCGAAGGACAGGCGAATGCGGCTCAAGAGCTGGCCCAGCGGCAAGGACAGCTGAATGGACGTCAGCGAGCCTGACCGTGGCAGCAGCTGCACTAGCACGCCGCTGGCGGCCTGCCGCAGTGCTGCCAGGTCCTTGGAGGAGCCGACACTGGTGGCAGCGCCACCTCCTCCGCCGCCAATCGTTTGATTGCTGCCACTGAGCTTGACGATCAGCCATGGCAGCGCGCTCGCCGACGCCGCAGAACCGGCAGTGGCGGCGGGCGCTTCGTTCACCGGCGTCTTGGCTGCAGTTGCCGCTGCAGCAGACGCTGCTACGACTTCCCCGCGGCCGGCCAGGTCGCCAGCAGCAGGGGCTGGCGTAGCACGAGCAGCACCGGCCGAGTCTTCGGCAGCAGTCATCGGCAGGGGGCCGGCCTCTTTCTGAGGGGCAGCCGAGGCCCAGCGAGGCAGCGGCGGCAGCATGCGTGCCACGGCTACCTTGAGCTGCATGGTGACCCTGCAGAGACCACGCCAAGGGCAGCCTTTGAACGACGCACGGTTCGGCACTGCAGTCGCGCACGATCACCTGGAAGTCTAGCTGCACGCCTGCACTGCCACGAACGTGAAAGCGGCGGCCACGGCGCTCCACTGTCTAAGGAGGAGTCAACGCCGAGCGGAACGTGCCACATGATGAGAGGTGAACAGCAGAGCCGCTCCAAGGCCCCTGACCGGGACAGGGCGTGTAGGATATAATCATCACACGACCGAGAGAGGTCGTGGGCTCGACTACTGCCGTGGGCGATCCTGTATTGCCAACTGCAAGCGGTGGTGGTGGTGGTAATAGCCATTAAGGTTCTTCGGCCGCTATACAAATGATGCTGTTAAAGTAGCTATTTTTATTTTTAATAATAAGAATGACGTTAAGACATTTATGTAAGACCCTAAAGGAAAAAATCTCTTTCAAGGCACTGTATGCATGCTGAAAAGAAAGCATGTCAATTGGTTAGCGATAGCATGCAAAGTGTCAGCACACAGAGGGCAATTCACGAGGACAAAGCAAATGGTGCGAGAAGCAGATGAGTTTTAGCTTCTTTTTAAATGTCGTCGAGCCGAGCATATTGCGACGCCAGTCGCGAGTGACGAATTCAAGGCTTTGGGAGCAAAGGAACTAAGGACACGGTCTACACAGGATTTGAGGCTGGTTCGAGGCACAGCTAGACGACTTGATTCTGAAGAGTAGGTTGTGCGAAACCTAGCCTATATATGAGAAGTAGCTCTGATAGGCAGGCCGGTGTATGAAAATGAAGGGACCTAAAAGTGAGTGACAGAACCTTGAAGTCAATGTGCTGCTTGATATGGAGACTGTGCAGGTCGGTAATGAGGGGGCGTGATCTAGTGATTGCAACAATCGCGACTTACAAGCATAACCGTAATTTTGTATAAACTTCAAGTATCTTATTAAACTGGAAGCAAGAAAGGCAATATAGTGAGCTACGGATGTCAAGACGGGATATCGCATCGGGCTTGGCTGTGGTATATTTGTCCGAGCAGCCTGTTTTTGTGTAACGACAGGTACCTTAATGTAGGCAAACTTTACGGTGGAGCTGATATGGTCGTCTACTGAAAGTACTGTTTTAAACAGGACATTCCGACTCCTTGCGGGTAGCACAGGATATATACTGACGAAGCCCATTTTGGGGGACAGATTATCGCCAGTATAAGTAATAGCACACGAACGACAAATGCTAAGGAAGCACTGCTTCCCATTTCAAGCCGACGATAACGCACCGAAAGCAGAACCTTTACCGGTATCTTTACTGGTCCACGGTCAAAAGTCGGGCGGCTGTCAGGCAGGTAGGAGTGAAGTGCATCCAAGGATTCGGAACTGACAGAGCAATTAAGTCTAAAGTACAGCCCACTAAAACCTGCTCTTGATTCTACCCTCGGGCTGCTAAACACTAGTTTTGAGCATCTTCAATGCACATCATCTAAACATGCCGTATGTGCACGTGCACACAGACATAGACAAACACACACACACACGCGCGAGCGTACTGCCCATGCATGAAGATGCATGCACACATAAGCACTCTCTCAAATGCACTCTCTCTTTCTCTCCCAGCCTGCACACACACAGAGTTGCTCTCTATCATGCATGCACGCAGTCTCTAGTCTCTATTTCCTCACTTCCGCTTCCATTATCTTTTCTTCGTGCACGGCTGTGGCATCTAGACTTGTGGCCTTGAAAGGCAGAAGGTACCTACCGACAACGAGCACGATACTCAGGCCAATCAATAAACGTTCCTGGAAAGTACATTGGAGAAAATCCTGGCAAAATCCTACGACTAAAACGATGACTCTGAGAGACGGCGAATGAGGGAGCGCTCCGGCGGAGCAAGTATGCAAAGTTTCGCGTCTGTGAGATGCATTGGAGCATAAGCAGGCATCAATCGATAGTAGATCGTGGTAGTCCGAACCCCCTCGCCCACGAATAGCCTGAGCAAGTACGTAGGCGAAAATAAAAATGTCGGACTATGACATATGGATAACATTCTCCAACTGCAAACCGGTAAAGCAAGCCGTGCGACACAATAAGGGCAGCGTTCAACCATTCCGGTCAAGCAAAGCGCAAAGTGACCATCCACCATGAGTTTCACGATTGGAAAGCTACTATTACAAAGACGATTTACGCGCATTCCACTTAAACCTTTACCTACTTGAATTGCAGATCCGAAACAAGAATCGAGAACCGCTCCATAAATCCGTCACATTTCCATGTACAGCTGCCAGCCAGTAAAGTCAAGACATGAGGCAAACCGCACTCATCAAATACAGCTGCCTGATAAATTGTGTAGCACGTCAAATATTTTGGAAATCCGATAGGTTGACGAGCGGCTAGCTACGCTTCCTCGAATGTCGGGGCAGGCGCGCGGTTAAGGCATTGAGGCGCAGCTAACCTGTGGGTGTTGGCTTTCGAGGACAAGGTCGTCTAGTAGCGCGAGGTCAAGATCTGTCTCGTGGAGCCCTTCATTCGGAAACATGCAGAAGCCAGTAGTTTGCGCTTTTCAGTGCCAAAATACAGCCGTGAACTTAAACTACAGGTTAGACAAAACGGAGCGCCAGAGTGATGACGTGAAGGCATCGCCTGATGGCGAGATGTTGATATTTTTGTCTCGCGAGATTCTCGCGTGTAGGGAGGGCTGCCCCACCCCCATCATTGGTGACCTCATCGCTCTTTCCGCTGCTCCGGGAGGGGTGTGGGGAGGAAATGAATTTGGAAAATCGGTTGACAAGCTAAGAGCCGTAGACCAGGAATGGCAATAATGTTACTAAATATAATATTTTTAATATATTTGATTAAATTAGTCTCAAAATTGCAAATAAGATCCAGTCCGCAAGGGCAGTCATTGGAAATCTGTCCCTCACTTCCGGTCTGTCCCCTCCATAATAATAATAATAATAATACATGTGCTATAGCGCCCTCACAAAAAAACTTAATCTTTTTCTAGGCACTTTACATTTGCAGACGATGACCTGCTATCATTCAGCTTTTTGTAATCCTATCACCTCGTTTCTTGATAAATAGCTGCTGAGCCGTCGGCGGTACACAATTCCCAGATTTGCACTCTTCTTCGACTACCTCATTTAACTGCGCACCCACGAAAGATAATAATAATAATAATAATAATAATGCAATTGATAAATCACCCTCAGAGAACTCAAATCACTTTCTACGAGTATAAAATTGCCATACAGGCTTTCTGTCTATCTCACAGACCTGAGACCATTGGTTGCAAAGTCAAGAGCACATCTCAATGCCGCTAATCGATTTTCAGCTGTGAGTATTGTCTGCTGAACTATGTGCGTTAAAAATTGCTTCCAAATTTCCCTGAGTTAAGAACAGCTCTACTTTTCAGTTCTGTTAATCTTAATTAAGCACTGGTCCCCGATATGAGCAAGTTCAATGGTTGGTCTCTCTCAAACCTCATATTTTAGTAGAGCAGGAAGCCAATTCAGCTTTCATGCAATCTACTCCACGATCACTGAGTGGTTTATAGCTGTCCCAATCAAAAGCATGCTTATAGTGCATTGCTCAGCAGTATAGTGAAATGCATACTGGTTTTAGTGTGACCATAATTATGGCTTGTGAAATTACATGTGTCTGAATAAAGCTGACTAAGAACCGCATGCATGGCAATCCGAGGAATCGTCATTTCAATGCACGACTAGTTATTGACAGAATCATTACTGTGGTGACGTGGGCCACTCGTGGACCCGGAAAGAAAACCAGACGCTAATGACACGAATTCGTTATTATTTATTGCAGCTCTCGGTCTTGATCGATATAAATTCTCAGGAACGCTAATTTATATATCTTTCTGCTAGTTCTACTGAATCTCCAGATGCAGTATTTGATACCGTTGATTGCCGAGTACTGCTTGGGTGCCAATCATTTTGACTGGACATCGCTGGGGTTGGTGTGCAGGGTTTTAGGTTCTATTAAAGTATGGGAGTTCATAGCTCCGATTTTAATGGCTAATGGTCAACCAATGTGGCTTTAAAGTATGCGTATCACAGGAATCTGTCTGCTTTCTTCCACCCCTGAAATCGCTTCTCCTCAGAATGTACAATACTTCCCCGCTTGCAGATGCAATCGCCAAGCAAATTCTTTTATTTCATTTTTTTCGGATAAAAATCCACTGCTTTGCTTCCTCCTTCCACTCTCCAACATGTCAGACTCACCTAAATCCCTTGACTTCCCTTGCAACATGCAGTGTCTACATTCGCAGTAGGATGGCAGCAAACCTTCATAAATAGACGATAAGGACAACCTAGTAGCTCTGGGCAAATCAGGTTTTACACAGAAAGTTAGAAAACCTGGTCCTCAAAATAAATTCAGCCAGCATATCTGCTGTATTGTCAGCACAGAACCCGGGTTTTCTACTTTAAATGACTTTTTACAAGAAAATGACATCTCCAATGACAGCTCCACCGTCGAGTGCGCCTACTTTTACCTTTACACAATTTCAAAAATTAGGGTAAGCTAAGATAAGTATGACACAGCCAAGCTGGTCCATGCCTTTTTATCATCCTGTCTAGACTTATATAACTCATAAATCGCGCGTTCGTTTTCCTTCCGGTACATTAAGTTTCTAAAATTGCTGCAAAGTGGCTATAACGAATAGGCTTCAGGTAGGCGCGATGTTTAATTACGCTTGTAAACGCCGCGGAGATTACGTCCCCTTGGACTGGATAAAAATGAAGAGCGTGACCAGGGCGGTCGGTCTCAGCGACGTTCTGCCGGTGGGCGAGTCATTGCGGCGGCTGAACTTTTTCGCAGCTATGCACTTGCAGGCAGGGTCTTTAGTTTTCAAATTGGATAACGTCTAATAGTAATAATAATACCAGCTGATTCAGCAGCCTCGAAATATAGCGACAGAAGGGCCTGTACGGCTATCACCACCGCTTGCAGTGGCAATAAAGGATCGCCCACCGCAGCAGGATTCGAACCCACGACCTCGGGACCGAGGTCGTGAAAAGCAACCGCCTTACTAGTGTGCCATCATGGCTCAGCCAGCAGCGATGTTTCTCGGGTGCACGCTTGTAAGGTACGACAATGCATGGCGAATAATCGCCACCAATACTGTGCGTACCGAGCTGTTGCTGCTACGAGTAGTGCTTAATCTGGTTCGAGGAGGCGCCATTTTACCGGCTGTCCAGCACTTACCTGGCTGTGCATTCTAGACAAGACGCAGTTTGCTGACGAGTCCGACTAAGAGCCTAGTTCTAAAGGGTTTTGTTTTTGGTCTCTTGCTGTTCGGAGCCTAACCAGCTAGTCTTGAGCAGATAATTCAGACTCATAGCAGTAGCTATTACTTCTACTCTGACGACATCTTGCTATACTTGCCATTTTAAGTCTCAGCAGCTACTGAGTCTGCTGGAAACTGAGCTCCTGCCTTTCTAGATGGCAGCAGATTATAGGCGTAGATTTCTTAATTAAGCTAAATAACGATAAATATTAAATACATTATATATCATTAATTCTTATAGCACGCTAAGAAAACTTGGCCTTTATTCAGGCGCTTTATATATGCTGCAGGGCTCGAGCTCACGATCTCGGTCGTCATAGGCAAACACCTTAACCCCTGGGCTAAATCAAGGGAAGAACTAGGTGGCACACTAGGTAAGGCGGTTGCTTTCACGACCTCGGTCCCGAGATCGTGGGTTCGAATATTGCAGTGGGCGATTCTTTATCGCCACTGCAAGCGGTGGTGATAGCCGTAAAGGCTCTTCTGTCGCTATACAAAAGAGGCTGTTTAATCAGCTAGGATTTATTTATTTAAGGCAGTAGTGTTCTTTAAGAGGAACTCTGAGGAGCGTGTCATTAGAGGAGAAGGCTACACTATTTAATCGTGGTTGCAGTCTTGAGACCATTTTTCGAGTTCGAGAGGAATGGGAAACTAGTTAGAGTACTAACCAAATCTATTTGTATCCAGATACTATCACGCCCAAGTCTTCACTGGACTAGCACCCGACTGGCATATTTAATACATTTCAAAGAATTTGAGCATCAAGGGAAGCCATTATACAATCTAATGCTGATCCATTAAAATTGAGGCGGCGAAACTATAAGCCAATTACTTAAGCGGCTACACGAAGGCTTTAGTTCGTCTTCTAGCTTTCGTTATCCCAAAAAATTTCGTATCTACCCAAACTGGGGTCAGAAACCTCTGTTCTTAATATCCTTGCCAAGCTCTAGCTAACTCTTCTAGACTAACTTAACGACCTCCAAGATGATGGCGGCTAAAGAAAAAAAATTTCACTTCCGGAGCCAGTCAGCATAAAATCTCGCATTTCATGATTAGAGGTAATTTAACGCAATATTTTGTCAAGGATTTCACTAGCTCCCCCCTCCGATTCTCGCACTCTAATGAATTTCTTCGGCTCGTTTGACGAGGCCGCCTAGAATGGTAGTACAAGGTATGGGCCATAAGTTGGTCGTCATATTCACATCCAACCGCGGATCCATTCCGTGTGCTAAAGGAGCTGTGGTGGCTCCTAGTGGAATATCGGATAAAATCCAAAATTCTCAATCCGACCGATAATGCTCGCCATGACTCAGTTTAGTCACACACCTATCTGCACTACGAAAATTCCAGCAAGCAATTTAATTTATTAGCTGTAACTTAAATATAATTGCAAAAGAGGCTTTGTTTTGGCTACTAGACAGTGAGACGCCTTTTCAGCGTTTCCCCACGTAGCGACACTATTGCCGCGGACACTTTTTCAGAGCCCTCGTCTATCGCTGCTCTTCCTGCTGCCACTTACTTTATTGGATATCCTCGTACGCTGGCTACATACGCTTGTGATCTCTCCTTTATAGCATGAGATGATTGAGGCTGTTGGTTGCCATCTGTCAACCGGAAGCCGATTAAGGAAATTTATTCGCTAAAAAAAACTCGTCAGCATAGCGCAAATCGAGTCCTTGTATCTACGTGTGTAGGGGCACTAGTGGCATTCAGCGAGTCATCAGGATGAGGCGATCCGATGCGAGGCTTTTCGACCCTTCAAAATTTGTGAGACAAAGCACAAGAGTCACTGCCACGTTGCGTTTATAAAAATGTCATAAAGAAATTTTAATTCGGAGCGCAGATCCCGTAGGATGCTAGCAGGGGAGCTCTTCGGCGGAGGCAAGACCGCGATTGTGTGACGTCACACTCCAAAACGAAAGAGCGCTAGCTGATCGCCCAAAATGCTCCAAAATAAACCCGACGACAAGGCGAGCTCATGGCTGGAGGGCCTGGAGAGGGACGGCGGCTCGCCGAGCAGCATGATGCTGTGCAAGAGCGGAAGAGACGAGTACATAAAAGCCGTCTTCAGAATGAAATCCGACTTTGCCCGAAGTCAGCAAGACCACCGAGAGGGTGTGACGAGCCCCGAGGACGAGGAGGTGGCCGGCTACATCCAGACGGACCTGACCGACGCGGCAGACGACCTCTGTCGAGGGGCCGCGCTGCAAAGCAGGGAGCGGACATGTCAGCCGTCAGGTGAGCGAGCGAGCAGATGACGGGGATTTCGCAACGGTGCGGCCTTGCGGGCTATGCGACGGCGCTAGTCGCCAATGGGGCAACGTACGGCCGCCGCCGGCTCCCTCGCGCAGGGCAAAGGTCTCGCTGCTTCCCGAGCTGCCTGAACGTGCGGGTGACCGCTGTTCTATGTTCCGCTTGGTGCTGCGCTGTAGCTGGATAGTCGCAGTTGGCCTCTGGGGAGCCTCTTGAGTCGAGAATGCCGGACACGCGACTTCGCTAGCTGCGCTATTGCCAGCGGCCAAGCAAGGTAGCGAACCGACCGACCGACCGGACGGGCGAGCGAGCGAAGGCCTGGCATAGAAGGGAAGGGAAGGCTGAATGTGAAAGCCCGCACAAGAATGGCTCGTCAGCCAAGTAGAAAGCATGAGTTTTACTACTATTCAGCCGCATGCATAATTTGAACTAACTTCACGCGAGTGCGTCATGGAGAGCTTTTTTTTTTGTTGCGGTAGTACCGCCGTGTACAGTTAAGAACGCCTGCGCCGGCGCGGAAACGGTTGCCACCTTGCCTCAAGGCCACCTACCGGCGTTTCCAGAGGCCACACTTAATTAATGAGATGCCTTACGAAGGTTTCGTTGACAGACACTTAACGCCAAGATTATGTCGAACTCGGAAAAGAGAACGCGAACCATCAGGTTTTTGAATTATATTCACCGCGGGACTATCGATTTCGATGCAATTAAATGCAACCGGTTTGATCGGAATGGCGCTGACCACCTGCTTGTCACTGAGCATAACGACTAAACGATAATAGCCAAATGTCTTAGGCGCTTAGGAAGAAAGGAGGAAGCTTAGCCCAGCGACCCTGCCAGTGCCGCCAGCGCACGACGAGCAAGAAAAAGGCGAACTGATTCCCTTCTCCGCGCGCTCGCGTCTCTGCCTCCATTCGATTGCTTTGATCTCGGTATTCGCCGAAGTCAGCGATCAACGAATTCTGCCGCTAGCCGGATTCGCAGACGAAGACATTCGCCACCTCCGCCGCTCAGGCAACTCGCTGTCCACTCAGCCGGCTTCTGCGAAGCGCAGAGAAGCCGCAAGCCCGTCAACGGCGGCGGCGTCGCGCAAGAGCCGGTTCGCCTACTGGTTTGAAAGGGCTTGTGCGAAGTGGGGAGCTCGGCTCTCTCTCTCTCTCTCTCTCTCTCTCTCTCTCTCTCTCTCTCTCTCTCTCTCTCTCTCTCTCTCTCCCCCCCTCTCTCTCCCTCTCTCTCTCGCTCGCTCGCTCGCTCTCGGGCAGTCGGGCCCTGCGGCGCGCTGACCCGAGCTGCAGCGGAGCGCCGCCGCTCGGGTCCCGCGAGTCTGAAGAGCGTGGCGAGCGAGAGACACCAGTCGCGGCGCGCTTACCGAAAGGCAGCGCGTCGCACAGCTGGAGTCGCACTGCTGCGACGGCTTCGCTGGGGCATGCGACACGCGCGCCCCACCGAGCGGACCGAGGATAAGCGGCGAAGTGGCGATACCTCGGAGAGCTCTTACCGTTGCTGCCGTCCGAGGAGAGCACCAGGCGCAGCGCGGCGACGCTCGCTTAGCTTCTCAACTCTCCGCTGCTGCCTGCTGCGGTAGGTCGGTCGCCTGCGATTGGCTGAGTCAGAGGCAGCCTGCTGCCGGTCGCCCGACGTACGCAGCACGCGGTGGAGCCGGGGAACTAGGGGGACTAAAGGGGAGAGAGGGCGGTTCCCCCACGCCTAGTCGGCCCCGCCGGGTGCAACCTGGTACCAGCATCCGCAGCACTGCGGGGGACGGCGGAGAAAAGGCCAACATCCGGAAGTAGTCGCGGGCCGGTACTGAACGGGGAGCCGTGTGCAGCAGCGGTCGCGGAACGGCAGAAGCAGCTTTAGTCTTGGCGTTACAAGCGCCAAGCCCTTACTTCCACTCCGACCGCTCTTCCCATCACCCTCTTAATTAATATTGAAACTGCGGCTTGCTAGATCGACCAGGTTCTATAGTCGATATAATCATTATTCGCGGTTCCCGAATAATAATGGCTGGGAGCCGGCTAGGCGACATACTTTGATTAGGCGGGATAAATACCGACGTCGCGTAATTTTCAGTTCAGTTGCACTCTAGGCCCTGAGCCAGGCTGGAGTGGTACTTTGGACCTCGGGTTAGCCTGTTACGAGGACCTCAGGCCGCTGAACGAAATACGTCGTAAGCCCTGGCTAGTTCCGGAAGTCTGTATGTAACCTTCCATCCCTGCTGAATAGACTTCTCGGCGCCACGGACATGGACTCGCTGTCGTGAGTTATGGGGCCCTCCATCGCTGCTGCGCTCGGCTACTTTCGGCGCATCTGCGTCCACTAGTGCTGCTCCTACAAGCATCCAGCTCCAGAATTCGATGCCCAGGTCTTCAGCGGTATTCAGATCGCGTCGGCTGGGACTGGCACCGCTGCGTGCTCTGCGCTTGCGGTCTAGTCCTGCCCGGGCGTAGAGCCGCCGCACCCCACTGGTTAGCGTTATCTCTCTCTGCAACCTCGCGCAGTACGCGATCGCCTATCCCGACTGCACGCACGAAAAGTCGCCGACGCCGATGTGCGGCGTGCGGGGTCCGCGTGCGCCGCAAGCAGCAATCAGGCTCGGTCGGATCCTCGCCGTAGCCCTACGTTCTGACAACGCAGATCACGTCATCCACAGCCAGACTATCATCCATCAATAAAATGAAAATAAAAATAAGTACTAGCTGATTTAACAGCCTCTTTTTGTGTAGCGACAGAAGAGCCTTGACGGCTATCACCACCGCTTGCAGTGGCGATTAGGGATCGCCCACGACAAGATTCGAACCCACGACCTCGGGACCGAGGTCGTGAAAAGCAACCACCTTCATTCCAGGTGCCAGCAGCTTCGAAGCGACCGCTGTAGAGATCGTCTGCTCACTGTGGAACTCGGTCGTTCTTCTCGAACGCGCTGCTCGTTGGTCTTCCTGAGTGTGCAGTAAGGCGCTTGCGGATGATGCAAAACTCCGAAGCCACTTTGGTCTAGCGCTAACGTCATAGTAACAGCACATTGCAACAGCTCTCACCGACCTGCGCTGGCTACCCGTCCAGCAGCGCATCAACGCTAAGGTTCCGTCGCTCGCTTTAGGTCACTTCATTTCTTTGCTCCAGCCTAGTGTATCGGAGCCATTTCCCCGCCTGACTAGGCATCGTACCACCCACTCTACTGACTCAAATCGTTTTGCTGTGCCTCGAACCAACCTCAAAATCTCGTTAAGACCGTGCCCGTGGTTTGCGTGCTCCCGGAGCCCGGAACTCACTCCCGACTGATGACACGACATCTACAGACTTTACGAAATTTGAACAGAAGCTTAAAACGCACATTTTTCTTGCAGCATTTTCCAGGTTCGCGTGAATTGTCTAGCGGGCGATTATGCTTGCTGCCGCTGGGCGCGTAGTCCCGAAATAGAAAGCGATTTAGTTCTCTGAGAGCGCTATAAAAATGTTTATTTTTATTAAATCCTCGACTGAACACGATTCTAATTCATTTGTATAGTGCCCCAAGAGAACTTAATCTCTATTCAGGCGCTTCACGTATGCCTCGGGGCTCGAGCCCTCGACCTCAGCCAGACCTTGGTCAGGGCGAGCACATTAACAGCTGGACCAAACCAGCTCGGTGCGATGCTCAAGACGGGATTATTACATGATTTTAATCTACGCGCAGTCGCCTTTCTTGCATTGAATGCAATACGTGCGAGTTCATCTGCGTTTTCCACTGTCATCAGGACTTGCCTCCAACATGAAAATCCTTGCTCTGCCGCTGAACGTAGCGCCGCAATAATTGGATGGCGCCCTCGCCGGCCGCACAAAGTTTGCCAATACGTGACAGATGTCTCGTCGATGCGGTTTATATACAGCTGACTGCGAAGCTAAGCACGCCCGACATGCATTAGGGCAGCTGGATCTTATGTTACTACTACTACTAATAAAAATAATAAGAATAATAATCATTTGTATGGCGCACTCAGAGAACTGAATCTCTTTCTAGGTTCTTAACAGATACGGTCTAGAAAGCACTACCAAATGATTAATGGTAACACCCGAAAGCAGCAGGCATAGTATAAGCAGATACATGCACACGAAGAACGAACTACAAATACCCACTAAGTTCTGTAATAAACATATGCATTTTAAGCTTCTTTTTAATGTCGTCATGTCAAGAGACGTTGTGACGTGCATCGGTAGTGAGTTCCAGGCTTAAGGAGCACAGGAACTAAATGCCGAGCTGGTTTGGCCCAGTGGCTAAGGTGCTCGCCCGGAGCAAGGTCTGGCTGAGGTCGTGGGCTCGAGCCCCGTGGCACATGTGAAGCGCCTGAATAGAGATTAAGTTTTCTTAGGGTGCTATACAAATGAATTATATTTAAAGACACGGTCTCCAATGATTTTGAGGCTCGCAGGAGGTATGGCTAAAAAATTTGAGTCAGAACAGCGGCTTGTATGATTCTTCGCCTGGTGGCGGAGTAGTTCTGATAGGTGGTTTGGAGTTAGAGAATGAAGGGACCTAAAAATAAGTGACAGAACCTCAAAGTCGATGCTCTGCTTGATTAGGAGCCAGCACAGGTCGGCAAGAAGTGGTTTTATGTGGCAATTGCGACGCACCCGACAGACGAGCCTGGATGCAGATTTTTGCATCAATTGTAAGTGCCTGATTGCACACGCAGGGAGACCAGCAAGCAGCGAGTTACAGAAGCCGAGACGCGATGTCACAAATACAAGGACCAATTTGGAAGTAGTATCCACGTTAAGCAAGCCCGAATTTCGGCCATGTTATGTAGTTGAAAGTAGGCAGAGATTTGACTGTGGAGCTGATACGGTCGTCTAGTGAAGGTTTGTTAATCTAGCATCGCTTATGGAGCGCCGGTGTCTATTCTAGAACGGATTGCTTTGCACAAGCCTACACCGTGCGTACGCGTTCATTTAATATTTTACTGCGGCGTGAGGCGTACCGTCCCCACAGTCAAGCGCGAATGAGCACCGCTCCGGTCAGGATGTGGCCACTGGATATGAACGCAACGCTTACAGTGCAATAGGCGCGACACTTACCGTAATGCGAAAGTGCTAAATGCCCGATGGAACACAGCGCGCCGCCTGCGGTAACAGTTCCGCGTAAACGCGTGACCTTTCGCAATTCTTTCCAAAAGTGGTTCTCGGCATTAAATTTGTCGTGAAAGCGCACCAGCTATGTGTTCCTTTTCAGGCCAAGAAAAAAGTGTCTAAGCTTTGCAGGTCGAATTCTTGCGCTGCGAACATCCTCGAGCGGCACAGCGAGTTGAGCGAGAGCGTCGCAGGCGTCGCGCAGCGTTGCCGGAATCCTGCTTCGCAGATGATCGACGGAGGAAAGTGGGTGGGGCTGGAGCGGGTAGCAAGCGGGGAGGGGGCGGGTGTGGGTGGCAAGCTGACCATGTCAACCGCGGACCGACCCGGCGGGATTTGTGCCGCCCGACGAGTACCGTCGGCCTTCTTACAATCGACTCGCCTCTTCCAAGGTCCAGCCCCTGCGGCGCCCACTTCCGGCGGCCACTTCTGGGTATAATCGCGGCTGCGATGCCTACGCTCACGCTGCCGCTCCCTCTTGCGCTCCGTCGTGCTTCTAGCAGCAGCAGCAGCAGCAGCCGCCGCCACCGGCGCCGCCGCCGCCGTTAAGCGAGTCCGAACGCACGTCGCGCTTACTGGCCTCTCTACGTGCAGCCTGTGAGAGCAGAGACGACGCTGAGGAGAAAAGCAGCCGCGCGTCGCCGGCGGCCAGTGCGTCGCGCAAGAGCGTGTTGCCGACGCTTGGCGGATGTCAGCCGACACTTTGCCAAGGTGAGCGAGAGAGAGACTCACGCTGCGCGACGCGACGATGCGAGAGACGCGACGGCGACGTCCTTGCGGTGCGGCGCCGCCCACCCGAGAGCTGTCCGATTCGTGCGACCGGACAAAAAAAAACAGTGCCTCGCGATCGCTCGCCCGATGTTGCAGGAAGTGGAGGCGCCGCCGCCGCGAAGCGCTCGCCGCGCCTTTCTTCGCCGGCTGTGGGAACCGCTGAGCGACGCACGAGCGCTTTCGCGGCCGCCGCCAGCTCCAGCGGCGGCGGCGGCGGCGCGCATCTCCGTCTGCCCGCCGCCGCCGCTGCTCACAGCGCGCGACCGCTGCTCTACTGCGCGTCCTATCGAAACGCCGACGTGAACACGGAAGCGATACCGACCGCCGACTCGTGCACGGAGACGGCGGCGACGTCGCGAAGCGTCGGCACCTCGATGAGCTGCCACTATCGTCGCGACGCCGCCACGAGTACGGCCGCGGCGTCGCCTCGCGGGCGCTTGTCGAGAGACGCGAGCGCGCAGGACGAACCGAGCGACAGCAGCGAGCTCGAGGGGTCGAGGTCATTCGGCGGCGGCGGCGGACGGCGGCCGCCGCCGTCGCCGCAGTCACTGAAAGACTGCAGCTTCCATAGCTGCGAGTCGAGCAGCAGCCGCACGGAGCGCAAGTGCTCGCCGATCGGAGCCTTCGGAGCCGCCGCCGCCGCGCTGCTGCGGGAGCGCGCTCGAAGCGCGAGCCGAAGCGTCGGCTCCGACGCGCCCTCCGCGACAGCCGCCGCGTCGGCGTCGGCGGGCGTCCGCACACCGCCGAGAGCGCCGCGAAGTCAGTCTGCCTCGGCGCAGACCGACGGCGAAGTCGATTGGCGCCGCCGTCTCGCCGCCGTCTCGGTCGCCGTCGGAGACGCCGCAGGGGCGGAAGCAGATGCCGCTTCGCCGGTCGTGGCGACGTATTCCGAGGCCGACTCGGCGGGCGGTCAGCCCGGCGGCGGACGCCAGGAGCCGGTCCGTCTGATCTCACTGCCACCCTGCTCCGCGGCTTCAGCAGCCGCCATCGCCGCCACCGCGCGAGTCTCCGCGCGGGCCCCGCCTGGCGGTCACCGGTGCGTCGTCGACCCGGCCAGCGAACCCGTCGACCTGGCCAGCGAAGCGGAGGCGCTGCGCGCCACGCCGTCGAAGACGCGTAAGCCGCGGCGCGGCGGCGCCGGCAGAGGTCTGGGCGCGGCGCGCGCTCGCTGCCGCACACCGCGTCCGCGCTCGGCTGACGGCGCACGCGGACAGGACGGACGCGCTTGGTCGGGTTTCTTCCACAGTCAAGCGCATCTACGACATGATCAACGAGAGCCACCCGCACCTCGCGGTCCGAGCCGGCGATCCAGGACGACCGACCGCGCGAGCGCGGCCGCCCACGCCGAACCCTTTCGTCGCGAAGCGTGCCAAGCGGACGAAGCGGCCGGGCGCTGAAAAGGTCGTGGAGGACACCATGGAGCCCGTGCCGCCGGCTAGGAAGGAGAGCCGCGTCGGTTTCTTCTCAGGACTGCTCAGCTCGGCGTTCGGCGGCGGCAGCGGCAGCGGCGGCGGCAGCCACCGCTAAAGGATGCTGCGGCCCCGCGACCGCCGCCTTCTGCGCGGCGGTCGCTAGTCTCCCAGCGAAATGGCGCGCGCATCAGTTCGTTATTTATCCGCGCGCGCGCGCGAAGCGATCGACGGAGCGCGGGTCGCAATATACAGGGGATTGTGACTCTCGCCTTCGTTCCGCGAGCGACCTGTTCAACGAGGCTCCTGAAAGCAGGCCACGCGCTAGCAAACGTCGACGACGCCGGACAGCGGCGGAGCCCGGCGAGTCGACGCGGAAGTCGACGCTTCCGCACGCGGCTCGCCGTCGCTGTGCTGCGCGCTCCGATGGGAGCGAGCTTCGTTGCTAGAAAAGAAACTAGAGCGGCAGGAGAGCCTTAAGAAAGTGAGGCTGTCGAATCGGCTAATATTTACATACGATCGTGCTTCTCTTGCAGCAAATGTAATGTGCCTAGAAAAAGATTTAGTTCTCTAAGGGCTACATCAAATGTATTATTATTGTTATTACCATTACTATTATTATTATTATCATAGGGCCGGGATAGCCCAGGAGGTTCTATTGATGCTCGCTTTTCACGACCGAGGTTGTGGGCTCGATTCTGATACTGGGCGATCCATTATTGCCAACTGCAAGCGGTGGCTAGGGCGCTTCTGCTACGTGATATAAATGAGTTGGTTAGTATTTTTTTAACGGCTATTACCAACGCTTACAAGGAGCAATGAAGGATTGCCTACTGCAGGACTCAAGCTTACAACCTGGGCCGTTAAGAGCGAGCGCCTTATCCCCGAGCGTAGACCCCAGTGCTAGCTCAGAGACGAGGTGAAGAAGAGTCAGAGGTCAGAAGAGTCGAAGGTCAGAGGTGGAACGAATCGAAAAGCGTTGGTTTCCCAAGACAGGCGGTCGCGTATTTGCGACGGCGGCCGGCGATTCCCTCTGCGTTCTTCTTCTGCCGTTGCCTTTGGCATCGAATTGGTATAGGCGCGCCTCAACAGACAGACTCGCGGAACTGTCGGCCGCAGGTGCGGCAGCAGCGAGAGAGAGAGAGCATCGCCGCTCCGCTCCCCCGTCTCCTCCTCCGCCTCCTAGAGGCTCCGCACTTTCCTCGGCACTCGAAAAAGTGCTCGCGTTTTGTAGTTTAACTCGATTGCACGGTGGAATTTTCTGCGGTCGCTACTCTCGGCTCAAAATGTTTTTCGTTATCAAAATGGTCGTGCACAAGCAATCCCCCTGTGCGCGCCTCTGTGAAATAACCGACGATTTCCTCACCTCGAGTAGACGGGGTCGGGTTACCCGCCAAGATTGGCCGCTGGGATAAACCCACAATTAAAATGCTGTCTCCCCTCGGAGACAGACTTCGGATTCTTCTCGACTCGCTAAAATAGCATCGTCTCGTACATTTGTCCGACGCACGGGTCTTGGCTAATGACCGCACGGCTTTGCGGCACCATCGCCGCCGTTCGCCACCGTCGGGGTCGAACTCTAAAGGAGCCGTTCGGGTGCCGACTGAGACACTTTCGGATTGCGAGACCTGCTACTTGGCGGCAGTGCTAGCAAGTCAGCAAGGTTCGACGGTTCGACGTGCGCACGCCATTTCGAGCACGACACTCTTTGTTGCCGGAAGATGGCCGCTGCCAGTTTTTTGTCTATTCTGAATGAAGTTCAGAATTTGCCCTTTAGCCGTCAAAAATGCCAGGCTAATCGTATACTTGACTTTTGCGGTGACGAGGAGCTACTGACTCGATGGGTCCTACCATTAAGTCATATGGGTTTAGCGAATGGATTAAGGTGCTCCCCCAACCAAGGTAAAGGTGATTGTATTTTACATCTGAGGTCGTGGGTTCGAGTCCCGTGGCCTATGTAAAACGGCTCTCTCTCTCTTAATATATATATATATATATATATACATATATATATATATATATATATATATATATATATATATATACATATATACATACACACACACACACATATATATATATATATATATCTCTCTCTCTCTCTCTCTCTCTCTCTCTCTCTCTCTCTCTCTCTCTCTCTCTCTCTCTCTCTCTCTCTCTCTCTCTCTCTCTCTGGCTTACCGGTCACTCCCTTCACCGGCTTGCACCTACTTATTCGACTTCCTTGCTACTTTAATGTGCTATCGCAAACCGGTCCTCGGCTACGAGACATCACCGTCTTTTTGGCAATAAATTAAAAACTTTTAGCGATTGAGCTTCCAGCTCGTGTTCGCCGAAAGTCTGAAACCACGCGTTCGGCATCGTTCACTCCTCCCTTTGTGTGGAAGTCTTAGCACAATACTTTGCATTCTATTGACCTTTGGTTACTGATACTCTTGCAGTGAGTTGTGAAGCACCAGGATAGACATATATTTTGCATAGGTCACTATAATAGCGAGCAGTTACTACTTTTGTGCACTCATGCATTCAGAAACAACCGGTAAATAGTGATTAAGTGCAAAATGAATTGCAATTAGGTTATTTGGTGGTAAGCACCGTTTTATTATCCATTTTCATGATAAGTTCCAAATCAATAGATTTTTACTTCTTACAATAATATTTCGAGAATACAAGTGCATTAAGCGACTTGTCTGAGAGACTCGATCCTAATTTTTGTACAGATATTCATACTGACCGAAAAACTCTTTCGACGTCCGTTGATGTCGGTATAATGGGTAGAACTGCGTTGCAAAATTTCTAGAGATTTCGGTTCGCTTCTGAAGAGCGTGAATTCGGACTTGAGCCATTTCAACTGTCTTGCCCGCCGACTGCAATTGACGATCCATCTTTTTGAAGCAACAAATTTAATTCATCTTGAAAAGACAAGTTCACACGTTTAGCATAATTTGACGACTGTTCGACGACAAATTCAAGATAGTCGACTTCAAATAGATTTCCTACGAAATTTCGCGGGAAATCTATTCGGAGTTTCTGACGGGGTGACAGATAGATCTTTGAGACGTCGCAAGGGGTTCAAGACATCCTTGTTCGACCACTCTTCGATAAGAAATTTCAAATTCTCTATGAGCTTGGCACTAATGCTTTTATTCAGGTTAGAGAGATTGTTGAGAATGAATTTTAACATTGTGCGAGCACTAATTAGCGATGCGTCTTCTCGACGTAGATTCTCAACAGCAAGTTTCACAGGTTCCATTGCCTTCAGAAGAGTTTTCAGAGCGTCAAAATCTAATGTCTCAATCATTTCCAGAGCCATGAATTTGGCTAGTGTCTGGCGGATGGCGACTTCTGTCTTTACTAGCGGCTCTACAATTTTTGAGATGGAGTTCCAGTGCGTCTTCACGTCAAGATGCAGTTTAATCTCGAATTTGAACTCAGCTTACACTTTGGATTGAAAGATATTATTTCGAGTAATTAGTTTTTTATGAATTCGGCAAGCTTACACAAATTTGTGAGCAGATTGCGGTTATCTACATCTCCTTCTAATGTATCATCACCTATAAACCCGTACCTGCTTCAAAATTTTCCATTTTATCAATATCGCTACTGTCCAGGTTTAAATTATCCATCTCAGTACTCTTCTTGTACAAAGCGTCACATACTCCAAGGTACAGACAATGATTTAAGCAGAAGTGTTCGATGAAATCGATTTGGCTAATGCATTTCTTATAAACGGCATTGCCGTCCTGTGTATATCTAACCAGATCTCTCTCCACGCTGACTCCAAAAATTCTCAAATGCTGTTTCATTGATTTAACCATATCGAAAACAGTGCACGAACAAAATATGCGAACACGCTCCCAAAGCCTGGAACTGCCTCCCGACTTGCATCACAACATGCCCTGACTTGACCACATTTAAAAAGAACTTAAAAACACACCTATTTAGGATAGCATTTAGTGGGTCCCCGTGATTCGTCCTTCACGTGCTTATGCGTGCTGACACTGTGCATGCTGCCGCTAACCACATTTGCATGCTGACCCTGTGCATGTCACCCCTAACCATGCTATTCATTTTGTTTGTTTTTCAAGCATGATTTTACTTACCATTCAATTGCATTTCCCTTTGCGGCAAATTTAAAGCGCCTAGAAAGAGCTCAAGTTCTCTGAGGGCGCTTTATCAAGTACATTATTGTTATTATTATTATCGCCAAGATGTGGGCCTAGTTTTCCGCGGACGGAAGCAATCGTGCTGTCGTTAAGCATAGTAACGCTCAGCCCTCAGGGGAGGACGGCGCACAACTTGTGCATGCTTATTGTTATTCAAGAATAAAATATATTTTATTTATAAATATTGCAAACATAGCTTGAACTAGTGCTTGTGCGTTCGACAGTGTCTACAAAGTCACGTGTACGCGCCGTACTTTTCTTAGGTTGGCATTATTGACCGGCCAATGTTTTGTAAGTTCACGAAAAACTTGTGAGCAAGCGATTCCATCTCACTGTACGTTCGCGCCCTTATGACATATGACTACGATTGTATAGCTGACTAGTGTGGTGTAAAAAATAAGGAGATATCAGTAATTTGCATATGCAGCTACCGGTACCACAGGCACTCATAATTGAAATTAAACATTAAATTGTGCAGATAATTCGGAAATAGTAGCCATCAAGCTTTTGATCAGTGTGTTGTTTAATTATGCAGTTCAACCCTACGGCGATTATCGCTTATTGGAACGGATATGACAAAGTGCCAAACTGGGCAGTCAGTCTTGAGCTTCGGTTACACTATCGAATTGCCTCGTAATTCAGCGCCGATTGGGCGCCGATCCCCCACCCCCGGTTCGGGCTACAGCATCGCAAATCCGGAGGGAAGGAGCTAAACCGGCCCGAAGTCTTGTATGAGAGGCTGCGTCTAATTTATGCACCTAGTTTGTACTAGCCGACCAATCAAAACTCAGGGCTCGTCAATGACACCCAGCAACCTAAATAACGGTTGACGTCCACAGGCTCAAGTTATATCAAGACATTCAGAGCTAGTTTCTGAGTATGGGATGCTTATTCGTTGCAGCCACTGCTTAACCCTTTTCAACACAGATGTTATTCATGTTGTTTATCAAGCATGATATTACTCACCATTCAATCGCGTTTCCCTTTGCAGCAAATGTAAAGCGCCTAGAAAGAGATTGAATTCTCTGAGGGCGCTTTATCAAGTGCACTATTATTATTATTATTATAACAAAACCCGTCTTGATTGCTGTTTTATCCCCACTATCAGGAATGATGACTCCGAAGATTCGACGTCCTCTCACGGTTTTGCATTCATCCACAGTCATGCTAAACTTTACTCCTCTCTTAAGTTTTCCCTTTATGTTGGCAACCATTTTCTTTCTCTTTTTCCATCATGCACCAGATAAATCCCATCGCTTTCGTTCCCTGGCAGTTTGAATCTGTTCAGCGAGATTGACTGCTGTATATACTTTTTTTTAGTGATAGATCTTATCGATATTCAATGCGTAGCCGGATCGGTAACACTCTTCTTCAGAATTTTTCGCCCTAGGAAATCTGCAATCGTTTTTGTTAACTTATTGTCATAATAATAAAAATAATAAAAATAATACATTTGATAAAGCGCCCTCAGAGAACCCACTCTCTTTCTAGGAAGTTTACATCTGCTAGAAAGAAAGTACGATCGAATGGCTAGTGGTTGCGTGCTGTAATGTATCTCCGACTGTAACTCCACAAAGCCACGAAAACTATGGGGTGTTACGCAGGAGAGTTTTGTATAACCTACTCACAGCCTAAGTGGCTTTCGGTACGCATTCGGTAACCAACAGACTTCATCTCACGCAACAAAGAGAAAGTGGGAAGCATAGCAGAGTCACGAGAGCAGCTGAGGTAATAAGTAGCGTGGAAGTAGCAGATAGAACCTCTGGAAAGGATGTGCCATAGTCGGCAGCAGGAGAGTAGTTGTCGTTTCATAAGAATCGTGGAAGCGAGTTCCACAGTCTAGGACCTGCAGAGCTAAAGCTTTCTTTGCCAAAGGTCTTTCAGCGGAGAAATAGAAAAGCTAATTTATTGTCCATACAGGACCAGAGGGCACGAGGAGGCTGAAACTGGTGCAGCAGCTCAGCTGGGTATGGATGAGCCAAGCCGTGGCGGGCCTTGTGGGTCAGCGTAAGAACTTTGCTCTTTATCCGTTGATCAACCGGCTCCTTAGCAAAGGAGACACGTGGTCAAACCTCCGGGACTTGAAAACTAGTCTTGCAGCTATATTCATAGCCATTTGGAGCGGCCTAGTTGCTTTCTTTGGTAGCCCAGCCAAAAAGGAATTACAATAATCAAGCCGAGACAGAACTAAGGAGCTAGTTTAATGTTTTCCAGCCACCGTGGAAGACAACTCCTTGTCTTAGATAAGGATCGAACGTAATGGCGAGCTGTAGAAGCAGTCTTTTGAATGAAGCTTTAAAACTTTCGGCAGATTCCGAAAACGACGTCTAAAATTCTAGCACGCGGCGATGGTCGCACAATAGCATCACCAATTAGAAGAGCAAAGCCTTCTTATTCAGTCACACATTTAGTGTGTCCAATGAGCAGCAATTCAGTGTTGTCGTTATTTGGTTTCAAGAAGTTTTCCCGACATCCAGGATCGAGTTCCAGCTCAAGGCAAGCATTCAGCTTCTCAGTTGCTGCATCAGATTCCGACAGTTTGAATGACAAATATAGCTGAGTATCGTCAGCATTAAAGTAATATCCTAATCCGTGAGCCTCAACCCATTTTCCCAGAGGTTGAGTATTAATAGAAAACAGCACGGGACCGAGGACGGACCCTTAAGGGACGCCACAGGTGACCGTTCTCATGGGAGAGGCCTGACCATCACACGACTCGGATTGAACACGATCGGGCAAGTACAATTGAAACCACGCCAGTGCCTCGTCTGCAAGACTGCTCGTTGTTCTCAGTCGTTCAAGTAGGACTTCGTGATTAATGGCGTCGAAGGCAGCCGATAGATCTAGCAGGGTTAGGCCAGTGACATTCCCATCGCCGTTGCCGCATAGGATGTCATCGTTAACGCAGAATAGAGCAGTTTCAGCGATCAATAAACAACAAATTAACATGGTTATGGTGACATGCACTGTTTCAGCAGGCATAAGCACATAAAGGACGATACACACGGACCCACTAAATATTGTGATCAATATATGGGTTTTTAGTTTTTTTTAATATTTGGTCAAGTCAGGAGATGTCGTGACGCAAGTCGGGCTTGAGTTCCAGGCTTTGGGACAAACAAAATAAATGCACTGTCTCCAAAGGATTTGAGGTTTGTACGAAGTAATGGTAAACAAATAGATGCCGAAAAGCGGGTGTCACGATGCTTGGCCTGGTGGGGCACTAGATCTTATAGGTAAGCTGGAGCCAAAGAATGGAGGGACCTGAAAATGATTGACTAAACCTTGTAATCGATGCGTTGCTTGACTGGGAGCCAGTGCAGGTCGGCGAGAAGTGATGTGATGTGGCAACTGCGCCGCTCACGACAGACAAGCCTAGCTGCAGAGTTTTGCACCAGCTTAAGGCACCTGATTGCACATGCCAGTAGGCCAGCAAGCAGTGAGTTACAAAAGTCAAGATGGGATGTAACAAATGAATGGACCAACTTACATAGATGTGGTATTCCTGTCTAAACGAGCCAAACTTTAGAAATGTTATGTAGATGGAAGTAGGCAGACTTGACTCTGTGGAGCTGATTTTGTCGTCTAATGAATGATCACTTTAGAACATGACACTTAAATTTCGTGCAGATTCAACACGAGATACATACCATTTCTTAGTGACATGCACAATGAGGCTCTCAATCAAGTAGTTTATCGATTAAAAACTTCTTTTACTCACTTTTAGGTACTTTAATTCGCCTTTTCCAGTTCAAATTTTTTTAATACTTCGTAATAAGGCTTGGAAGCGTACCACCTGCTCTAATGACTCAAGTCATTGAGCTGTGCCTCAGACCAATCTAAAATCCTTTCCTGTACGTGCCTTCATGTCATACGCTCCCAAAGCCTGGAGTATAATCTCAACTGTTGCCCCTACATTCCTCTATTTTATGAAATTTAAAGGACGCTATGAGTCTATCTGTTAATCACCTGCATTTGCTCCCTCGGCGTGAACAATGCTTTGCGTTCCTATTCTCGTTGACGCTGTACAAGCTACTACTGACCAAAGATATATCTATTTTCCAAAATACTTTATTTTAATGCAGATAGATTTAACGTGCTTAAAGCTCTCTCTCTCTCTCTCTCTCTCTCTCTCTCTCTATATATATATATATATATATATATATATATATATATATATATATATATATATATATATATATATATATATATATATATATATATATATATATATATTTATATATTTAACTTATTATGTTGCCATAATTAGGGTTGGAGCTTGAAAGGTTAATCTGGCCGGTCCACACTTATATGTGCTTACGGACCGTCGACGCCCGGCAACGCATTTGACAAGCGATAAATCTCGTCCCGATGGGTATTTTTACGGTAGAAAAATCCTCTGACCATCGTTTTGACCACTAGACTCTTCTGGTGCTGCTGTAGGTGCTCGCGCGCGCGGCTGCGGCGCGGCGAAGATTAACGAAGAATGGCGATGCCCCCACGCATGAGTGGTAGTAAATGGCGACGGCGGTATCGTACGCGGGCGAACCAGATGAATTACGCGGGCGCACTACTGGTTGTCGTAGCCGTCGTTGTAGTGTGACATTTTCCGTAACGGCAAGTACGCGACACCTCGCAGAACACCGAAACGGGCTCGAAGACGGATTCACACGGACGCCGCAGTGGGCCAGTACGCCACTGTCCTACCCGGCGTCCTCGACCTAACTCCCGGGCCTTTGCCGTCCGTTGCTTAAACATCACTGCCATAAATCACAACAGCGCATAAACCAAAGGCAGTGTCATAATCTCTGCTGGCCATAAATCACTCTAAGCCATAAACTGGCCGTAGGAGGAATAACTATGCAATAAATGCCACTGACACATAAACCACTTAACATCTCAAAATAGCTGTAGTCGTGTGTGCTGCTTCGGAGCACGCAGCGACAAGAGAGGGAGATAGTGTATAGTATCGGTTCTCAACCTGTGGATCACTACTTCTTTGGGGGTCGTACGACCCATTCGCAGGGGTTGCCTAAGACCATCTGAAAACACGCATTTCCACATTTTGCACGCAATAATTTTATGTTTGGGGGTCACCAGAACATAAGGAACTGTACTGTTGAGTGTGTACACTTACAAAGGATAGATTTCCGTATTTTCCCAGGCCATTGCCGTCGATTGCTGCGCATTGCCTTCGCATGATATTACTCACCATTCAATTGCATTTCCCTTTGCAGCAAATGTAAAGCGCCTAGACAGAGATTGAGTTCTCTGCGGGCGCTTTATCAAGTGCATTATTATTATTGTTATTATTATTATTATTATGTACGTTCAAGATTGGTTAAAAGGACGCCGTTGCACTTTTAATACAGCACACTGTTACGCAAGAAAATGTGATCTTCTCCCACCAGCTTGGTTTGTAATTGCATCAAAAAATCATTGATTGCTATATTGTCTCGAGCAATTGCCGTCGATTGCCATGGATTGCCCAAGGTTTAACGCGAAAAAGGACAGCATGTGCGCCCACAGTGAGCTTTATGTAGTAGAATAATTACAAGTTCAAACTGCCAATTTCCAGCAAATTTGAACCAGATTGCTGCAGAGACCGGGCCATTGCCGTCGATTGCCATGCATTACCCTCGATTGTGCCTTTGTCGATCGCATAAAAGGATGTAATGCAGTGCAGTGCAATACGCAAGAAAAGTTGGAGCTTGTCTCAGCAGCTGTCGGTGCATTTGTAACTGTCTGTTATGGATTGGCGTATTTCTCTGGGCCACTGCCGTCGATTGCCGTGGGTTGCCGTCGATTGAACGCATACCATGGGTGAAAATTATGCGGGCACACAGGTACATGTTACGTCGAATGAGAGAGCTGCAGTTTATTGCAGCCAGTCTTGTCGATTTTCCACGGATTTCGCTATCGGCCCCTACCATTGCTGTTGATTGACGTGCATTGCTGACAGTTAGCAAACAAAGCATCTTCAAAGTTCCACGGTTTTACTTTGGACGCAGCGGAATGTTATATGTAATGACAATTGGGGCTTCCGCGCTGCCAATTTCTCTTCAATTCGCCGGGAATTGGGGTATTGGCCCAGGACATTGCTGTCGATTGCCGTTCATTGCTCGCGATTGTACGTTCGCGATTTGTTGAAAGGATTTGATTGCATTTTCAACACAGTGGGCTGTGACAGGTAAGATGTATTTGATCTTGGCCCAGTCACTTTCCAGTGATTTGCGATGGACCATAATGGATTGCCGTATTTTCCGGGCCATTGCCGTCTGCTGCCATGCACTGCCCAAGATTGAACGGTCAGAGCTGGTTGAAAGTATGTGTGCACGCAGTGAGATGTTACGTGGAATGAGAATTGGAGCTTGGTGCAGCCAATTTCTCGTTGATTTGCCACGGATTTTGGTATTGGTCCCTGCCATTGCTGCTAATTGCCGTGTATTGTTGACAATTAACGTGCAAAATAGCTTGAAAGTCCTACGATTTCACTTTTAGCACGAAGAAATGTGAAATGCGATGACAATCGGCACTTCTTGCAGCCAAGTTAGTGTCAACTTGCCACGGATTGTAGTGGATTGCTGCTTCGAGCGGAACCGTTGCCATAGATTGCCATGCATTGCCCGAGGTTGTACGAGCGCAATTGCTTAAAATGATGTGGCTGACTTTAACCAGTGTGCTTTGTAATATGCATTAAAAATTGAAGAATTGCGAAACCAATTTCAGGGCATTTTGCATCAGATTGCTGTAAATTTAGTTATTGGCCTGGGCCATTGCAGTCAATTGCAGTGCATTACTGCTGAATGATCGGGGCGATTGCAGTGAAATTGTGTGATTACACAATAGCCAAAAATTACAGCAACGTGCAATCGCTATTAGAGCTTAAAGTGTACGTATTCTGGTCGTTTTCGGCGGGTTGCGGTACATTGACGTACTGGCCGGGGCAGTTGCGGTCGATTGCAGTGCATTGCTACAGAATGGCAGAGGCAATTACAGTGAAGTTATGCAAGTACACAATAACCGAAGAGTAGAGCAGCGTGCAATCATAACTAGAGCTTCTAGTGCACGCGTTCTGGTCGCTGTCTAGCAGATTGTAGCGGATTTCCGAGGATTGAGGTGGAATGCGGTATGCGACCGGGTCGTTGCAGTCGATTGCAATTCATTGCATGAGAGCTCGTGTGTGCAATGGAGCAAAATTTTGTGGATCCACTTTGAACTGAGTCTAGTCCTATATGCAAGGTCAGTTAGAGCTTCGCGATGGCAATTTGAGGACGACTTGCAGTGGAACAGAGTGGATTGTGCTAGTTTTCCAGGTCGTTTCAGGCGATTGCCGCCCATTGCCACAGTGCGAGGTTGCACAGTTTTTTTTATTTTACGTGGCTGTGCATACAGCATGGTGCACTTTAATATGCAATAAAAACTGGAGCTCTGTGCAATGTATTTCGATTTTTTATGCGGTGGATTCTGTGGATTGAAGTGGATCGCGGTATTGGCCCGGGCTACTGCAGTCGATTGAAGCGCATTGCACGAGAACAGCGATACCGGTGCAAGTGAAATTTTTGTAATGCAATTGCCGCAGATTTTTCTGTCATATGCAATCAAAAATGAGCTTTTCGATCAGGATTTATTTCGTTGCATGGTACAATGCAGTGGATTGCGGCGGCTTGCGGTATTGGCCTGGGCCACTGCAATCTTATTTCAGTAAACTTTGTGAGAACGCGTGAGCGGAATCACGCGAAATTTTCTGGGTACATTGCGCGTGTAGCTTAGTTTGATATTCTAGACTTTTTGGAGGTGTTCACAGCAGATTTGGTGTGGGTTTGACGAGAACTAGAATGGATTGCGGTGGATTGCAGAACAGGCGTCCGGCGTCAAAGCTCATTTGCATAAGTGCGCATGCGCACAGCGACATGAAATCGTGTGGACAAATAAATTCGAACGTGTACTACAATATTAGCGAAAAATTTGAGCTCGGCAATGCTTACGTCTGGTTGTTGCTAGCGTAATTAGAGTGGATTGCGGTGGATTGCGGTAATTCGTCGAACCCGCTAGCACAGACGTGAGCGATAAACGAGACTCAAATCTTTATTTCTCTCAACGTGTGCGTAAGCGAGAGGTCGACTCACCGTAGATGGGGGAGTGCAGCTGCGTCGGGAAACATCCTTACATCGAAGGCCGACGCTGCTCCGAGTCAACTGCCCAACCAACTGCTGCAGGCGGGCATACAATAGTGGCCGGCTGCTGCTGCACTAATTACAATAGCAGAAGCAGCTGGCCCACACAACTTTTCGCCGACCTGCACTGGCTCCCAGTCAATCAACGCATCGACTTCAAGGTTTTGTCACTCACTTTCAGGTCCCTTCATTCTTAGGCTACAGCCTACTTATCAGATCTACTTCCCCATCGGACTAAGCATCGTACCGCCCGCTTTTCCGAATTTATTTGTTTACCTATTGTAGTTTGGTTCGCCCATCAGAGAGCCAGCCGACGAACAATGCCAACGGTTTATTGCGCAAGGCACGGAGCCGCAAGACGCACGACTGCCTTCGCCTCCTTCTCACACTCGAGTCTCCTCTCTTCGACTCCGGCTGTCCCTTGGCCGACCCCGATGGTGAATCCACCATCTGTTCACCAGTGGGTTATCGGCCTGTGTCAACGCCTCATTAGAAGCTGACCACGGCTGTGCACAGGCCCCTCTCGGGGATGCTCCCACCAGTTTTTTGAGGAAAAGAGCGGTACCAGCCCGCATGCAATCGAACTACACCTATACCTCGTAAGAACCTCAAATCCTTTGGAGATCGTGCATTTAGTTCGCATGCTCCCCAAGCTTGGAAATTACTTTCGACTTGTGTCGCGACATCTCTTGACTTGACCGCATTTAAAAAGAAACTAAAAACGCATCTATTTATCACTGCATTTAGTGGGTCCCTGTGATTCATCTTTTATGTGATTATGCGTGCTGACACAGTGCATGCCGCCACTAGACACACTTGCATGCTGACCCTGTGCATGTCACCCTTAACCATGTTATTCTTGCTGTTTATTGAGCATTCTACCACTAGCCATTCGTTCGTGCTTCCTTTGCAGCGAATGTAAAGTGCCTAGAAAGAAATTGAGCTCTACGAGCGAGCAATATCAAATGTATTATTATTATTATTGATTGCGCATACGTGCATACGAGACTGGCAAGACTTCACGGAAAACGTTTTGTCTGCTTCTACCGCGCGGCAGACGGTTACTTTCTGCTTTCGGCCAAACGGCTGCCCGGAGGAGCCTCATGGGACCGAACCGGTAGCATGTCCACGTGCCGACGTAAACAAGGGTGACGGGTCGGTGTGTGAAGGTTACTGCGTAATTTATCCAAAACAAATATATTTAATAATGCATTACGATTTAAATTTATCTTAAAACTTAACATACTTCGTTCATGGCCAAGCGAAGCCCTTAAAAAGAGCAAGGTTAAAATCGAGAGGGAAAACCCGAAGCAGCTGCCCAATCACTGACGCACACACGTGCTCGTGTCTGGGGGTTTCCGCTCGTACTTCCGTCGGCTGCGGTAACTCCGGAACGCAACGGTGTTACGGCAGTTCCTGGTGAGCTACCGGTGCGATAAATGCCGACTATTGCGTGCTCGGGCTTCTTCACAATTATCCTGTCAGTAAATTTTAGAGCACTTCAGCGGTGGTGCCTGTCCGATGAGCCTACCCTTCGCTCGCGACACATTGGTTATGGTGGGGGGGGGGCGCTACAGTGTGCTGGTGTTGGAACCTGGTGTGACGAATCCGTGAGCTTGGGGGATGTTTGTATACATGTATGCTTCTTGCTGAAAATTAGAAGACCGGAGAATTTTAATGCCAGATTATCGCGCCTGGTGGTCGCGATTCTCTAGGACCCTGGCTCTTATGGCTATTGAGCCTAGTAACGCGTAGTTGTTCGCCGATTGACCTGTACCTAATACTTAATACTCTGGCCAACTATTACCGAGTCGTGAATTCAAATTCCTGGATGTTTTTAATTCTTCCGAACATCTGAGCAGTCACCACTCTCAGTGCTTCTCAGTTGATCGACATGTAGGCTTTGGATCGTGTGTTCATCCTGCCATTCGTTATATCAATGAATGCGGACTCGCATAAAGGACCAAGGGTACATTTACCCGGGGGAGCAACTGAATGTAATATGTCTGCCGTCTATAACTCCACAAACCCACAAGGACTTGGTGGGGTTACGGTGGAGAGTTTCAATAGTGCACCGAAAGCCCAAGCAGCCTTTGAACCAGCTGCTGTGGAGTACCCTCAGCAGGCATCAGCGTGCTTATTTTTGTGGGGCAGATTTTCAAAGGATCCGGCAACACGTGGTTGCTACATATAATATTTGGTAAGATGGTTTAATTAGTACTGTGTCAGTCTTGGTTCAGCCAAGACTTCCCAAAAGGATGTTTAGAGGGACAGTTCTGCAGCCAGGCGTTCAGCCAAGATTTCCCAGAGTGGTTAGATTGACAGGTTTTCATCTAGGCAAAGTCCAAGATGAGTTGTGTTAAGGCCGTCCATGGGCAACAGGTAACAAAGCATGACGATGGAATCCACTGTCAGTTGAACACAACTGATACAGTACTACAAGGCTCAGTAGGGAGCTAGGGTCTTGTTTCACACGATCACTATTGCATGAAATCTTGAGTAGATGCTTTACACGCTCAGTAATCGTCCATTATTTTTTAAGAGTGTAACTGCACAAGTCTGCTGGGCACAGCAAATAGTGTGTAAAAACCTTGGATGCTACTTTGGATGAGTTGCGAGTGAAGCATGCTTGATCTCACTTAAGCAGCTAGGTCGAGAGGAAGCTGTATGAATAGCTGGCAGCACTAAAGCTAAGCCTTCAATCACCGATCGTGTGTGTACCTGGCTCGGCAGGGCCACTAGCCGAATAAAAAACACCATCCGATCGAAGTTGAGGAACCCTTAAGAAGTTTGCTAACATAAAGTTATCTTGCTGACTGGTCCTTCGTGCTCGTGCTTCCAGCATTCACGTGTGCCTTGGCGATTACATTAACCGGACTCATATTTTGCACGTGTGCAGCATAGCAAATGAGCGATCGGCGTGTAGTCCCAAGAAAGCAGATTCGTCTTGCAAAGACCTGCATAGTGTAGGTCATATTTCAGTGGGAGAGCTCAAGAGTATTGATGACACGGTTAACTCATTTGAGGAGCCTTTCAACTCCCACAGGGAGAGCACTTCTGGAATCTGTGCTCTGTCCACTTCTTTTCACACCCTTTACTCACGAGTGTGTAATTATGCTGATGACCCATAGCTGTCCTTGAGCTGTAATGCCTCCCTGACTTGCAGCATGTAGAACTGTCTTAACTACCTTGCAGCATGTATTGCTGGCATTTGCACTGAGATGACGTAAACTTGCTCAAATTGAATGATGAAAACCAAATTAATATCTATGGTTTGGTCCGAAAATCACTTGTAGGATGTCACATCTTCTGACTTGGTGACATTTAAAAAGAAGCTAAAAACCTACCGGCTCCTCACAGCATTCGCTTCGTCTGTCCGTTTGAGTTGTTCTTAGTGTCCTTGTATGCTCTGAGTGTGCATGTTGTTACTAGCCAATTGGCATGCTTTATTTGCAGTATATGTTAAGTGTCTAGTAAGAGGTTCAATTCTCTTAGGGTGCTATGCAAATATCTTAGTGACAAGAAAGGCAGTTTGTTCGCATATTCTTCTCCTGGGACCCACTATGTTGCATCTCAAGGATTGGATGCTTTGAAGTTTTTCTTATGTGCATAGCATGGCTTGATTTCGGCAGCTCGATGAATGGAGTTGTTATTGCAGGTGGAGTTTCTGAGCAGCAACTGGTGGTAATGGGAGATCAAATGAGACGTGGCTGGTCTATGCAGGACGTCTCTAAATTGGTAAGCAATGCCGTTGCCGGGCTGCATCATTGATTGGCCTTCCTGGCTCTTCTGTTGCCAGATTCAGGAAATGCCGAATAATTTTCATTACATGGTCTCATAGCTGCATCAGGTATGTGCATTTTTTAATTTTTCCTCTTAAATACGTGATGTAAAAGAGATATAGGGGAACAGAAAAGAGGAGACAGGGAGCAGAAGAATGACCTGGATACATCTTTTATATATATATATATATATATATATATATATGTGTGTGTGTGTGTGTGTGTGTGTGTGTGTGTGTATATAAATACATGCTGTGTATATATGTATACATTATATTTACATTATTTATATACATATACATACACATACACACACACACAGTCAGGTGCAAAAAATCCTCGAAGTGCGGCTGCTGCTGATATGGCTATAGATTTGTTAGGGTAATAAGAGGGTTTTCTACAATGCTAGGCATTATAAAGTTATGCGAAACATGGCAAAAAAATTTGGACAGCCCACAGACAAATACGTATGCTGTTGGCAGGTATCCGCTTAGCATGACGTCACCCCACCACAATTGTTTGTGACCTACCTTGTCTGGCCAGGCTTAGAGGCCACAAGCTTCTGCATCGGCTCTGCTGGTGTATTACATCCAAATGACACTTGAGTTTTGTTAAGATTGTCGTTTACTGGTGTAGGCCGAATATCCCTCCACAGCTGCCTTTCGATATCCCTTTATAGTCTATGGAGTTCAAATAGGGCAGCTGGCTGGGCCACTGCACCAGCACCAAACAAGGGTTCGTCAAAACGTACTTTATGGCCTATCAGTTTACATAGGGGCGCTCTCTTGTTGCCAGATGTAACGATCCCTAAGCAGAGTATTTGAGCTTTAAAATCCAACCTGCTTGACCAGCAATAAACTTTAAGCAAGAAGTACTTTTTGAAAAATCCTTGTTTGGTGCTGGTATAGTGGCCCAGCCAATGCAATGCAATGCAATGTATCTCCGTCAGTAACTCCACAAAGTCATAAAGACCATGTGGGTGTTACGCAGGAGAGTTTTGTATAGCGCACTCACAGCCTAAGCGGCTTTCGCTACGCATTCGGTAGCCAACAGACTTTGTCTCACGCAGGGGATGCATAGCAGAGTCAGGAGAGCAGTTGAGGTAGTGAGTAGCATAGAAGTAGCAGTTCAGGACCGCTGAAAAAGATGTGCCATAGTCGGCAGTTGGAGAGTAGTTGTCGTTGCGTAAGAATTGTGGAAGCGAGTTCCACAGTCTAGGACCTGCAGAGCTAAAGCTTCTGTCGCCAACTGTCTTTAAGCGGAGGAATGGGACAGCTAATTTATTGTCCACACAGGACCTGAGGGCGCGAACAGGCTGAAACTGATGCAGCAGTTCAGCTAGGTAGCCACTCACCTGATTGGAACCCCCTAGGACGACTATGAAGCGATGTCGACAGGCAGCTGAGACAGGATGTTCGGCATACGCTAGTAACCGACCTTTTTAGTAAAACTCAGGCTCTGTAGAATGTGCTGCAGCAAAAGAGACAATGAAGATGATTGTGACCTCAATGGCTGGCCAGCTAAATGAGTCACAAAGAATCCAAGTGGGGTTACGTCAAACTAAAAAACATACTTTATATACACTATGTATATCTGCATTTGCTGGGATTCATCGATGCGGTTTGACAATTGACCTTAGCAGTGCAGTTTTCTGTGTAGTGTGTCTTTAGCAGCAGCCGTCTGACCTCCATTCATTGATGCCTTAGTAGTGGCTGTGGCTCGGCCGTACCTCTTGCCACGCGATAATAATAATGATAATAATACATTTGTAGAACACCCTCAGCAAACTTAATCTAGTCTCTTTCTAGGTACTTTACATTTGGTGCAAGGGAAGCATGATCGAATTGTTAAAGGTAGCATGGTCAATGACAAGAAGCATAACCTGGTTAGAGGTGACATGCACAGGCTCAGCATGCAAATATGGTTAGTGGCAGCATGCACAGTGTCAGCACACATAAGCACACAAAGTACGATTCACGTGGACCCACTGAATGCTGTTATAAATACATGCACTTTATACTTCTTTTTTAATTTCGTCTAGTCAGAGGATGTCGTGCTGCCAGTCGGAAGTGAGTTCCAGGCTTTAGGAGCATATGAACTAAAGGCATGGTCGCCAAAGGATTTGAGGTTCATGGGTGGTGCAGGTGAACAATTAGATTCAGAAAAGCAGGTGTTATGATGCTTAGCCTAGTGTGGGTAGTCGATCAGACAAGCCTAGCTGCAGAGTTTTGCATCAACTGTAAGCACCTGATTGCACAAGCCGGTAGATCAGCAAGTGGTAAGTTACATACGTCGAGACGGGATGTCACAAATGCTTGAAATAATTAAATGTATCCTTGTCTGGCAATGTTATGTCGATGAAGGTGAGCAGACTTGGCTGTAGAGCTTATGTAATCCTCTATTGAAATGTCACTTTGGAACATGCCTCGTAGATTTCTTGCAGATTCAGTGGAAGATATGTTGGCAGAGCCGATTTTGAGCATTAAGTTTTCCAATTTCTGAACACACTTGGTTTTCCTTTAACAAGTGAATTGGTTTTATTGTCATTCAATTCAAGAAAGTTTGCTGCCATCCATGTGCGTGTGTCATCGATACTTGCAGCAAAGGAGTTGAGAGAATTTGATGTGTTGGACGGCTGAGAGGGTTCAAAGCAAAGGTGCAACTGAGTGTCATCAGCATAGAAGTGAAAGCCCAGGTTGTGCCAGGCAATCCCATCGGCAAGAAGGAGAGTAACCGTGTAATGAACCGGACCAAGCACGGAGCCCAGAGGTACCCCATACTTCAGTGGTCCTCGGATGATCTTTTTTCTGTTCACATCAGTTCATGGAGTCTCCCACTGAGACGAGGACTTAGACGATTGCAGTGCAGGAACAGTGATGCCTAGGTGAAACGAGAGGCACCTGAGAAGGACTTGGTGATTGATAGTATCAAAAGCTGCCAAAAGATCGAGCAAAACAAGCAGAGAGACTCCACCTAAGTCTGCATTCCTAAGAAGGTCGTTATACACCCGAAGCAATGCCTACTCGGCGAAGTGATTAGTTCTTAAACCAGACTGGAACTTACTTGTTAGGCATGAAGTTTTAATATATGAGTTATGCTGGTCTGCTACGACTTGTTCTAGTGTCTTTGGTAGGAACGGTAGAAAGGAGACTGGACTGAAGTTGCTCGTGTTCTCTTGGTCTAATATTGCTTTCTTGAGTAGTGGCCTGACTACAGCCTTTTGATATGTGCTAGGACATGTTCTGATGCCTGTGACATATTTATGATGTGAGTTCTGCATGGTAGCAGCAGATCTGTGCATCGTAGAAGCAGGGCAGTAGGAATATTGTCTAGAGGACTAATTGTCTTCTTTGATTAAGACGTTAACTTCAGGGTGAAGTCACTCGTGGCCTCTTTGCATGTTGAGGTGCTGTATGGAATTGAGGGACAGGATTCCAGGGGGGCTGTTGCCATCTTAGGGATGGACTACCTGATCTTGTCTATGTTGTTGATAAAGAAGCTAGAGAAGTGATCAGCTAGATTATCACAAGGATCAATAGGTAAGGAGCTAACATGGGAGCAGTTAAGGAGGCCGTTAATCGTATACATCAGCATGTTTTGGTTGCGCATACATGGTTCACTGTTATTTTATAGAAGCCAGACGACCTTTGTTAGGATTGATTGGTACGATCTGCTGTAGTCCTTGTACGCCTGTCTATGGAAGTCAGTCCTGATCTTTTGTATGCTTTTACAAGCATGCGCTTAGTATACCCTGGTAGTTTAATGTCTGCAGTAAACTATTGGCCGTCTGGGCGAGGGTGAACAGTACACATAGTCAGACTCGTCAAGAATATCTGCTAGTGTCGTGTTGTAGCATTCTACCAATGATGAGAGGTCGGAGGAGGGATTGAGCAGCAGGGGTAAAGAAAATATTCTCGCGCAGATAACATCGATTTCAAGGGTCTTAAGGTTTCGATTCACAGGTGACTTCGGATGCAGAGGAGGGCGCATGCTGTAAGCTGAACGAGATCTGCATGTAGTCAGACAAGCAGAATTTGGTAATAGCAGGTGATGCAAACTTGCAGTTGTATGAGTTGAGTGTGTGACCCTTGATGTGAGTAGGGCCATGCACATGAACACAAGAGAAAATTAGAAGGTCAGTCCACCAAATTTGGTGTTGAAGGTGTCATAAGTTATCAAAATGAGCATTACAATCGCCCGTTCCGAGTAAAGATTGATTTCTTGCACGCAGAATCGAAATGAGATCAGAGAAATCTGAGATAAATGAGGACATGATACCTGAAGGGGGATAGACTACTGCCACCATTAGCAGCTTGTTCTCGGATGAACTCAAAACAATAGATTCGGAGACTGCTTCGAGGGGACTGCAAACAGTTTGAAATTGAAAGGTGAGCATGTGATAACGGGGACTCCACCAGCAGCTTTGATTGATCTAGGGATATGAAATAAGGAGAAGCCTGTTGAGGTTGGGAGGTTGAGCCTTTAATAGTCGGGCAGTTAATGATTTCAGCCAGGTCTCGGTCAAGGCAAACAGGTGCAAATCATTCTCAGTAATTATGTCACGAATTTTTAGTGGTTCATTACTTCCTCATTGACGGAGGATTCCAAAGACAAGCGTTAAGATGGGCCGCTGGGGCTACGTCAGGCTTGATTACTACTAAGAGGGATTCGCTGCAGCATGGGGGAGATCGATCGGTGGTTCCAGACAATGCCGGGAATTTCAAACGAGCAGTGGGAGGCCTCTATTTGCTCCCCTACTGTGCACGGTATGTGGCGCTTTTTTGTTAATGCATAATTTATGGACCATAGGAACAGCAGCCGCATCTGTGAATGCATTTGAACGACTAAACATACTGAAACGATAATAGGTAAGCTCGATCACATTTAATAGGCAGGATGCTAGCAGCCGAATAATGTAACACTGCCACTGCTAACGTAGCAGACCCAGCCCCAAGCAGTAAGCATTTATATAGTAAGCGTTATAATAGCATTAGTACTTGTTGGGCACCCGAGAGAATTGAGTCTCCATCTTTTGATAATTTTAGGAGTCAGAGGTGCACAATACTGTGCAAGGGTGGCCGGCAGATCAGAACCACTGCAATATTGGGCAGGTGCCTCAGATACGCTTTCGATATCCTCTGCAAAACGAGTACGGATACTCACGGCCATAGATCAGTGATCACCCCATGTATTAGGTCATGGGTTTAAATGGCTCATGACGTGATTTTGCTCTTTGGGGGCAGATCGTCTTTCAGCCTCGAGTCACGTGCAATTATTTCATATCCCTGTGAGCACAAGTATATTTGTTGTCAGAAGCTGTTTTGAATGCTGCAACCATAGCATCGTGTCGGTCAACGATGCAATGCACTGTAATTCACGGGCAGCTTTCACGCGGTTGCTCGCGTTGTGCCGTGTCCGACGGCTCAAGGCCACTACATCTGTCCGGCCGAATTGCCAGAACCACCCAGGCTGGCTGGGTAGAGCAACTGCCCAGCAGTTATTGCACATTTCGTGATGGCACACTAGGTAGGGCGGTTGCTTTCACGACCTCGGTCCCGAGGTCGTGGGTTCGATTCCTGTGGTGGGCGATTCTTTATCGCCACTGCAAGCGGTGGTGATAGCCATAAAGGCTCTTCTGTCTCTATACAAAAAGAGGCTGTTTAATCAGCTAGGATTGTTGTGTGTGTGCAGGGTAACAATGCTCCTCAGCTTGCACCGGGGATCACCAAGCATCGACAGCATCAGCACAGGGAGCAACCGCAGCAGTGGCAACAGCCGGGTCAGCAGCAGCAGCAACTCCAGCATTTTATGCAGCAACTCCAGCTTCAGCCGGCACCACTGCTGATGCCGGCTCACCCTCCTCATCTCATGTACGCGAAACCAGTGTATCTGGCTCCAGGGATTATAAAGAATTTTCGGAAAACTGGCGGTGCGTCTTCGGCTCAGAGCCTACACGAGCAGGTCACGAGACAGCCATCCACCGCCGCCTCGTCGTCTGTCTCGGCCTTGCTGCCCACTCCTCCTGTTTGGATGCCGCTCTCGACGACCACCTACTCGGCCCAGCAGTCTTGGCCCTCACATGAGATGGTGAAGCAGCCGGCTGGGCCATCGTCCCACGTGAGTACGCCACTCTCTCTTGTAGCTGCCAGCTGCACCTCTAGAGCTCGCGGCTCCCCTCTTGAGGGACATCTGTAGCTCCGCCCAGATGAGGCTGCTTGTCGGCTGCTGAGCGCCATATTTTCTCTCAAGCGCCCCAAGTGCTGCCAACGATCGACGTGTGCAAAATCGTCGCTGCGCTGCATCTCATCCCGCCCACGCGCCGGGCAGCGCTGGCTCATACGCTTGAGGCAGCAGCAGCAGCCGCCGCCGCTCGGTCGCCTCGCTGGCCGTGGCCCGCGGCCGTGCGGGCATCCCGCACAGGCGCACAGGTGCTGCGCTGCTGCATCCTCGAGTTTCCTCGCTCGCTCTTCCCGCACTATGGTGCACATGTCGCTCCGACCTGGCACCGCTGTTGCTTAGCGCTCGCTCGTCCGAGGCGGCTGAGTGTGAGCCTGACTCTCGGCCGTGCGGCGCTTCTCGTGCGCTGCTGCGCCAGCCGCCCTTGCCGGCGGCGTCCGGTAGCTTAAACGATGTGCTGCTGGCACTCATTTGTTGCTCGGTGTACCGCGATCGGCCGGCCCGGTCAAGAAGCGCTGTCTCGGCAAGAGGAGCCCTCCCAGCACCACGTGTGCCGATGAGCCACTCCCAGCAGCTTCCATCCCCAGGAACCCTGGCTCCCACGACGTGCGCACGAGTGATGTGCAGGTCGTACTTAGCACAGGGGCGAGGTGTTCTTGCGATCCTAGTGATCCAGCTCACGTGGGCTCGAGTCCTGCAGCCGGGATCCTTCTTTATTGCCGCCTGCTGCAAGCAGTCGTAAGGCTTGTCTGCCGCTGTGTCGAATGAGGTTGTTTGATCGGCTGATGAGAGCTTTTGCTCTTTAAAGAGCTGTTGCCTGAGACTGCTCGTGTTGGTGGCAGCCCCTCACTGCAAGTCACAGTTGATGAGCGGCTGCGGCCTGTGTGGCTGCTGCCAAGGGCTTGTGGTCGTTGAGCGGTCGCTGGTCACCAGAATGAGCAGCCGTGTTTGCTGGTCTCCAGTCCAGTTGTCGTAATAATAAGAATAATGAGACACATGCATAGAGCACTACGAGAACTAAATATCATTCTTTAGGTGCTTTACATTTGCTGCAAAAGAAATATGTAAATTGGTTAGTGATAATGTGCACATCGTAGGCACACGTAAGCACTCAAAGGACATTGACAGAGAAAAGAGGAACTGGTGAGATTTTAGCTTCTTTTTAAGGGAGGGGTCAAGAAAATACCTATGAAATTTGTCCGACAATCAAATGTGTTTATGTTACCTTTCGAAAGACAAATGTATTAGAACTAGGATCGGAAGTTCTGACGACTTCCACATGAAAGAAAAATCGGTTATGCCAACAAGTCAAACCCGGATGTAAACCGGAAGCAACAAATCTACAATTACAAAATGTACCGATCTCTACATCATATGCGACTTGTATCCCAACTTGTCGAACCTTGGTAGATCGCTATAGATGCTTGAAGCTTGTTGAGGCGTGTACATGTGACTTTTATACAGCTTCATTTCCAGGGTTGGTTGGTGCCTTGTAAATTAAATAACTCAACTGATATTTTACGTGTCGGAATAAAATTTGAAATGCGAGTTCAGCTCTGCTTTTTTACATTAGTTTTTAATATTTTTTATTTTGGTTTGATACATTTGGCTGTATACGTCATCAAACGTCCTAGAGCTTTATTTTTCGTAATCGTGGACATATAGAACCAATTGGACCTGCTTGTGCTGCTCCTTGATGGTATTTGCATGAGGACCTGCAATTGAGAAGATGTGATCGGAGGAAAGGTCACATGGAATTGCACTATGGGGTGGACCTGCCCGGTTGATTTCTAAGCTTGGTGGTAGTTCTCTTTGAGTGCAGTGTGAATGCAACATTTTAGTCACGACATTTCTTGACTTGACGAAGCTTAAAAAGAAACTGAAAACGCACCTGTTTATCACAGCATTTAGTGGGTCCGTGTGATCCGACCTGTGTGTGTAACCACATTTTACAAGTTGACACTGTGAATGTCACATCTAACCATGTTATGCTTGTTGACGTTGGGCATGTTACTACAACCATTTGCACTTGCTTCCTTTACAGCATATGTAAAGGGCCTAGAAAGAGATTAAGTTCTCTTTCTAATTTCTCTCTGTGCTATTCAAATGTTATATTATTGTTATTATTATTACTATGTATGGACCAATGCGGCTGTGGTATCACTGTGTACGCTTGGCTGTATTGTTTGCCATGTTACCTTACTGAAAGTTGGCAGAGTTAATTGTGGGGCTGATTTGAGGTGCTGATTTGATCGTCCAGCAAAAGGTCACTTTAGAACAGGACGCCCAGATTGCCTGTAGATGTTATCTGCATTATGCTGGCCATGCCCGTTTTAAGTGTTAGTTTTCCAATCTCTGAGTAGCACTATGTTTTTTCATAGCTAGTAAGTTGGTTTTATCGTCATTCAATTTAAGAAAGTTTACTACCATCCAAGTACAAAGTTTTCAATACTTGTACAATATACCCCTCATAAGACGTACGCTCCCAAAGCCTGGAACTCCCTCCCGACGTGCGTCAGAACATCCCCTGACCTGACCACATTTAAAAAGAACTTAAAAACACCTATTTAGGACAGCATTTAGTGGGTTCCTATGATTCGTCCTTTATGTGCTTATGTATGCTGACACTGTGCATGCTGCCACTAACCACATTTGCATGCTGACCCTGTGCATGTCAAACCTAACCATGTTATTCATGTTGTTTGTTTATCAAGCATGATATTACTCACCATTCAATTGCATTTCCCGTTGCAGCAAATGTAAAGCGCCTAGAGAGAGATTGAGTTCTCTGAGGGCACTTTATTAAGTGCATTATTGTTTTTAGTATTGTTATTATTATTATTATAAGGAGCCATATTATTTCTGAAGAAGGCCTCGACCTGATCCTCTTGACAAAGACATGGCTACACTATCGATTATATGTTCGACTGTTAACGATGCTACCCCAACAGGCTCCTCCTTTCATACCCCTGGTTCAATCAAAGCTGGTGGTGTAGTTGCAGTTATCATGTGCTCATCCTTCAATTTCAAGCCGTTTTCAGTCCCCTTCGGAGCAGTCTTTCGAATCTACTGTTTTTAGTTCATCCGACAACAAGCTGCCATTGGTGGTAGTAGCCTATCGCCCCCCCCCCAGGTACCAAGTCCTCCTTTATCCCAGATTCCTCTGATCTCATTTCGATTATGTGTGCAAGAAATTGATCTTTACTCGTAATGGGTGATTTTAACATTAATTTTGATAATTTATCTGCCACCTTTAGCACCGACTTTGGTGCACTGACTTGACTCATTTGCTCTTGTGGTGATGAGCATGACTCTACTCACACGGAGGGGCACACACTTGACCAAATTTTCTGATACAGCTGAACGCTTTCATCGCCTACTATTACCAACTTCTGCTTGTCTGACCACATGCAGAACTCGTTCAGCCTACGACGTGTGTCCTCCTCCTCCTCCTCTAAAATCACCTGTGAACCGAGAAACCACAAGACCTTTGACATCGATGCTGTCCGTGCGAGAATATCTGCCTTGCCTCTGCTGCTTAGTCCTCCCTCCGATCTGTCATCATTGGTAGATTGCTACAACACGACACTAGCCGACACGCTCGACGAGTTTGCGCACTCTGTGCCCTCGCCCAGATGGCCTATGGTTTACCACAGACATTAAACTAGCTAGGTCTACTAAGCGCAAGCTTGAAAAAGCATACAAACGATCAGGACTGACTGTCAATTGACAGGCATACGAGGACTGCTGTAGGTCGTACCAATCGATCCTAGCAAACGCCAAGTCTAGCTTCTATAAAAAAAAATTGTTGTCACAAATGCACAATCCAAAAATGCTGATGTCGACGATCAACCATCTCAACTGCTCCCAGGTTAGCTCCTTACCTTGTGATCCTTGTGATGCTCTGGCTGATCGCTACTCCATCTTCTTTGTCAACAAGGTAGACAAAATCAGCAAGTCCATCCCCAGGGTGGCAGCAACCCCCCCCCCCCAAATCCTGTTCCTTAATTCCATGCAGCACTTCCATGTCTATATTCGAGGAGGCCACTAATGACCTCATTCTGAAGTTAATGTCCTAATCAATGAAAACAGCTTGTCTTGTAGACACTATTCCTGCTGCCTTTTTTCTAGGCCGCGTAGATCTGCTGCTGCCATGCATAACTAACATCATAAATATTTTATTAGCCTCAGGTATATACTAGCGCCTTTCAAAAAGGCCGCAGTCAGGCCATTACTAAAGAAAGCAACACTAGACCAAGAGATCATGAGCAACATCCGCCAGGTCTCCCTTCTACCGTTTCTATCAAAAACACAAATGAGTCTTAGCAGACCAGCAGAACTATATAACGAAACTTCAAACCTTACTAGTAACTTTCAGTCTGGTTTTAGAGCTAATCACTCAACAGAATCAGCATTGTTTGGGGTGTGTAACGACCTGCTTAGGAATGCAGACTTAAGTAGTCTCTCTGCTTGTTTTGTTCGATCTTTCGGCAGCTTTTGATCCTATCAACACCAGGTCCTTCTTGAGCGCCTCTCATCTCGCATGTGCATCACTGGCACTGCATTGCAATGGTTCAGGTCCCCTCTCAGTAGGATACTCCAGAGTATTGATGTAAATGAACATAGATCATCTGGGGAACCTCTGAAATATGGGGTACCTAAGGGATCTGTGCTTTGTCCCATTCTTTTTGCGGCTTATACTCTCCCTCTTGCCGATGTGATTGCCAAAAACAATCTACGCTGTCACTTCTGTGCAGCTGACACTCGGGTTAAATAAATAAATAAATACAATTCATTTGTATTGCGCCGTAAGAGAACTTAATCTCAATTTAGGTGCTTCACATGCGCCGTGGGGCTCGAGCTCATGACCTCGGCCAGACCTCGGTCGGGCGAGCACCCTTAACCACTGGGCCAAACCAGTGCGGCAAGGTTACCTTTGCTTTGATCCGCCCAGCAAGTCGAATTCTCTCAACAACACCCCTGCTGCATGTATTGATGGTATACACACATGGATGGCAGCAAGCATTCTTAATTTTAATGATGATAAATCAACTTACTAGTTATGGATCAACCTAATGTAACTCAGAAACTAATAACATTAATGTTCAAGATCTGGCCTGGCTGCATATATCCTGTTGAATCTGCACGAAATCTAGGTGCCGTGTTCTAATGTGACTTTTCATTTGACGACACCATCAGCTCCATAGTCAAGTCTGCCTACTTTCAGCTACATAACAATGTTAAAAATCGGCCTTGCTTAGACAGGGATACTACATCTAAATTGGTCCATGTGTTAGTGACATCCTATCTCAACTTCTATAATTCACGGCTTGCCGGTCTACCGGCCTGTGCAATCAGGCACTTAACAGTTGGTAAAAAAAAACTCTGCAGCTAGGCTTCTCTGTCGTGAGCGTCTCAGTTGCCACATCACTCCACTTCTCGCCGACCTGCACTGGCTCCCAGTACAGGAATACATCGACATCAAGGGTCTGTCAATTTTACCTTAGGTACATCCATTCTTTGGCTCTAGCTTATCTATCAGATCTGCTCCCCCACCAGGCTAAGCATAGTACTACCTCCTTTCCTTAATCAAATTGTTGAGCTACACCTCGCACGAAACTCAGATCCTTTGGACACCGTGTGTGTAGTTCATATTCTCCCAAAACCTGAAACTCACTTCCGACTTGCATCATGACATTCCCTGACTTGACAACACTTAAAAAGACTCTGAAAGGCATCCATTTTATAACAGCATTGAGTGGGTCCATGTGACTCTTCGTTTTTGTGCTTACATGTGCTAACACTATGTATGCTGCCACTAACCCTTTTGTTGCATACTGACCCTGTGTATGTCATGTCTAATCATGTTATACTTGTTGTGATTGAGCATGCTACCACTAACCATTCGACCATGCTTCCTATTTAGCATATGTCAAATGCCTTGCAAGAGATTCAGTTCTCTGAGGGCGCTATTTAAACGTATTATTATTACTATATTGGGTACAGCGGGTATAGGCCAGCAAGACCTCTGCCTACTGATCCGGTGCGCTAACCGATCGAGCTATCGAGACTATTCCTACGGCGTTCAGCACAGGGCTATAAAGACGGTACCTTAAATTTACACTAATGTGCCAAGTGCAACCATTTCGCCTGCTGTGGTCGACGACTCGGTTGCACAAAGTGGGTCCAAGCAAGTCGGAAACTCCCACGAGCCGTCTCCACCATTTCTTTAGCAACCTGTTAATAGCTGAATATCCAAGTGTGGTTTTTATCAGAAGGTGAAAATAAAACAGTAATTACAAAATAGGGACCCACCGGAGGCTTTCTACTGCTATGGCATTATTACCTACACCTTTCATTCTAGCTCAGCGGTGTCCCTTTGGGGGTGTTGAACGCTATTGATTAGGCTGATGGTTCAGCTTGATTATCGGCGATGTACTGCTGATTGATGCCCTGCTGATTGATACCCTGCTCGGCCCCCCCAACTTCCCACAGTCGCCTCTGTACAGGAGCCGAACCCAAAGCCTCGCTGACACCAGAGGCTTTGGGTTGGCATGACAACCTTTGTTTTTCGGCGGCACTCATGTGAAAGCTAAGCATATGTAGTGCTGGTTAAATAAGTGTTTGGGGTGGTCAGGTCCGGCCAGTAAGCCATAATGGTTAGCCTGCTGTCAACGTCTGGCTTTAGCAAAGGCTTGGTCAAGCAGACGAGTCTAGCTTTCTAGTCCTGCCGGCCCGGCCGAGCAGGTGGGAAAACCCAGACCTGACCCTCTCCTATTCGATGTTGTAGATCTTGTTGTCCTGGGCAACGGACACATGAGCTGTGTGCCGACTGGTTCGCTACAAGATTCGATCATAGAGATTAATCTTTGCCTATTTTGAGTACTGTGTGCCGATTTAATTTCGGGAGGGACGTTGCTGATAGCTATCGCAGTAGGTGCTCAGTCCGGCAACGTTTCCACCACTGGCTTGGTACACTAGCCGGGACGCGATCGATAACGTGCCGTCACTGGGGTTATCGATTGACGTGAAGACCTCAGAGGGGTTTTCCCCTAGTCCCCATTGGATCCGACCTTTTCATTGGGTGAGCCGGCTTTTATAAAGGCCCGAGCAAGCAAGCGAATTGGCGTGTCAGCAAACCGTTGTATTTCACACTAACAGCTATGTCGCCGGGCTTGCCTGGGGTAAGTTGGCAGCTGCTAACTCGAGATTGTTTATCTTGAGATTACTGCTTTACTTGTATCCACTGCTAAAGGTTGCACTTACATGTAAAACCGTTTACGGGCTTCCCACCAACATGCCTGGACGTATGCAACTCATGCAGCATAAACGCTCACCGGTCACCGACCAAAGCTGGCGAAATGGTTGCACTTGGTGCTTTGATTTGAATTTATAAATACACACGTTTCATTCACGCAGTACGACGTGTTGGATGCCGTAGGAAGAGAAGTGTCAGTAGCTCAATCAGAGCTCTGGACCGGAAACCCGGAGGTTTCGGGATCATACCGGCTCGATACGAAACTTATTTCGTGGCGTTCAGTCCCTGGACAGATGAACTCAGCTAGGTCTCAATTCTGAAATTATAATCGGTAGCCCATAACTGTGGCCTGGTCGCATTTGACCGTACTGGCTGCTAGCTGTTCGTTTGCTGTTTTTTGGAAAGCTGCACTCACCTATGAGATGGGGTAAACATTGCCGGCAAACGCTTGCCGTTTCTCTTTAAAAATTCTGATTGCTTGATCTGCCGAGACTGCCCTGTTCGGGTTTCCTCTAACCCAACTGGGCAGTAGGGAATTCCCAGTACCTACTTCCTCGTGCATAGGCCTCCTTATTTTGAGGCTGGCATGCTCTTGGCCGTATGGCTATGGTACTTGATTTAGTCTGCTTTTCACAAAGCCGATGTTATGTCGTTTCATTGCGCATTGTTCACGGTATGTTCTAAGCCGCTTTAGGGTGCTATTTGTCGGATGTTGGCGTTGGGCCACTACCTTAAAACAACCAAGGCAGATATCAGCTGCGATCTTTGCCGATCCCAGATGTCGCCTAGTAACTGCTGCCGTAATCACAATAATAATAGGATATGTCATTTGTACAAGAGAACCAAATCTCCATTAAGGATCTTCTTTTTACAAATTCTTTGCATGCGAACTGAAGGTCCGATCACCAAAAGATTTTAAGCATGAGGGATGAGAAGCCGCAGAGCAGGTACTGAGTTCAGTAAAGGAGGTCGGTACTGATAGGCTGGTGCTAGCGAGTGAAGCGAACTGCAAGCCAGGCAGAGGATCTTAAAAAAGTTTAATTGATCCTTAATTTGGAGCCAGTGAAGTTAAGAAGAAGTGCATTGATATGGCAGCTCCGGTGTTGATGTCAGACTGGCCGATTTGCTGAGTTTTGCACCAGTTGCAATGATAGTTGCTCAGTTGCCGACAGTCCCGAAGAGAGGGAGTGACTGTAATGTAGATGCAATGTCACGACCGCATGAACTGGCGTGTATCAGTTCCTTGTTTGTAGCAGTGCCTGAATCTGGCAGTGCCTTAGTTGCGACAACCAGCTGCCGGCTCTTGGGGTGGTGGGGCACGAGATTAAGGCTTGCTGCGCCGCCTCATTGTTTGCTTCAAAGCATTCCACGATGATCCAGAGCCAGTGGTCAGGTGGCGAGGCAGACTCTCCGGTGTTCTGTGCTCAGTGGCTTGCACGGTTCTTGTAGTTTTCACCTTTTTTCCACTATTGATGGGAAGGCTTTGCAAAAAGACAAATATGATTAGTCGTTCATTCACACAGGCATGCCTGCATAGGCTGACATAGGTGCACGCACATGCCTGTAATCGTTTGCAACTTCGTTAGAAGCTGTTGCTCACCGGTAGGGATCAAGGCTTAGGCTTTGAGTGCACTATGGAAAACTCTAGTGTAGCACCTACTCAGTCCACGTGGCTTTGTGGAGTTGCAAATGGAGGTACTATACATTACATTACATCACAGTACCCAGCTGTTCACTTCAGCCATCAGCTTGCAATCTGTCGTCGGTGGCACCGGCCAAGGGCACTGGTTGGTTAGGTTGGACTAAGCCCAATCCAGTGGTACCTAGGCATGTCATGAGGTGCTTAAGAAGGAACTCTTGGTCACTTGTGTCAATTACTGGATCAAAGAAAATATGTAGGAAAACCAGCAGATAGGCCCTACACGGATCAGCATAATGATAATAATATTAATAATAATAATTGAATCTCTTGAGGCACTTTACAGATGCTGCATATCCAAATGCATTACCAAATGTTTGGTGGTAACATTCACAAGCACAGCATAATGTAAGCAGATACATGCACACGAAGGACGATTGACAAAGACCCACAAAATGCTGTAATAAACAGATGCATTGTAAGCTTCTTTTTAAATGTTGTCAAGTCAGGAGGCGTTGTGACGCGCGTCGATAGTGAGTTCCAGGCTTTGGGAACATAGGAACTATGTTTGAACTATCGCATGGTTTAAAAGGTCATGTTAAACCTTAAGCAAAGCAGTTTTTCTGGGGTGATCTCTATAACGTGATTGGAACATGCTAGCCGGATCTGATGAGCATATGTGATCGGTTAGCTTCTTGGCCACCACTCTTTCAATTGCTATGTATGAGAATGGCAGAAGATAAGCGTGGACAAACGTTACTTGGACTCTCAATAGCTCTCCATCAAGCAGCAAGACGACTTCAATTTTTTGTCACTCACTTTTAGATTCCTTCGTTTTCTTGCTCCAGCATACGTGCAAATTATTTCTTAGGCTTCACATGGTACCATCCACTCTTTTGGATTAGGTTGTTTAGCTGTGCCTCTAACCAATAAAACCATCAGTTCGCAGGCTCGCAAAGCCTGGAACTCACTCCCGACTTACGACATGACATCCCTGACTTGACATTTAAGAAAAGAAGCTAAGCAACCACCTGTACCTCACAGCATTTACATTGTCATTTTGAATTTTTCTTTATTTGTTCATGCTTTCTTACGATGTGCATGTTATCGTTAATCAATTGATATTCTTCCTTGACAGCATATGTGAAGTGCCTAGAAATTCATTTGAAATTTAAAAGAGATCTAATTTCGTTAGGACATCGTAAAAATGTCTTGTTGTAATTATTGTTATGAATGAAATTGCATGTATTACTTCAGAAGGCAAGCATTGATGTTAGGCTGATGTAACTGCATAATTGTCTAGCCCAGTTGAAAAGGCCCTTCGTCTCATGCAGGCTGTAACTCAAACCACCTGTTTGAGTCATTTTCAACTGTTCGAGTAAATACCCGGTTGAGACTGTGTAGGGGCAGACTCGCAATTAAATGAAATTATACAGGGAGCAACAGTTATCAATGCCTCAAGTGACGCCAGTCAGCTGAGCACAAAGTGGCTGAGAGGTGTACAACACAAATGAAAAGATCGGCTGGTTCAGCAGCCTGTTTATAAAGCAACAGACGAGCCTTAGCAGCTATTGCTCCCACTTTCAGTAGGCAATGGGGAGCTGCCTCCAGCAGAATGCTCACCTAGGACCCGGATCGTCACGAGCAAGCTGCTGGCGTCATCCTCAACCGAAGCTTTTGCTTGAGCGCTTGCTTGCAGGGATGCCATTGCCCAGATTAGGACCATCATCAAGCAAACAGAAACTAGTTGCTCGATGCAGAATGTATTTCGTTGAAGATCTCCCATTTGGTGCACCCTATCAAAAGGGTTGTGCTGTGCTATTGGGAGCTAATGGTGTTATCCAACCCAGTGATTTCCAGCCCATTCCACTCTGATGGATTCCTCTCGTCCGCTAGATGCAGAGCTCATTGCCTCCTCCACACCCCGGCGAAGCCCTGCAATTTTTCGTGGGACGTGCTCTTGTCACAATTCGGCTGCAGATGTAGGATCAGTTGATTCCAAGGTTTGGGTGTTTCAGGTGTAAAGTGAGACGAATGTTGACTTTTCCCTCCAGTTATCATTACTCGTCTCGTTCTGGGATACACCTGAATTAACTTTTTGACCTAAAGGGTAATTGCGTTGTTGTGCGCCAGTACCGTGATACCGGTGAAGTCGTAGCAGAGAACTTACTGTTCCAGTGCTTCAGCTGTGGAGTTCAGTGTATTGATTTTGCTTCAGCAAGTGGCTTATAGCCTGGCTAGAGATAAAGTTCTTCAAGTTAGCTATACAAGCCACCAATCATAGTTAATGCTATGCTTGTTCGTACAAGATTTTGGTCTCGTCCTCAAAGTGAACTAGTCTGTGCATAATAAATCTTGGTTGATGCTTCCAAACGAGAGATTGGTTTGGCAGGCTGTGCTGACTAGGTGATGTTAGATGCACTAGATGTGTTGTGGTCACTTTAAAATATCAGTCAAGCTTCCCGTACGTTGGGAGGGGTCTTCTTGTTAGGTTAAGCGTCCAACATAACCCTTGGTCTTTGCATTTGTTTGATTGCTGCTGGCTTGCTCTTCTCCCATCTTTCCGCTTAACGTTACCTCAAAGTGCATGCGTAGGTATGCGCACACTCGCACACGCACACATTCGTACTAGTGCACACACACGTGGCCACCATGCATTGCCGCGCACACTCACACACAAACGCGCAAGCGCGAGTGTGTGTCGGCCTGCTAGTGACATCGGCACGAACCTTGAGGCACTGTAGCTTGCTGCTCGTAGGTACGTTGCTACCGTTTGGGCCTGCAATCTCATTGTACTTCAGATTGAAGTAAAAACAATGCAAGGGCCTCTGCATGGCAGCAGAGGCAACGCCCGCCGAGGTGGTGCAAATGCACATCGAGGCCACTCACGGCGCGGCAACCGAGGCGTTGGCAGCAGGACAACGTCTGCTGGCCGCAGTGGTGCAGTGGTGAGCGATGTGCCACCACTCGGTGACTCCGAGGAAGCGTCCAACACTAGTGGCAACCAAGGACGTACCGGGAGCCGTAGCGGTCGCGGGAATCCTGGCAGCCGCCGATATTACGGCAGCCGAACGCGTGGCACCAGAAGGACCAGCAACCGGCAGGCATCTAGCCCGAATGGTGACGTCGGCAGCTACGGAGACCCTCCCGGAGAGATCGAGGATGAGACTACAGGCCTCGCCACGGCTCGCTGGGTCGACAAATCCAAAGTTGACGATGCTAAAGACCGCCGTGAGCGCTCACCGAAGCCGCGCCGAGTGTCCGGCGGGTCGGCCGACGGTCAGAGTAACTATTCGGATGCAAGCTCTGCTGGTAGGTTTCGCGGTGCGGTCGCGACGCCCTCTCAGTGCTGCTGCCTCACTCGAAGAGTCCAAGTTAACCGATGCCAGCCAGCCAGCCAGCTCGGGGATAGCCAGCTGAGCGCTGGCTGCTTTTTAGCCCGATTGCCCTTTCGTCGTCGCAGTTTGCCTCGCGTTGCTTTCCTAGCTGGCACGGGCATTGATTGCATTTCTTGCTGAACAGCTCGATTCGTCTCGAGAATTCGCGTATTTGCAGTGCTGAACGACGAGGACCCTTTCTCTGACTCGATACCCGTTCCGGATGACATAGTGATCGACTCTGCTGCTGTGGAGCTTACCAACTTGCCACCGGATGTAAACCTCGACTGCCTTTGCTATTACCTTGAGGTCGCCACTGGCTGCACTGCCCAGGTGGACTCGGTCATCTTTCGAAGCAATAGGCGGTCGGCTGTGATTCGCTTCAGTAATGAAGTCGGTGAGTTTTCAGGCCCTGCACCGTTCTGGTGTGACGTTTCCATTTTTTTGGCCAGCGTTTAATGCATTTCCCCTGTGTCATTATGTGGTTGGTGGCCTTCGGATGAACCTGGAATTTCCCTGGGTTGATGTTTTCGTTAAGTAAGAGCCGACGGTAGGAAATAATACCTGCGAGACCGTTTTACCTTTTCATTGATAAAGCTTTGCCACAATGCGTAAATGCTTTGCCAAACTTTCGGTGCCCTCCAATGTGTTCAAACGGTTCAAACTATAGGGCTGACATGAAAGCTAAAAACGTGCTAGCTGTGGCCTCAATCTGACCAGGTGACCATAACGTTGACACATGCGCAACATGTTTAGACCACGTTTACCGAAGCAGTGCATATTTGAGGTGCACTGCTGTAGGTGGGCTGCCACGAAGCAAGTATTGTGCATGCTCTGACAGCCACCCGTGTATGACAAGTCAGACGGAGCATGGCGGCCCAGAGCGAGTTCAGCACCCGAGCTGGCATACTAATCTCTTTTGTCAATTTGGCTAGGGTGGCTCTTTGCCTGGAAGATGGCGAGGGTGGGGGCTTTGGTGCAGTACAGTCCTCTTCCTCCTCCCACTGAGCACTTAGCCGAGCGGTTCGAAACTCACACTCTACCACACGATGCACCTCCAGAGTAAAGCCGCCTGCTGCTACCGTGAGGTGCTTGGCTCGCATGCACTCACTGACTGTCGGGGCCACGCCGGCTCCTCTGTAGGCTTGCTTCACCCGAGGCTTGAAGTTGTAATTGCTAAGATGAGCGCTGTACGAGAATTTAGCCTATTGCCGACGTAAAAAAATGAACACTGTGACCCACTTCTACGGCGCCCTAAGGCGCTTCGCGCATGCCACTGGGCTCGAGCTCACGACCTCGGCCAGGAAATCCATTCACCTTGGCTTTGGTCAGGGCGAGCACCTGAACCACTGGGCCAAGTCATCGCAGCATTATTGAAAAAGCAAGTGTTTGGCGGTTACACCCAGTTGTTCCCTCTCACAGGCTGTGCGCCACTGCCAGTGTGAGGCGGATGACTGCTGCTGCTTGCAGGAACCATAGATGTTGCTTCTAGTGTCAGTTCTATCGAGGCTCACAGTCTACCTGCTGCACTGTGCCATTCTCGGTAATTGTGCATGCTGCTTGCCTTAGCACTCAGGATAATGCTGTAGCAATGGTTGCAGCTGTAGCTTTTTTATTTCATACCTTAGGAGAACCGAATCACTATTCAGGTGCTTTACAGCTCACTGCAAGTGAAGCAATTGTCCAGTGCAAAGCATTTTTTCATTGCATTGTCTACTGGGATACAAGCATGACAATAGCCTATTATTATTAAGCATCGTTGCAGCTATTTCCTTACTTGAAAGAGACACAGAAGAGCATTTACCACTAGCTGCATTCCTTGCAGGCTATCCTGCCAGTGCAACAAGGCTCTTACATCGTGGTGCACGCAGTCTGTTAGCCACCATATGCACACCGAAAGCCACCTATGAGGCTCTCAGAGCGTTGCAGAAAACTCGCCAGAAATCACCCACCTCAGCCCTTGTGGCTTTAGGCATTTACTGACAGAAATATTGACTATATGCGTGCACACATGCATACGTGCCCTGAGTGTCTGTTCACTCAAAGCCTCGGTCTTGCCGAGTGGCATTTCGACAATCCCAGATTTGATGACATCTAAGGCAATGCTGCAATTCAACTGTTCATCACAGTATTGGCTCCATCCATCCTTGTGAATCGTTATGTACGTTCTCGTGCATGCTTGCAGCAAGCATGTGCACGTTATTATCACTCTCAGTTGAAATGCTTCCCTTTCAGCTAATGTGAAGCGCCTAGAAAGGTGTTTGGTTTTTTAACTTGGTGCAAAGTTGTTGTCTTTATTTTCATTGTCAACATATTTTACATTTGATTGGCTATCATCTATCAAAGCGTCATTCGAGCTCATCAGGCAAATTTATAAGTTGTAACCACGGACTGACTGACAGGCTGCGTTGGTGAACGTTAAGTTCGCGCGCATGTCTACGCAGAATTAATCTAGCCACTTCATTGTGTACCCTGACAAGCTGTTCTGTATGTCTTCAGAAGTCGAGAACCTGGCGGTATTTTGCTCCAAAGTGCCTCTTGACGACGACCAGGTGTTTGTTGATGCCAATGAGGTTGAGGAGGCATCTGCTATTCAGATGACTGGCATTACGGCAAACTTGCCTGAAGACATTTTGCGAATGATGATCGAAAACCACATCTTAAAAGGTTTAATACCGACTGCCATTGCAAAGGTGGTGATGGTAGACGATGTTGCTGTGATTGCCCTTACATCCTCATCAGGTAACACTTTCATTGTGCACAACGGGGGTGAGGGAGGGCTTCTTCTTGAACTCTCCCTTTGCTGCATCCTCTATCCTCTGCCTTGTCTTTTTGAAACAATGGAATGCTATTGTGGTGAGTGTGTGTGTGTGTGTGTGTGTGTGTGTGTGTGTGTGTGTGTGTGTGTGTGTGTGTGTGTGTGTGTGTGTGTGTGTGTGTGTGTGTAGTATAATCATGATATTCCATTTCGTTTTATGTAGTTGCTAACCTGATATTTAAAGATGGAATTTCAAGATCTTTGTTGCCCAATCTCATGTGTATACGACTCTGCTGAGACTTACTTGATGTATTGGTAGATCTCTCGGCAGCCTTTGACACTTTTGGCCACCCAGGTTCTTTTGGAGCACCTCTTATACATCTAGGAATCACTGGCACGGTACTTAGCTAGGTTAGGTCTTATCTCAGTGAGAGATGTTAAGTTTAGCTGTAAGTGACTGTTAGGTCACCAAGGGAGGGTACATCAGGGTTCGATCTTAGGTTAGCTCTCTCTCTCTCTCTCTCTCTCTCTCTCTCTCTCTCTCTCTCTCTCTCTCTCTCTCTCTCTCTCTCTCTCTCTCTCTCTCGTGGATGTCATCGCCAAATTTAATCTTGGATTTCATTTCTATGCTGATGGTACTCTGCTCTACCTATCCGTCGACCCCACAAATCTCGCTCTTAGTCTGATTCGCTTAATGAGTCTCTTACCGTCTACATGGACGACAGTCACATTTGGATGGCTACTGACATATAATTCTATGCTGGTGATGACACCTAGCTCTAGCTATGCAATAACTCTTTTAAGCCTTCCATCTCATCCGATCCACTTAATTCCGTTATTGCCTAGATCGGCGACATTTGCACTTGGCTGTTTATTTACTTCCTTAAGCTTTGAAAATGGTTAAACAAAACTAATAGTTGTGGGCCAACTTATTGTCATCCGAAAGTTTGCAGGCCTAACCCTCACGATTGGCTCGCCTCAATTTTGCGACGTCTGCCCGCAATCGCAATGCACTATTCCAAAACGACTTGCCATTAGGTGGCTAGCTACCGAATGCGTACAGAGAGCCGCTTAGGCTGTGAGTGCGCTATACAAAACTCTCCTGCATAGCACTCACATAGTCTTTATGACTTTGTGGAGTTACAGACGGAGATACATTACATTAGATGCAGCAAATTTCCTCCTCTGACTAATCGGTTGACTTTCAGCTAAGGAAAATTGTAAGAACGAAGGCTGTCTTAGATAAGATTACGACTTCCAGACTAGATCATGTATGGTACAGCATCTAGATTATGGTTGCTTCCTTTATTCAGGGCTCACGGCCTGTCACCCAAATCGTGTGCAATTAGTGAAAACCTCAGCGGCTCGTCTGGTCTGTCGTTAATGGCATATCTGCCATATTGAACAGCTTTTGTCAGAGCTAGACAGGCTCCCCATGAAGCATCGACTCGATTTCTTAGATTCTTAGTTCGGCTAGCAGGTCACTTCACTCGCTTGCACCAGTCTACCTATCTGACCTCCCTATTCCGCCAGTGTGCTCTTGCACCCCTGATCCTCAGCATCTAGTAATCTCACTGTCCCTCGCACTTGATAGAAATCTGTTGGTGATTGAGCTTTCAGCTTGTATGCACCAAGTCTTGAACTCGCTTCCGGCTACAGTAACTACCTGCAAGGATCTTGCAGTGTTGAAGTCTCACCTAAAGATAAATCTGCTCTGGTCAGTTGTTCCTTCCCGTGTGAACCTACCTTGTTTTGTTTTGTTCAGTTGCGCTTTGCTTGCATGCCTATGCATGATTCGTGCGTGTTACTAGCCAGAGGCCTCACTAAGTGTGGCCATGAGTGCCTTCGTGTTTGCTATAGCGTGCTGGCCTAAGCATGATTATTTGTTGGCTTTTTCATTTTGAATCCGTTCCTGTCACTAACCCTTTGATGCTGATTCTCCAACGGTGAGCTGTAAAGCATGTAGACAGAGATCAAGTTCTACCTATGATAATAGCTTGCTGCCCGAAATTCTGCATGGGTCTCACTTTCCTCGGGGTGCAGCCCAGGTTTGGTCCCCTGGGAAAATCCTGAGGTAACTCCAATGATGGCATGTATCACACAAAGTAAGATTCTTATCATGTTCTTGTCCAATTAGTTATGCATACTTTTGTTTTTGAGTTTTTTCGTTGACTACTAAAGTCTAAGCAAGAAGATCACGTGCTTTTTGGCCAGCATGTATGGATTTGCTTGATGGAGGAGATACACGATGCCTGCAGTCATCGTGTCCTTTCGGTGGCTGGGTTTTGTGTACAGTGTTTTTCTGGGAACGACCGAGTCACCGTCTGTGATAATTCCCTTATCTGTTTATCTGCACTTTGAACAATCGTGGTTCAAATTCCAGTGATAGAAAACAGCTAGGTCAATATTGGGTATGGGGTGCTAGTGGCATAACTTATTTTCCTAATCAACCTAGGCTATTTGTGTACTAGCAGTAAAGTAAAGGTCAGATCATTCAACGACCTCTCTTTCATATAGGGCTTAAGGGCTTTGGCAGCTTTTAAACACCCCTCCCATTTGCAGATTGCAGCACACTCTTGCCTTTTGTAGGGCTCGAAACTGAGACCTGGTTCTTGAGGTGGGTGCAAGCCCCTTGCCACTAGGTTGGAGCTCAGTCTTGATACACCGATGTGTGTAGCCATCTGAATATTTATTCACACAAACAACAGCGCATCATGCATTGCCCTACTAGATTTGGGTTGGCATGGGCTGTCAGATTGTGTTCTCCCTTAACTGATGCAAGCTTATTGGTGGTGGCATAGCGCATTTTGTTCACACTGTTCCACGTCACAGCTTTTCGGGCAGCAATATAGCTTGGTTCTGAAATAGTGATGGCACTTTTTGTGGAGCTGCATTGGCTGAGTAGTAAATTAGCTTGCAGACCGATTCGAGAGTCTCATTTTATAGCGTTTCAAAAGGGCCTTAGTGCGCTAATCGAGTTGCTTGTGATTGGCAAATAGTGGATGGCTTTCTTCAGGACTCGAACCCATGACCTGAGTCAATGAGTGCAAACATGTTACCCCTGGGCTTAAACCCATTTGGCGAATAGGGCGACCACTTAACCATTCCAGGTCGTGCATTTGAGTTCTTCACTGGGCAACTATTGCCGCTCAAACAGCAACAAACCAACTACTAGCTGGGCAACTAGTAGCTCAGGCGGCTGGAAGGAGCTGCCACTGCCATGCTACTCACTACCTCAGCTGGCCTCTTGACCCAGCTACGCTTTGTTCATCTGAAACTAGGGGAATGAGGCTGTTAAGTGATCTGATCTTTTCTTTGCTTTTTATTTCACTTTGTAGCAGCAACCGACTTGCTTGGGGGTTGGGGCATTGGAGCTAGCATTTGCTGGAGTCTAGCATTTTCTAGAATCAATGTGCTTTTGAGTGAGGCTGTTAGTACGCAGTCTTCGTGGTTCTGCATGAGCCCCTCTTTGTACCATACGTAATAGTACTGTTGCAAGACAAAGGTAAAAGAGGGTGACTTTCAGAGGCAGTGAAAAGAGTTTAAAAAAGAGCTCATGCTTCCAAGCATGGAGCAATGAGACTGCTTGGTGCTGCATAATTATAGCTGCATCTGTCTCGTATGCATCTTATGGCATTGCATTGATTTTAGTGATGTCGAGCATCGGCAAATGACGGTTAGTTTTGCTTTTCGCTTTTGACTACGCAAGGATGTCACTTCCGTGCTGAAGTGTTTACTGCAGGCAGACCAGCTGGCTTGCAGATGCATGCTTGCGTATGCATGTGAGCATTTCGGCCGACCAGCAACAGATCTGGCGCTCCAATCCAATTCGATTACTGCGTTAGGCGTGCTGTTGACGCTGTTGCGGTGGCGCGCGAAGCGAGCCCCAATCAGACGAGTGTGCAGCGTAAGCCCCAATCAGACGAGTGTGTCAATGCGCTTGCAATCTGCCCAATGTGTTGCAGGCCATAAGCAGCTGCTGGAAGCCATCAAGAGCCAACCGAAGCACTATCGGTCGGTCGTGCCCTTCTATAGGTGCCTCGGTCTCACGATGGATACCGACCAGATTGACTATACGTCAAAACGTCCGAAGGTGTCGTCGTCGTCTGCAGGTAGCGAGCGCCCTCACCTCGTTCCTGTGCGAGGATTCGGCTGCACAGTGGGTGGGCCGTAGGACGACCGATCGCAGGAAAGCTAGGACGAGCTTGACAGCCGTCTGCCTGCGATGCAGCTCCTGCACCCCCGTCGGACCCCTGCTTGCCCTCTTGCTTGCTCGCTTGGCTTGCACGCTTCGCTGGTTTTGGTTGCAGCGTTTCGGCGGCCGGCGCTGGTCATCAGTGGCTTCTCGAAGCCTCTCAGCAGTGAGAAGTATGTCAGGCTCTTCTTCTCGAGTGGGCGCAATGGTGGCGCCGACTGCATCGACGAGCTGGTCATTGGCGATGGCATGGTGGTCTTGCGCTACTCGAGCGAGGAGGGTACGCCGCGCCGGTTCCCTCTTGCAGCACCGCTGCATCGCGCCGGCAAAGGTGCTGCTGCCCCTTCCGTCGCTTGGCCGCTCGGGCCGTGCGGAGCTGTGCACTCATTGAGAGCTTGGACGCCTGCTGCTCGTAGCTGGCGTTGATGCATGGGGCGGGGGCACAGCCACCATGCTGCCTCGTCTGGCGCCGTGAGAGGGGGAGAGAGAGAGAGAGAGAGAGAGAGAGAGAGAGAGAGAGAGAGAGAGAGAGGGGGGGGGCAGTGCGCCCAGCTGTGAGCTGCACTCTGCCAACTGCCGTTGCCAGTAACCGAGCGGGTCATCGAGAGGATCGCAAAGATGGAGCTCAATTTCGAGATTGACAACTTGTCGGTCGCACTCAGATCGCCCAATGCTCACCCGCTGATGGACGGCCGAGTGTTCGTACTGTCCAACCTGCCCGCCGACGTCTCCAGGGTGACGCTGCTGTACTTCGTCTGGGCGAAGGCCCGTAGCCGCGTCGTCAGCATCGGCTTCTCGCGTCGCCGGAGCATGGCGATCGTCGAGTTCGAGGGTGATCACGGTGCGTTCGCACTGCCTCCCGGCAGAGCTGCGCTTGCTTAGCTGCAGAGCCGCGTTCGCTTCGTGGCGGATCGCTGCAGCACGATCACGTGCCGCTGCAGATCGCCTGCTGCCTGTTCGCTCGGCTCTGCCGACGAAGGTCGACCGTGTCCGCTGCGCTTTGCTGCTTTGAAGGTATCGATTTCGACGGCCTCTACTCAGCGCTAGCTGAGGGCACCGTCTTCGGCCGCGCGTTGCTGCCGTCGTCGGCGGCGGCGAGGCTCGACGGCTCGCAGCCGATCGAGCTCCTGCAGATCCCGGCCATCACCTGCGTGCAAGTGTCCGGCGTTCCGGAAAACGTCCGGGAGCAGTACGTTGAGCTGCTTGTGGACGACGTGTGCTCCTGCCAATCGGCCGTCGTAGCTGCGCTGGAAGACGGAGCGTGCGCTCTCCGCTTGGCCAATGCCGAAGGTAATTGAGCGTGCCCGAAGGCAGCCACTGGGCAGCGCTCGTTTGCTTGCTCGTTTGCCTCCACCTCCGGCCGAGCACCCTGCCTCATGTCCTCATGCCACGCGAGCCGGCGTGCGCGAGCGCGGCTGACTTGCCTGCCGGTGAAGCCGAGCGCCACGTCGGTTTCAGAGGCCACCGCCGTGCGCTGCACCGAGCTCGAAATCGAGGACGCGCAGCTGCACGTGACGCCGTATCATAGCCTGACCGGTCTGACGACGGACAACGAGCTGGCCGTGCCGTGGCTGCTGCCGCCACCGCTCGCCCTCGACTTCGTCGAGCCGTCGGTGTTGGCTTTCGTGACGGCGTCGGCAAAGATTCGGCGTCGGCTCGAGGAGAAGCTGGTCGCAGCACACGCTCGACTCGCCGAGCCAACCCCGTCGGCCGCCGCCAGTGCTTCCTCTGACGGAGGCGGCACAGCGCCGGCGATGTGGCGCATCGAGTACTCGCCTCCTCCCGACGCGGGCGCCGGCAACCGCAGCGCCGAGTTCCTGCGCGCCGGCTGGCGCGCCTCCGCCGTGCGGGCGGCGAGCGAGTTCTTTGACGATTTCTGCTCCGAGCCCGTCGAAGTGGATGGGCGCGTCTGGCCGACGGTGAAGCCGGTCGTCGTGGTCGCGGGCGCCGCCGAGTTTTCGGCGTCGTCGGACGGCGACGAGGTCGGCCTCGGCTCAGAAGAGGATACCGACGACGGCGTGCACCGTGTCGTACTGGTCGGTGCCCGCTCGGCGGTGAAGGCGGCCGCCGAGCGCGCCCTCAAGCGAGCCGACGAGCTGTGCAGGCGAGGCAGCAGCGGCGAGGCGGCAGCAGCAGCAGCAGCTGCTGCTGCCGCCTCGCCTGCGGCTGGCACCTCGGCAGCGAGCGACGGTGGCAGCTCGTCGAAAGGTGACAGAGGGAGCGGCGGCAGCGGAGGCAGCGTGCAGACCGATGTGAGGCGATGCGAGGTACTCTATCTGCAGTACAAGCAGCTGGGCAAGCAGCTGAAGGAGAAAGTGAGCCCGGCCGTCGTGGCGACGACGCAGCCTGGCGGCCGCATCAGCCTCACGGGGCCGACCGCCGTCCTGCAGCAGGCGCTCGAGCACGTGCGAGCCATGGTGGCTCGGCTGAGCTATCGCGACGTCGAGCTGACGGCCGCCGGAGTCGAACTGGTCGCAAAGAGGGAAGGCTACCAGCACATGGTCGCTAGCCTCAGAGCTGTCGGCCTGGCCGCCTTCTGGGAGAAGGCCGGCGAGAGGCGCATCTGCGTGTGCGCCGAGAGCGCAGACGACCTGAGCAGAGCGGCGGACGTCGTGCGCAGCCAGATCAAGACGTTCGAGGTGAAGGCCGACAACGAGCAGCGCCAGGCCGTCCTGGGCGACGCCCAGTTCGTTTCGAGGCTGGCCGAAATCCGGCAGCGCTGGCAGAAGCAGGCCGTCGCTATGGTGCCGTCGGCCGACGGCCTGTCGGCAGCCGCCACGCTGCCGAACGCCGAGGCAGTCGCCGACGTGGAGCGGCTGTGGGAGTCGGCTCTGTGGGATCGCCGGCGTCCGGCGATCACGGTCGACGACTTCCTGGCCTTCAGCCTGCTGCGCTTTCACCTGCGCTCGTCGCTCGGCCAGCATGGCGCCTACATTTCGTTCGAGGAGAAGGACGGAGGCACCAGCGGCGAGATCGTCGTGAGCGCGCCTGCCGCCGTCGGCCAGGCGATCTGCGCCCAGGTGCGCTCCGCACTCGGCAGCGTCCAGTACGGCTGGCTGCTGGTGCGCGACCCGGCGTCAGTTAAGTGGCTGACGTCGCCGGCCGGCCGCGACTTTCTCAGCAAGTCGTCGAGCCAGAGTGGCACGTACAGTCGCTACACGAAGACGGAGCGGCTGGCCGTCAGGTGGCGCCCGACAGACGGCAGGAGCCTGGTCGTTGCACGCGGCTGCACGCTGCTGCAGGGCGGCCAGTGCCTTATGATCGGCAGCAACGCTCGGCTCGAGCTGACGGCTAGCAGCACCGGACAGCAGCTGCTCTATTTCGGTAACGAGTCGCGAAAGCACTGCAGCGCCACCTAGTGTCACCCTGCCTCAGCAGGCAGCCTGTTTTCCTTCCGTCATTGTTGCCCGACTCTTGTCTGAGCCTGGGAGTAAGATGCTCGCTAGTGCCTCACGACCCAGGTCGAGGGTTCAAGTCCTGCATCGTGCAAGTCTTTAGTGTCGAGGCTCACTGCAGTGAGCTTGGTGAAAAGCCCCTAAGGCTCGTCTGCCTTCTGTCACCTTCACACCGAGTCCGTTGAATCAGCTAGCCTTTACTTTTCTGTAACCGTGCAAGGAACTTCCCTCCCCCCCCAGCTCCCCGTCTCTCTGGCTGCCCTGAGCAGCCTAGCTCCTACTTCTGTGATCTTCTGTTTGTGCATCCTGTCCTCCTTCCCACATCTGCACTTCCTGCCACCTGGCTCTCTCGCCTGTTGATATCGACGCGCTGTGTGCTGGCTGTGCCTGCAGCTAGAGACCCGCGCTCGTCCGCTTGCAGATGGGTGGGGCATCCAGAACCAGTGCAGGGACATAGTCAAGAACCGCAAGGCCAGCGAGCTGCAGGAGGGCCACTGCTTCTGCACGCACGCCAGCAAATGGCCCTACAATGGCATCATCCACGTCATCTGCCCAGTCTACGACTCGGATCCGCTTGCCGCCAAGGACGATCTCTTCATATACGCCATCATCAAAGGCTTGGAGGCCGTGTCTGGCAAGAAGTACAGCTCTGTCGTCATGCCGTCGATCGGCTCCGATGGGTGGGTGTAGTGACTGCTGATGCAGCAGCAGGCGTATGTGGATGAAAGCAAGTCGTCCATCTGTTGGTAGCATACGAGAGAGAGAGAGAGAGAGAGACAGACAGACAGCCAGACAGACAGGCAGACAGACAGACAGGCAGGCAGACAGGCAGACAGACAGAGAGAATGCGCTCGAGAGGGAACGAGTTTAGGCATGTCTTCGTATGAGTTGTGAGTGTTTTATGTACATATTTTTGTACGTGTGAGAGTGACTGGGTGGGCCTGTGTCTAGGTGCATGTGCACACTCGGTTTCTGGTGGAGCGGGTGTGCAAGTGAGGGGAGAGAGTGAGAGGATCCTGTATCCTAGCTTCTGCATCAGATCATAGACAGTGGCGGTCTGCATGTAGCAAAGCTCGCTAAAGCAGGCGCGCACGTGCACAATGTGCACGTGCGCGCCTCACGGTGCGTGCACTATTTTCTTGCAGGTTTGGATTCCCACCCGATGTTGGCGCTGACCTGTTGGTGAAAGCCCTGGGCATGTATTTTGACAAGAACCCAGACTCTCCTATTCGAGAGGTCATTATAGCCGACATGAACAAGGCTGCTGCCAGCTACGTGAGCAGCGCCGTACGGAAGGTTACCATCCTGGGTAACTGTAGCTCAGGCGAAGCTGCTGCTTAGCGTCTCATCTGCTGCCGATGCAGTGACTCTACTGGGAGTGTGGCAGCATACGTCCTACACCAAGTGCTGTCTGCATGTCTCAGCACAGCTGTGTCGTATAGCAATGAGACTGGCTTTGTTTCGTGCATGACGTTTGCCTGTGAAGTTGTAGTGGCCTCTGCCGTGGTTCGGCAGAGCTTGCGTCGATTTAGAATGCCTGCTATGTTGGTATAGGCTTTGGTGCCACTGGCTTGGTCTTGGATTGCTTGGCCACCTGAAGCGAAAGCAGTGCCTTCGTAGGCCTCACAGCTTCGGAGCTGAGCTTCGGAGCTGAGCTTCGGAGCTGAGCTGTGCTAGGTCCTCCTTGCGTTTAACTCGGCTGTCTGTCTGCTTTGGGATGCTGCCCGCTTACCTTCAATGTTCGACATTGGTCTGTCGTCGGATCTTTGTCCCAGGCAAACAGGACTCAGCTGATCGACTATTTCTGCATGCCTTTGCTGAATTTCTTTATTCTTGCCGGTGAACATTTGACATCCTTCCCCTCCACGTCGGTATTGCAAACGTTTTGAACCCCACGCGGCCAAATGGCCACTGTATAACGGCAAGGTTAACACGGCTGTATTAAACCGTGCACAATTTCTCTTCGGCATATGAAAACTTTTAAAACAGCTGAGTCGTCGCTCTCTGGACACTGACTTGAGAAATTTCTCGGCCACACACCGATCGGCCTGTGTCGTCCGTGCACTCTTCACCAATGCTACCCTCTGTTGCAACCTTGATAATATCAAATTAGCTGTCCCATTCCTCCGCTTAAAGACAGTTGGCGACAGAAGCTTTAGCTCTGCAGGTCCTAGACTGTGGAACTCGCTTCCACAATTCTTACGCAACGACATCTACTCTCCAACTGCCGACTATGGCACATCTTTTTCAGCGGTCCTGAACTGCTACTTCTATGCTACTCACTACCTCAACTGCTCTCCTAACTCTGCTATGGTTCCCATTTTCTCTTTGTTGCGTGAGACGAAGTCTGTTGGCTACCGAATGTGTACCGAAAGCCGCTTAGGCTGTGAGTGCGCTATACAAAACTCTCCTGCGTAACACCCACATGGTCTTTATGACTTTGTGGAGTTACTGACGGAGATACATCAAAAGATATCGAGCTTCTATCTGAACTGCTGCTAGTGGCTTGCGCGGCCAGTGTGAGCCGACTGTGGATATACGTATGTCACGTTCCTCGTGTTTCATTTATTCCCATCACTAAGCATGCCTCCACCGAAGGGTTTAATGTCGGCTGCCTGTGTTTGATGGCACCCGTGATGTTGTTAGTTGCAGCTGGCATTGGCAGATAATAGCACTAGGTGACACATATCAATTTATTGTTGTCCTCGGGTACAGATTGTGTAATTTTAATCTCTCATGGCTGAAACTTAACGGAAAATTACTATTGTTCCGCAAGCATTTTGCTTCTGCAGTCGGCAGCTCAAAGATACTTTGAGGCTCTCTGGTTTTGCAGTTAGGCTAGGAGCAGACTGCAGGTTTTGCACATATAAAACGTGTTGTGCTGCTACAGGATCGAGGCAGACGACATAGCACTGCACACTAGTATCCATAGAAGTGTAACAGTACAGGTACCTTAAACAAACGTTTTAGTTTTATATTATTGTAGAGCTTGAGAATGGTGAGGTGCCATATTTGATTGGCATAGCTTCAAGAGGTTGCTTGCACTTGGGAAATGCTTTTTGCTATGTGTTTGGATAATGTATCAAGACTAGAGCGAAAAAATACCCATTGAAAGAGTCTGTATATATATATATATATATATATATATATATATATATATATATATTTCTGCGGTTTCACAAAGTTTCTTCGAATTATTTGGTCATGTGATAGCCGGGACAGTTCGGTGCGCTATGTCAAAAGGGACTGGCCACAGCAAACGAGTTCTCTGTAGGGAGGAACAACATCAAGTGGGAGCCATATGTAGAGCTTCGAAAGCTGCTGATGCCACCACAGTCCCTCAAGTAAGGCCTTGTACCTCATCATGCAAGTTGTCACGGCTCGCTAGACGGCGAGTCAGGAGCTTTCAAATACCTCCATCATGTCTTGGCACCTCTACTTGAGGCAGAGGTCAAACTTAGATATCCATGTAACCACAGATAAAGAAGATCACAGTGCTTCACTAATTTTCTAAGAAGCTGAACAGGACGACGACGAAAGCAGCTTGAAACAGTTGTGTTGCAATGGTTCGCGGCTTTCTGGGCAATCGAATTGCTGAAAATGTTGAGCTGGTGATTGAGGCCCTGAATGAAGACCTATGCCAAAATGGAATGCAGAATGTTCATCAAAGTTCTTGATGATCATGCTGAATTGTTATTGAATTTGTATGACTTCAGAGTAAATGCATGGTATGTGGCTTTATTTCGCGTTCTTTCTGACGAAATGTAACGTTTTCTGTATTTCAAAAGCATAAGCAATTAAGAAATAACACGTTCTACCCAGGTGTAAAAAAGGATACATACTGAAATCTGCCGGTAATTACCGGTGACCTTAGTTGCCACTAGCAAGTGCTAGAATAAAGTAAATAAACAGCAGCAACAGATGGCTGTTAGTGAGAATTTGTCACATGAATGCTGGCTGTGAGCTGGTGCAAAGCCGTGTTTCCCTGCCAATAATAGTTGAATTGTCAATTCCTGACTGCAACTGTGACTGAACGGTACTGTGTAGGACTTGATGAGTCGCGACTTAGGCTCGGGACTTGAGGGACTGGCCTAGGGAGACTAGCAACAGCTTCTGTCTAGCTAGGCAAAATTGGGTTGATGGGCAAAAACGAGACTACTAGGCAGCCGGTGCATTTTCCCCTCCAATTGTGCCACACATCTGACACAGCTGGTGATGCTGCTGATGACTGCCGATATCTGCCGATGGAACCACGGAACGTTGCAGTCCAGACGAATGAATTACTGCCTGTGGGAGCAGCGTGTTTTAGCGCTGCAACCCACAGCAGATCGTCGAGTAGAGGTAGAGGGGCGCTTCGAAAGCGTAAGGGGTAAAGCCTTTTAATAGGACGTCTGGCAGTCAAGCATCACCAGGCACACTGGTGAAGCCACCTGGTCGCAAGATGGCTACTGCTGCTGCTCCACTTTGTCACAAGGCGATCCAAGGCGCTCAACTAATTGCTGTATGCTAACGTTTCCATTTTAGCTCCACCTAAAGACACAGTCAAACAAGAGACCAACATCACGGCTAATGGGCTGTTGGTCGACATCGTTCGGGGAGACATAGTGCAGCAGGAGGTGAGCGTAGTCTCCTTGCATCTGTGCCAGAAGTTTGCTGCTGCTGCCGTTGTTTCTCGTCTGCAGACTCGGTAGAGGGGCCCCTGCAGTAAGCTCTAATCGTGACTGAAAGGGGCCTTTGCCTCTGGGGTGAGGTGAATGAGCGGCATCCGTGCTTGCCTGTCCACTCAGCTCTGAAGTGTCAGGGTCTTTTGTTCTCCCTCCCCCTCTCTCTCTCTCTCTCTCTCTCTCTCTCACTTTAGTGTATCTAGATTTGTCAAAATGTAGAATGGCCGAAGGCCGTCGGCCATGGGTTGGGACTGAGAGCCAAAAAAGAAGTTAGTCTTTGAACCTCTGGATTACTGGTCCTGTGCTCAACCCATGCATCGAGACTGTCGTCGCTTGAGCACTCAACATAAAGCATCAGAGTTCCGGCCTTAAATTACACTTGGATGCTCGAGCCGAGTCCCAATGTATTGCAACCATGATTGTAATGATTGTCCCCTTAATTCAGCAGATCTCGGCCTGTGACCTTATTCAGCTGCAATTTGTCTGAAAAATCGTCTGCAGCCGGTGTAGTTTGTCCGGTCTGTTGTAAACGGCCTAGCGGCCGCATCACACCGTATCTGTCTGAGCTTAACTGACCCCCTGTAAAGCATCAAATCAATTTTTTCAAGATCTCTTGTCAGGCTTACAGGTCCTTCACTTGCTTGCACCAGTATCATCCGACCTCTTTGTTCCTTCAGTGTGCTCGCGCACCACCCGCCTCTCAGCTCCGACAGCATCTCGATTTTCCTTGCAGTAAGTTGAATTATTCTGGTGACCGAGCCTTCAGCTTGTATGCAGCAAAAATCTGGAACTTGCTCCCTCCTTTGGTCACCATTTGACTAGGCAATGACTTGGCCACAAGCTTCTGCAGTGTCTGCTCGGCTACAGCACATGTCGCTGAGCCTGAGTTTTACTGACAAGATTGGCTGCTGGTATAGGCCAAACACATAGCTCAGCCGCCAATCGGTATCACCTACAGTCGTTCTATGGGGTTCAAATCAAGCGACTGGCTGGGCCACTGCACCAGAACAAAACAGGGATTATTCCAAACAGTTACCTGTTTATTTAAGCTATTGTTGGTCGAGCAAGTTGGATTTCAAAGTTAGAATACTCTGCTTGGGATCATTACATTTGGCAGCAAGATACCTGACCTTGTGCCAACTCCCAGGCCACGGAGTTTCTTGTTGACGTATCCTTGTTTGGTGCTGATGCAATGGCCTAGCCAGTCGCCTGGTTTGAACCACACACATGATGACTATGGAGCGGTACCGACAGACGGCTGAGGCTGGGTGTTGGGCTTGGTAGCCGATCTTTTCAGTAAAACTCAGGCTCAGTGACGTGTCTTGTAGTAGAACAGACGATGCAGAAGCAAGGACGATGCCCGGCCAGGCAAGGGAGGTCATACACAATCGTGGTGGCACGACATCACACATACAAAAGCACACATACAGCAGAGTATGTGTTTGTTTTCGGGCTGTCAGTTAATATTTTCCCATAAATTTAGCATAAATTTAGTATGCCTCGCATTGTAGAAAACCCATTTCTTATACAATAAATGTACACATGTGTATATACATATGTACCTGTCAATATACAGTAAACAGGTGTACTGGTTGCAGCCCTCTCTCATCAGAGCTAGGTCCCACATCTTCATGTAGCTATTGGGTGGACATGCCACCACCCCGGGAATATTCGCAAATCCATTCGGGTAATGCAGTAGCTGTGCCGTGCGTGCGTGCTTCACAGGCTTAGCTGCTACCGAGCTTTTCTGAATCTCATGTTTCCTAGGTGGATGCCGTTGTCAACTGCTTGCTTGGCCAGGGTGATGTGAACGGCAGCGGTTCCGTGTCACTGCGTCTGAGCCGCGCCGCTGGACCCGAGCTCCAGCAAGCGTGCCGACGCCTGGCACCCGGCGGCAAGCTCGTCCCTGGCCGCGTCCTTGTCACCAAGGGCTATTCTTTGCCATGTCAGAATGTCATCAACGTCTGCTGTGGCAACCGTGGAGATGCCGTGAGCCCGGCGGTAAGTGACGTCTTGCCGCTAGTATTGGGTTCTCCATTTAAAAACCCTCTAGCTGTAGGTTTTTGGAAGGTCAAGGCCGCGTCGCCGGGCAGGTCCGCTCGCACGGAGAATTTCTGACACGTCGCTCGCGATCCTCAGTTTTCGTGCAGCATTTTCATCGGCGCTCTGTCATTTCCATGCCAACGAGCTGTACTTCCTGTACAGCCAGCGCGTCGGTAGCATCCAACCATCGTTGGGTGCAGAGCCGGGGCTGAGCATTGTCTGCTCAGAGGGGCTGATTAATTGCCGTCTACTAAATGCAAGGTCGAGGTCGCGCTCCATAGCTCGTTCTTCGGCTCGGAGCTCGGATTTATCTGGGTTGTGCGCCGCCTATGTGCCTTTCAAGCTCGCGGCAGGCAGCGGCGCCGTCGTCGTTCAGCCGCCGCTCCCGCTGCCTTTTGGTCAGGTTCTGACCAGCAACATCGCAGTGTGCTTGCGCAAGGCCGAGGAGCTGCGCGCGACGACGCTCGCCCTGCCCGCCTTGGGCGTCGACACTCTGAGCGTCTCGGTCGGTGCCGTCGCACAGGCTACGCTAGATGCCATATTCGATCACCTGCCGCAGTCTCTTAAAACGGTGACGTGCGTGCTTGACAGCGAAGATGAGCACAGGGTGAGTCTTTGAGTCGTCCACCCCTCAGAGCGGCAGCGGCGGCAGCTGTCGGTTTGACCTTGACCTGTGGCAGCCCTTGGCCTGGCCTCCCATTCCACCTCACCGCGCTCAGTCGGTGGCAGTCTCGCAGCACCCACCCGTACGATCTGGCTTCCCGTTGCAGGCATTCTGCGAAAAGCGCAGAGCCGTGCTCGGCTCTTCCAGGAGCCCAGGCACCGATCGAGGGGAGAATGCCGATAAGACACGTAGGTTGCTGCTGACTGCCGACGAGTCGCTTTGTAGAGCGCGGCTCGCCGGCCGCCGCAGCAGAGCAGGTGCCTACTTTGTTTGACTAGCTTCAAATGGGCTGCCGTTGATGCGCTCACCTTTGTAGCCGTCTGCCCGCCCGCCCGAGGATGCCCCGGCCCCGCCGACCGGTCCACGATTCTGGCTGCTGTTAGCTCCCCGCCTCTGAGGCAGGAGTGCCGCGCGCTAATGCCAAGCTGGTGTGCCATGCGCCTTAAGCCTAGCCCCCCCCCCCGTGTGGCGCTGCAGCTCTTGCGAGCGAGCGAGTAAGGAGTAGCAGAGTCAGGAGTAGCGAGCGGCTGCCTGCTCGCTCGCTGTCGCTTGCCTCGCTTCATCCAGTGGGCGACTGCTGCAGCTGGATCGCCTTCTTTTTAGCCTCGCTGTGCCTGGCTGTTGTCGGCCTGAGCAAGGAGAAGGTGGCAGGTACAATCGCGAACTTGGAAGCTAGCATCCGAACACGGGATGCAGCAGCAGCTGCAGCAGCAGCTGCAGCAGCAGCAGCGAGCAGCCGAGGGAGCAGCAAGCAGCCGTAGTTGAGTCCAGAGTTTGAGCGGCGACGGTGGCCGATGCACTCCGGTACGCCTGCTGCGTATGGCCGTCGGAAATTCTGCTAGTCAACATTCTTCGATAGGTTATGACCGTGAGGCTGTGCTGACAATGGCACTGTATGGTGTATCTCTGTACAAGCAGACTTAATGACTTAAAATATGTGTGTGTGTGTGTGTGTGTGTGTGTGTGTGTTGTGTGTGTGTGTGTGTGTGTGTGTGTGTGTGTGAAGAGCCTGGCAGGGGACGTGGCCACCAAGCTTGGTCTGCTGCGTAGCAGTTTGTGCCCATTCGTTGCATGTCTGTCGATGAGCTGCTGCTGCTTCTTCTTCGGCTTGCCTCCGTTCGTGTATTTATCATCGAATTACCTATTATGGATGCTTATTATTAAAATTAGTATTAAATAGTTGTCTAGCCTTAGACGCTGCAGCTGCCTGCCGAGCGTTGGCCGCTCCACCTGATCGTCTTGCCGATACCGGCGCAAGTTGAGGGTTAGACGGTCCCCTTGCCACGAGTCCTCGTGGTGCCGGCACTGGTGCTCACGTGACTGCCGCCGGCAGCCCTGCCTGCTGCGCGCCCCGGCGGCCGTCCGAGATTTTGCCACTTGCTTCTCTCCTGACTGCAGCTTAGAGAGCTGTTGCCCGTGTTAAAACCTCGGTCTGGCACCAACGATCGTCTATAGCCGTGGGTTAGCACAGGGCCTGTTGGCGTGGCCTAAGTGGGACTCTTTGCCTGTTGTAGCTCGCCCTGTCGTGTAGGGGTCGCTGCCGAAAGATCCGAAGAACTGCTTTTGCCATCCACCTGGAGCTCTGCACACGCAAGCACACACCACCTCCCCCCCCCCCTCCCCCTCCCCCCCCCTCCCCCCCCCCCCCCCCCCCCCTTAGCGGTCGGAGCTGAAACCTACGGATGGCAGCAGGCGGGCAGAGCTTAATGGGACCTGCGGTCGCTGGTGGCTGCAGCTCTCAGCTGCGCTTACGAAGCATTCGCAAAGTCTCGGCCGCCCACCCACTGGCACGTCGGCGTCGGTCGCACGCAAAAAAAAGCAGTCGCCACGGCTGGCGCTTGCCGCGCCCTCTGCCTTCTGCTGCTGCTCTTCGATCGTAGGCGACTCGCGTGCGCTGCATGTCTCGTCGTCGTGCTTTCGCTCGCAGGCACGCCGTCATCGCCCGTCTGTGTCTCGTTGCAGTTCGCTACGACGGTCGCTCTCTTGGTTGGGAGAGAGAGAGAGAGAGAGAGAGAGAGAGAGAGAGAGAAGCGCTCTCACACTAGGAGCGACGCTCTACGACTCGCATGATATAAGGATAGCAGCAGCTCGCCGTGACCGCGCACCAGGACTGCGGTCACGTGCTGGTCTTCTTCTGCGTCCTTGCTTTTTAGCGATATCGACTTCGCCTTGATGGCTCGAGACTCCGAATATGACCATTTGTTTGAAGTGTGACCCGCTTGGTGGTCCAGGCGGTGTCGCTCGAGATTTTACCGTTAATGTTGTACCGAGTTCGCACGCGGCCACGAAGTCTGGCTTTGCCTGCTTTGACCGTGTGTGAGCTATAGCATTTGACCAACTCACTAGCTGTGGCCCTTTTTGCAAAGAATACTTTAGCGCTGGGCTGCAGTGGTGAGCGTCATGCAAGTACCACGTGTGGCCGCCGCGTGGTACCTGCAAACTGTGCCCGCTAAGGGACCACTGGATTCGTTGACTCTTTTGCATTGACATGCTGTTGTCCGTGTATAGTCAACTTATCTGGTCTCTTCTTGGCTTTTCGTTCTTAGAAGTCAGATTGCTGACGGTAGACGTGGAGAGAGCCTTATAAGTGTCTGTACGGCAATGCTGTGTGTAGCATAAGCCTGGCGATTGTGAGGCATTGCGTCATGCTTGGCTGTGCTGCTTCTCGCCAGCCAACTGATTTCTTTGCACGTCGCGAGGCATGCCGAGTGTGCTTTTAACCGGCAGTCTGCTTTCCGGCAATGGGCCTCGGCCTGTCTGCTTATCCACTGTGGTTTGCGTTTCTTTCCAGACTCGTGGCTCGAGCCCGGTCGAGCCCTGATCGTGCTTTAGGAGCCGGTCTGGTATTTTCTCCTTCCACTGAAGCGGTCCTTTGATGTCCGATCTTCTCGGGAGTGATTACTTGACCGAAGCTATCCCTCTTCTTGACGAATGCTTCTTTTTCCTCTTGCTGGTGTATTTTCGAAACCCCGACGATCGATTGCCTGCTGCTCTGCCGGCTAGAAAACTGGCCCCTCCCGGCAGCATCGTGTTGAGCTATTATTCTGCTGTGACTTCATTTTGCACAAATCGTGGAATGTCGTGAGAAACCTTATCGTCGAGGTCAGTATGCTGATCTTGATTTATTGCGACCACCAGCTGATTCTGGTATCGACATTCCAGTGAAAGTGCACTTGGGTAATTCTGCCAGCAAAAAAAATAAATTAACCGTAATATGCTGCATGCTACCCTTGTAAAGTAACTATAGATGCTCGATCTTGTTCGGTAAGCTACCTTCTTTTGAGATTATGTACGTGTAGTGCAAATAATGGCTCAAAGCTGCCTAAATGGCACCTCCTTGTGCGTTCTATTGGCCAGTACGACCGGTTTGCCGTGTATAAAAATAAACTGTTGATTAGCCTTTGTTCACAACTTTACGTATACTGTGGGTGTTATCAGCAGCTAGACCGCTGAAAGTAGTTTTTAGGACAGATTGCCGGGATGGGCACATGAGCCCATCATTCAAATGACCCTTTATATCCCAGGCAGTGAGCAGGCCGTTTTCGTGAGCAATAGCGAAAGAACTAGCTTCGAAAAGCAGTAACCTTCAAGAAATCATAGAAATTCTCGTAAACTTTGGTTTGTTAGGTTTGGTGTAAGGTCGGAAGCCTCAAGATTTTAATTAAGGTAATAACAGGGTAAGTTGTATGCTAGAATCAAAGAAGTTTCCCTTTCTTGTCAGCCACCTTTCAGTGTCTGCTTTTTTTATTCTGCAGAGCCTCTTTTGGGCACTTGGTTAAACAACTGTCAATACTTCATCGTTAAAGTGCCTCTCGCCATTAGAAAGCCCCAAACGTATGCGTGCTATTGCCTCTACTTTCAACGGATATCTACCGTGCATATCCAAAGCCCAGAAAGTGCCTCGCTGCAAGGTACGGTTTGAAATTTTGGTCAAACTCAGCCTGCTTTCTCATTTTCTGCAGTAAACCTTGAATCAGCAAATCTAGAAAGTTTACGGAATGTTAGTCCAAAGCACTCGGGTCGCATTCCAATTGAAGCCTGATCGTCTGTCGACTCATTTGGTGGCCGTAGTGAAGGCCATTTCACAAGAAAAAATTTAGTCAAAGGGAATTGAACACACAATGGTACCGAGCAGTAAGTGGCAGAGCAAAAGCAGCCGACAGGGTTGTTGTAGAAGCAAAGTCGGCAACTGTGTTCAAGTATTGTGATGTAGGTCAGCAGACTGGGATGTGCAAGAGCAGAAGACGTGAGCAATTATCAGAATGCAAGGGCAACTAGACAACTGCCCAAGAAGTACTTGGCGCAGGATGATTGGACCAGCAGCTCAGCTATTTAGCCGATCCTGGCACGTCGTGTCCTGACTCCATGGGGACTGTCCTGCTGTGGTGTCACGTGACGGTAGCACAACTTCGGGTGACTGAAGGCATTCGTAGCACCCTAAAGCTGCATTTACACGGCAGACTTTCCTCCTAAATTGGCACAGATGTTACACCGACTGCCACAGATTTGGGCAGCCACACGTCATCAAACGTAACCATATTTTCATATACGTATGAGATTATTAGTAGCTTTTTCATAATTAGTATTAGGAACTAGATATGTCTTAATATTTGGTTAAACCTATAAAGTAGGGCTGTACAGAACAGTTTACTCTCACTGTACGAATAATCGACCAGCTATTTGGGCGAATACGAATAGTTTCCAGAATAGTTCACCGATAACACTCAAATTGAAAATGTAAGCAAAGGTAACGTATAGTAGTAAATTTAATAAAGAAACTAAAGGTAGGAGTTAACTGCAAAGGATCTTGCATCATCGGCTAGTCTGTGTAAATTAAGAATGGATGCTATCTAACTCAACTTATAAATCGTCAGTTACAGTTCGGTTACCAAAATAATCTTTAAATGCAACTAATGTTAATGGAAGAGTTGCCTCAGTCCACTCAACTTATAGCTGCCTCATATGCAGAAACGGGTGGCACGTGGCCACGATTCCTATTCGGCCCGACAGCTTGTATTTGGACCGAATACTGAATATTTGTTGACCCACTTCGGCTCCGAAGTGAAACGTCAGCACGATCGCGTGAAATTTAATAGGTAAATCGGGTACAGTGTTTTTATAGTATGCAATCAAAACTGCAGTTTCGCCACATTTATTGCTGAAACAGTAGCTGTATTGTAGTCCGAAAATACAGAGCGGTCGACGATGTCGCACCCAAAGAGGTCTCCTTTACCTGTGCGCTGCCACGTCGTTCAACCGCGAGCTCGCCGCCCGCGATCGCCTCTTTCGCGTCGCCACTGGTCCTGGCCATTGGAAAGCCATAGCTTGAGAACGCCCAAGAGGAATTGCATGAAATTTGAAAGTAAACAACTGAAACACTGCTTGTTATATTTTGCAATAAAAAATGCAGCTGCACGGCAGTTTTTTGTGGAAATGAAAGCTGCAGTTTGACTATTTAGGGCTGCCAATTGGGCCGGGCCAGTTTCGTTGCTATTAGGGAAATGGCAGCCGTATCGCAGCTAGATGATTTAAGGTTGCCATCTGGGTCGGGCCATCAGAAGCGATGGCATGAGAACGCGAAAGTGAAGTCATTACGACCTTTGATGGTTAAACCCAGAACATTATTCTCTAGCATTTGGTGTGAAAACCACAATTGTTCGAAGTTTTGTGGAAATGGCAGCTGCATCGCACTATTACTATGTAGGGCTACTATCTGGGCAGGGCCACTGGAGGCCATAGCACGAGAACGCCCCAGCGAAATCGCATGAAATTTATTGGGTAAACGTCGAACATGGTTGTCTATAATTTGGAATTAAAATCGGTTGCTAAAAGTTTTTTGTGGAAATGGCAGCTGTTTCGCTATTCGAATGAGCAAAAATGCTGGCCGCCCATGGCTATTGGAGGCCGTAGTACGAGAGAGAGAGAGAGAGAGAGAGAGAGAGAGAGAGAGAGAGAGAGAGAGAGAGAGAGAGAGAGAGAGAGAGAGAGAGGCAAGCGAAGTTGCAGAAAGTATGGTCGGTAAACATTTAGCCCCATTCTGTATAGCATGAAAACTAAACTTTAGTTTTGACGTTTGTTGTGCAAATGGCAGGCAGTTATTCGTTGGAATGGCTGAAACTGCCCGGTCCACCTCTTCAGCCAGACCTACGGAGGCGACCCTCATTAGCCACACCTTAACCCTTCCCAACGCCTACGTGTAGAATTTACTTCCACAATCTTTCCGAAAAGCGACATTTTCTCTCTAGTACTGCCGGCTGCGGCAAATCTCTGGCTAGCTCAGGCTCCGGTCGCGCTGCTGCCTGCTCAAACGATTGCTTGGGCCCCTGACCATTATCCGCAATTCGTACTCTCCCTCTATGCGATATAATTGCCGGGCACAATATGCAATCACAGTACAGTGGTTACATTCAAATTTAGATGGCGTCAAATATTCCGCAAGGAAATGACGATAAAGAGAACCTACACATATTGAATATAATACTAAGAATTTAAAAACCTAACCCTCAAAATGATCTCGGCCAGCACACATTCTGAATGTGCACGAAACCTTGGTGAATGTTCCAAAGTGACCTTTCACTGGACGACCACGTCAGCACCACAGACAACACAATATACTCTTTCAGCTGTGTAGCGTTGCAAAATTTTGGGCCTGCTGAGACAGGGACATCACATCCAAGCTGGTTCATGCATCTCCGGTACCCCATCTCGATTTCTGTAACTCACTACTCGCAGGTCTTCTGGCCTCTGAAAAAAGGTGCTCTCACAGCTGGTGCAAACAATTTGCAGCCAGGCTTGTCGGTCGTCAACGTCACAACTCTCACATTGCACCATTTCCCACTCGCCTCATTGGCTCTCCATCAAGCAGTGCACCGACTTTAAGTTTTGTTCCTTACTTTTAGGTCCCTTCCTCACTATCTTGCTTAAGCCGTTCTATCCGAAAACTCCCCAATCAAGCATCAGGCATTGCATCCCACACTCACAAGGCATTGCACCACACACTCAGTCTTCTGACTGCAGACTGTGCCAAACCAACCAAAAATCCTCTGCAGACCTCGGCTTTATTTATTTCGTATGCTTCCAAAGCCTGGAACTCACTCCCTAATACATTCACGACATACCTTAATTTTACGGCATTAAAAGGAAGACAACAACTCTCCCATTCCTCACAGTATTAGCTGGGTCCTTGGGCATTGTCCTTTCTGTGGTTATTCGTGCTGCCACTGCACATGCTATCACATAATTAAAGCAATTGACACACTTCCTATACAGCACATGCAAAGTGCCCAGACAGAGATTCAGTTCTCTTAGGGCACTTTATACAAATTCCATTATTATTACAATTATTTGCCAAAGAATATCTTAGATTTCGACACCAACAATCATGGTCAGTCCTGTGCACATTACACGAAGAAACACAAATTTGACACGTACTCTAAACCAAAGTCACGTCAAAGAGTGCTATCTAGGTAGGGAAGCAAGTGGTTTCGTGTCACATAAAGCCACCCACAGACAAAGAGGTCTGCATGTCGTATGCAGAAAACTGCCAAGACGTGGTCATTAGATAAGAGCCGTTTCCACAAAGCAATCAAAGCCAAAGCTGCATTCGGTGCAAAATGGGCAGCCAACAATTATGACCCCATGAGAGAGAGAGAGAGAGAGAGAGAGAGAGAGAGAGAGAGAGAGAGAGAGAGAGAGAGAGAGAGAGAGAGAAAGAGAGAGAGAGAGAGAGAGAGAAAGAGAGAGAGAGAAAGAGAGAGAGAGAAAGAGAGAGAGAGAAAGAGAGAGAGAGAGAGAGAGAGAGAGAGAGAGAGAGAGAGAGAGAGAGAGAGAGAGAGAGAGAAAGAGAGAGAGAGAGAGAGAGAAGAGAGAGAGAAAGAGAGAGAGAGAGAAAGAGAGAGAGAGAGAGAGAGAGAGAGAGAGAGAAAAGAGAGAGAAAAGAGAGAGAAAGAAGAGAGAGAGAGAGAGAGAGAGAGAGAGAGAGAGAGAGAGAGAAGGGACACGGGAAGGTGAAGGCCACGTGGTACCAACCGTAAAAGCCTGAGACCGGTCACAATCATGATCTTAATAACGAGCCAATCCATTCACAGAAATACATTTCCACCATTTTCCTCGTATCACAGTGCTTCGTAGCATCACTATCAATTGCACAGAATCTCAGCTGACACATCGGCCATTCTGCATGTGTGCACCCTAGCATTCACAGACATCGCCGAGCAATGGCCCGACATTCAAAAGAGCCATGTACCACATCTACACACCGTGCAGCCTCGGATACCAGAAATGCCGGTGGCAAACACTTGGTAGCAATGATATGTCACCCCGTGTTTGGCACAACGTGTCCGCGGCGTACTCGCTGATCGGAGCTCTGCATGCTGAAGCAACATGATCGCGAGTACATCGATTAAAATAGGCCAAGTCGCAGGACTAACTAGGAATTATGTGCCACCGCAAAAAAATGACTCGTTAGAAAAAATGCCGGCAAGCGGAGCTAACTTCCTGCAGGAGTGCACTGAGCCTCAGGACGCACGCTGAGCAAACGCTCAGAGAGAACGCACCCTCAACAGCGAATTACAAAACAGCTGACGCCACCACAGGCGGAAGGCCAGGGCGTGGCGACATGAGCCGTCTAGCGGCGTATTGCCAGCGGCTGGCTGAGCGACCACAGCTGTCAAGCTGAGCTCCACTCGATGCATCGACTGCGTGACTCCGACCCGAAGCGCAGGGCAGCAGCTGTATGCACGCACTGACCATGCTCCCACAGCAGCAGCAGCAGCAGCAGCTGCTGTCAAGGCAGGCAGGCAGGAGCTATGCCAGGCTGGTGCCCGCGAGCGGGCTGTCCAGTCTCACGCCGCCGGTGCCACGCCGCTGGTCGGACAGGCTGGGCAAGTCGGGCTGCCGATACACTCGCCGCACCGCTTCCAGGTCGTCGTAGCCCATACGGCCGAACGCGTTGCTGTGGTGCAGCTCGTGCATATACGCGGCGCTCGTGCTCATCTCGCTCGAATAGTAGCTGGGCACGGACGACAGGTCAAGGCCACCGACGCCAACGATCGACTGCATCACGGACTCGGGAAGGCTGCTGCTGCCTCCCTCGCCGCCAGCAGCTGCTGTTGCCGCGCTCCTCGGGCTGCCCAGCCCGTCGCCGCCCTGCCTCAGCACTGCGGCCAGCACTCCTTGGCTGCCGCCGCCGCCCGCTCGAGGGCCGGGCAGCCGCGACACGGCCCCACGCACGACAGCAACTGTGGCGCCTTGCCTGGCGGCTGCATCGCCGCCGCCTCTGCTGCTGCCGCCGCCGCTGCTGATCATCGAGTGCTGGGTGCTGCTGACAGCGCCACCGACGATGCTGCCGCCCTACAACGAACGGTCAGGTCGCTGGCGGCGGCGCTCAGCACGCTACGGGCCGCTACGGGCGGCTGCCGCCGGGTGACGACGACGAGCGGCAGTTTTGCGATGGGCCCAGCCTCCGGCCGAGAGAGCCCGGCGGACGAGAAAGGCCAGCGTTAGCGATTGCGGCGGGCTCGGCCCATACCTGGCCGAAGCTGGCGACTCGCATGCTTGCAGCCAGCGGGTTGCCGGCGGCTGCCTGGCCACTTCTCAATTCATCAGCGTCGCGGTTGGCTGCAACGTGGCGAACGGCAAGGCTGCAAACTGCAGCGCTCGTTCTGTCCCGGCAAGCTGTCGCTGCTACAGCCCAAGCCGAGGCAGACTCCCAAGCCGAGGCAGGGAGGCACGTACGAGCTTCCTCGTCTGCTGCTGCACATGGCTTGTAGCCAGGCGAGGTGCTGGGGGGGGGCAGAGAAGCTCAAGCTAGGCACACCAAGAAGCAGGTGCATGCAGCAACGAGGCGCTATCGGCTTAAGCAAAGCAAACAGTCCCGACCGAGAGTAGAATGAAAGACATAAACTCAGTGGCCACATGTGCTGGACGACACACAACCCTTCCTCGATAAAGCGAGTGGATGTGAGACAGCTCGGCATGGAATCCCGATGCAAAACAAAGACATAACCCTGCACACAGGCAGGCACGCAGAAATGTTCTATTGCACGAACCCTGCTCCCTGATACAGCTCAGGTAGGCAGCGCTGTGTTCCGGTGGTTTCCACGTGGGATTCGCGAGCTGTAAAAAAACAAGCAAAAAATCTGACGCATCGGACCAACCAAAGCAATGGATTCAGGCCATGCTGACGAATCAACCAAACTGTACGCATATTAGATGGCTCGGCGACAAAAGGTAGCAGCATCGGCAGTACCCAAGGCTCGCACTCTGTCAGATAATAACAATAATAATGCACTTGATAAAGTGCCCTCAGAGAACTTAATCTCTCACTAGGCGCTTTACATTTGCTGCAAAGGGAAATGCAATTGAATGGTGAGTAAAATCATAATGGGGCTCTCTCTCTCTCTCTCTCTCTCTCTCTCTCTCTCTCTCTCTCTCTCTCTCTCTCTCTCTCTCTCTCTCTCTGCCTGTCTCTCTCGGCACTGACAGCAGACTCATAGCACGGTCAGTTATTCCTGAGCTCTCGGTGGCACAACTCAAGCTGCGCAGCTCACTGCAATGTTGTATCGTGGCAGCAACAGGGGCTCACACAAAAATCTAGCCAAAATCTACTGCCGGTGAGCTGGAGCTAACGAAACTATATACAGCTGTGTCGAGTGAGCATCTGGTCAAGAAGGTGACTTCTGCCTGGCAACTGCCTGTTGAGCATGCTTTGGGCCGCAATGCTCAGGTTGTGAGAGGGCAATCATGTCTACTCATATCACCGCCCGCAAGTGCAATAGGATAAGACGATTCATCGAGGAATAAGAATTAGCACGAAAAAAGGCATGCACGAATATAGTATTGAAATGAGGAGCCGTCTGAGAGGTCTGGAATAAGGTGGCCACTGGTTCTTACAGAAGTGTAGGGAGTAACAAATGATGACCGTGGGCACAATCACCTGCATGATACAGCATACTTAGCATGCAAACGCTGGCCGAGCACACAGAACAACAGCTACAGATTAGCATGATCTGTAGCAAAGCTGGCACACGGCAGTGAAAGACGGCGAGAAAACGGTAAAACATGGCTGCACTGGCTACTGTCAAGTAGCTCAACCGGCAATCTGGAAGACAAGAGTTAATACGGCGAGTGGGGGAATACAATGAGCAAAGTCCTGCCAGATTAGCACACACAATAGTCAATGCACTGCTTACAACGACTGAGAAGTAAAAGACTTACGGCAAAGTGCATCAAAGAGAGCTCGGTTTTCCCCCCTTCACTCTGTTGCTGCCTGTCAGCACTGGTCATACCCGGCGGAGTCCACTGAAAGCATATGTACTTATCAGTTAGCAGGCGTCCAAGCAGAACCAAATGCAGGCAAAGCCAATGAGGCAAGGTAGATGTGTACAGGTGGGTGATCAATCATCATCTAGCACCACAGTGGCAAAGTACTCAGTCAGAAAGCCACTGCCTCATCATCGATGCTTCCCTTCAGTGGGATTCGTGTCTGTGGCTTAAAGCTATTATGGCTTACTGGCTTCCTATTACCTCTTGAATGCGAACTGCAGTAGAATTAAAGGGCCACAGAACTGATATAAAACTCAACTTTTCCACACTGGAATGCTTCACATCTCTAGGGCGATTGCTGCTGGGTGCAGACGTGTGCAGATAAAGTAGAAATGCAGCACCTCTTACAAAAAATCTTTACAATGCTGCACTCATTTAATACATGGATGCTGAATATCCTTAATTTTTCCAGCTGCAAAGCTCCATCAGTCGGAACTACGTGTTATTAATAACGAATAGTTAGCTCAGATCACATTTATCTTACCCTTGAATTCAAGGCTCTGATTTAAGCCACTGCATTTCATCTCATGTTAACATATCAGGATACAGTCGACTCTGCTTATAAGAATACACTCGGGCTAGAAAATAGGCATTCTTATTTGCAAAGAATTTCCATATGCAAAAAATCTGGAACGAAGAACTACCATTCTTATAAGCAACAAATTCAAATATCCAACATGTGGAGTAGGCTGTACCTGCAGAATGAGTCCAAGTTGTGACTGAGATAGAATCGATACGTAGTTGACCATTGCTTTACATTCACTCATTGAGAAGGCCAGGGCATCCCACACTCTTAGCAAAGCTACGCCTACTATAACTGTGCACGATATTGAGATAACAACTTTATAAACGTTGACCGAAGCATTGAGCCGTTGTTGGGTTGGGATGCTTTGAGAGGCTTTAGAGAGAGAGAGAGAGAGAGAGAGAGAGAGAGAGAGAGAGAGAGAGAGAGAGAGAGAGAGAGAGAGAGAGAGAGAGAGAGAGAGAGAGAGAGCAAGCAAGCAAGTGAGAGCACTACAATGGTCCAAGTCCTATCTCAGTAGGTGACTCTACAGAATTGATATGAATAGACAAAGATCAATCGAGGACTCACTAAAGTACGATTATCTCAGGGCTCGGTGCATGTTCCGGTTCTTTTCATGGTTCATACCATCACACCTGCCGATGTGATTGATAGGCACAATATAAGATTTCACTTCTATGCAGGTAACCTTGGCTTTTGATCCCACTCAGCCTTCCAGCATGTCGAATTCTTTCAACTCCCTTGCTGCATGTATTGATGACATGCACACATAGATGGCAGTAAACTTACTTAAATTGAATGATGATAAAATCAACTTACTGGTTATGAGAAAACCAAGTGTGATTTAGAAATTGGAAAGGTTAACGCTCACAACCGGCTCTGCCAGCATATTTCCTGTTGAATCTACACGAAATCTGGGCGTGCTGTTCCACAGTGACCTTTCATTTGACGACCACATCAGCTCCCCAGTCAAGTCTGCCTACTTTCAGCTATATAACATTGCTAAAGCTTGCTTAGACAGGCAGAAACATTGCTGAAGCTTGCTTAGATAGGGAGACTACGTCCAAATAGGTCCGTGCATTTGTGACATTCAGTTTCGACTCCTGTAACTCACTGCTTGCTGGTCTACCGGCCTATGCAGTCAGGCGCTTACTGCTGGTGCACAACTCTGCAGCTAGGCTTGTCAGTCGCGAGTGTTGCAGTTGAAACATCAACACCACTTCTCGCCGATCTACACTGGGTCCCATTCAAGCACCATATCGACTTCAAGGTTCTGTCACCAACTTTTCGGTGGCTTCATTTGGCTCCAGCCAACCTATCAGAACTATTCACACCAGGCTAGGCATCGTGCGACTTGCTTTTCTGACTGAAATCGTTTAGCTACAACTCGTAGGCACCTCAAATCCTCTGGAGACTGTACCTTTAAATCATATGATCCCAAAGCCTGGAAACTCACTCCCACTGTCACCACGACATCTCCTGACTTGACGACATTTAAAAAGAAGCTAAAACAGCTATTTATAACAGCTTTTAGTGGTGGGTCCACGAGATTCGTCCTTTGTGTGCTTATGTGTGATGACACTGAGCATGCTGCCACTAACCATACTGCATGCTGGTCCTGCGCATATCACCTGACCATCACATATCCTCTGACCTTGTTAGGCTTATTGACAAGGAGTATGCTACCATTAACCATCCAATCATGCTTCCTTTACAGCGTATGTAAAATGCCTAGAAAGGGATTAAGTTCTCTGACGGTGCTACAAACATTTATAATTATTATGTATTATTATTAAATACATTATATTATTATATATAATCATAAAAACTATTATTATCAACAGTGGGGGAGGGAGGGAGCAAGCAGAAATAGAGAATGAGAGAGCTGCTTCCAGACATGCTCGTGTCAGGGCTCCAAACATGACTAGCCTGTCATAAAGAGCCACCAAGATAACCTTAAATCCTTTGGAGACCGTGCATTTAGCTCGTATGCTCCCAAAGCCTGGAACTCCCTCCCGACCTGCGTCAGAACATCCCATGACCTGACCACATTTAAAAGAAACTTAAAAACACCTATTTAGGACAGCATTTAGTGGGTCCCTGTGATTCGTCCTTGATGTGCTTATGCGTGCTGACACTGTGCATGCTGCCACTAACCACATTTGCATGCTGACCCTGTGCATCTCACCCCTAACCATATTATTCATTTTGTTTGTTTTTCAAGCATGATTTTACTTACTATTCTATTGCATATCACTTTGCAGCAAATGTAAAGCGCCTAGAAAGAGATTAAGTTCTCTGAGGGCGCTTTATCAAGTGCAATATTATTATTATTATTATTATTATAAGAGATTTGGTCACACGGATATGCCTCGGGCTATACTTCTTGTCTCTGCAAATCAATCTGTAAAGGCTTTTGAGTGACTCGTTGCTGCCAAAAAAGTCATATATCATGGTGGCATATTCCATAATTCATTGCATCCCTTCAGATCGGTTGGGTTGCTTAACTAATGACAAGGCTGCCCTGCTGATGCCAATCCTTTGAGGGCAACAAGTAAATGTAAAGCATATGACAAAGCTACCCTCAGTTCAACCCACGCGCATAACTTCCAGGATTTTTGAAATTTTAAACTGAAGATTGCTTACTTCGTAGTCACTTACCGGCTACATCATACGCATCCACATAAGCAGCACTTTAGTAATTTCATGGGGAGACTAAGCTATAGAGGAATTGCATGCTTGACTAATTTTTGCAAATTGGGCACGGCTATAATTGGGCCCACACGAGGAGGCCAATAGCAACTGAAATATAACCAGCCCTTGGCAAGTGACAGAATTGCAGCCGAATCACGACTGAATAGTCAGTCACGATCGCTTGAATTTCACCAGTTCCCAGAGCAGCCATCGATGTGCAAGAAAGAGCTGGATCCTCCTCCATGTTGCAGCTTGGTACTAGCACCTGTGCCGGCCGAGCAGAGACCAGCACTCAAAGAAGACAGCCCGTATCATCATCTGCATTACTTTGCATACAAGCTTCAGCCAGTGACTACCCATCTATCACACCGGTCTCAGGACATACATAAAAAGGGCTACTGGCAACACTGAACTGCAAGTAAAAAGCTTCGAGGATATCTAAAAACCAACCGGCTGATGAAGTGCAAAGATTTGTGCAAACCTTTGGATGACCATGCTTCCGCACATCCATCTGAGCGAATGAGCAGACGTCGCCAACTCCAGCCACGTCGACGGTGAAATTCGCAAAGAAGTCAACGATATCTTGCGATTTGTGACGCACCCTCATAATCAGGATGAACGGAGTAAGAAGAGGACTGAAAAGCTCCACCAAAAGGAAGACCTTGAGAACCAGACCAAAGTAGACCGACTGAGCGATAGCATGCAATCACTGTCCAGATAGACACTTCAAGCACGAGCATATCATATGCTGAGTACTTTAAGCAATGCTTGATACAATATCAGGCAGCCAACATGCAAAAACTGCACAGATCTTCAGGAATGGGCACATGCGAAGGCAAACATGTAGGTCAACAAAAGCCTACAAGCTGTTCAGCTTGCATTAAACTAGGCACATGGGACAACCTAGATCTAGCACTCTATAAGTGCATTTAAAGCAGTTTAACTCGGTTCACCTCTCAGAGGTTACTCGGCCATCAGATTCGCAACCAGCTGCTATCTAACCTATTCTTTGCCTTTGTGTGGCATCGTATTTCTATATCACAAGCTAAGCAAGAAATAAATTGCAGCAGGATGCTTAGATGGATGGATGGATGGGATGGATGGGATGAAGGGAGAGAGAGAGAGAGAGAGAGAGAGAGAGAGAGAGAGAGAGAGAGAGAGAGAGAGAGAGAGAGAGAGAGAGAGAGAGAGAGAGAGAGAGAGAGAGAGGTGTGTGTGTCAGTGTTCTCTGATGCCGAAGCTCGAAGCCGATGCAGCTTTCGATATGCACAAGTTGTCACGAAGCAAAACACTACCAACGAAGTCAAACTAGTAAGATGCTGGATGTGAGGTTAAAGGACAAATGGCTATGGAATGCAGCTAGACAGGTGCATCAAAAGCAGCCGAAAGAAAAGAGTATCAAATGTAAAACAACAGTGCTGGGTTGAGCAGCTTGCAGAATGAATGCCCTGAGCGAGCCAGGAAGCCGGGCAGGCTTCAGGTGGCTCTCACAGCTGCTTCTGACGAGGCATCAGCATATACACACGCACGCACATCAGCACATCCATGCTGCTTTCAGCATTGCAGGCATCAACAACAGGGAAGGGAATGGCGAGCTTTCGAGAAGGCGACAAAAAAACTGCAGCTGCTGCTAGCTAGCGACGACAACAACCAAAGGGGCAACGGCAGTGGAGAAGCTGGTGGCAGCAGCAGCAGCAAATCGAGTTCTAGGGAGTGTGCTGGATGGCAATGCTACTGCACGATGCTGCCAGCTTTCACCAGCACGGCAACTCGTTCGATTCATGCAAAAAGAGCACACACTCGGAGCACGTCCAATTCCCGAAGAGAGAGGTTTGCGCATGTTCGAAGGCAACTTTGGCAATCACAGGATGCACGGCATGGTAGGGCAAAGAGAGTGGCTTGCTGCGACTGTGCTTGCCCCGATGCTCAAAGCGCTGCAGCCCGGAAGCCATACCACTTTGAAAGGAAACAGCTGCCCAAACTCGTCCCGGACTGCGCTCGTGTGTGCGCTCCCTTTCCAGCGCTCGGGCATGTAGTGGATATGACTCACGATGTAGCTCATCAGCAGCTCCGGACAGAAGACGGCATGCTATAAAGGGCGAGTCGAAGGCGTGGGCGGCAAGGCTGGCCAAGCAGCGGCTGCCGGCATAACTCGGCTTCGAGCTAGCAAAAACGGGAACGTATTAGCAAAAAACGAAACAGAACGGCACAGCACTAACAAGCGACCAGTAGCTGCAAACCGTACAGCTACTGAAGTAACTAGGGTCGCTCTTTGAGTTCCACGTGCTCGTAAGAAGACACTTTGGGGAGAATGCTGAGTGTGTCGAAAGGTCACGGGCACAGCTAGGTGCAAGTACCTGCAGCAGTGGACTAGGCATGTGGGCATCGCATGCAGGCACGCCGTGCACGTGCGGCAGCAATTCGACGTGCACGAACTAGTGCACATAAAGTGCCGGTCGGAAACACCAACCCACCCTGGGAATCGAGATACGATTCGTTTGTAATTAACGTTTTAAGAGAACTACATCTCTATTCACGTGCTTCACATTTGCACCCGGGGCTCGAGCCCACGACCCCGGTCGTCAAATACATTCACCTTGACGTGGTCAATGCAAGCACCTTAACCACGGAGATACAGCTTGAAACTTTACCAAGATGTGCGACTTCCAGGTCGACACATGCCACCACAAGGAAGGACTCAGGATAAAGCAATGGGTGCTGCCACCACGGTTTGCCTAGCACGTAGGTGGGAGCGGAGTGTGCATGATAAATGTGCACAATAAACTTGTTTTGTGGTTTCTTAATGGTTCCAAGAGTCGTGCGACTTTAGAAGGATATTTGGCAGCAGCAGCATTAGGAGAGTGCAAAGTACGATTTATTGGGTGTGCCAGTAATATTAACAATAATAATATGTTTTATTAGCCCCTTAAGAAAACTATATAACTTTCTAACCACTTCGCATAGGTTAACAAGGAAGCAAACGAACTTACTAGTACAAACAAGGGAAGGGGATGTCGTGATGTCAATCGGTTATTGCTAAAAATAGTTCTTCAAAGCTATTAGCAAACACCTATATTTGTTTCAAACGTTGATCATTAAGAAGTTGTTACAGCAATTTCCAATGTGGTCGTTGATATATCAGCTACAGTGGGATCATAGTGAGTACAGTTAGAGCATCTTACCGAACACCTATTCTTTTAATGATACTGCAATACAATGGCCAAAACAGGCTTACTTTGTGTATTTCCATACCAAGGTGGAAGAATGCTCCATTTGCTACTAATACTGTTCCTTCATTTGAATCCCATGTTCTAGAGGCTGTAAAATGCTGCCACAGGGTGCATGGGTTTTTCAAGTCACTCTAAACGAACGGGCACACAACATAATTACCTAGAAAACGAAGCACATGCACCAGGGTTTAGCTAAGGGATAAAGTGCTCACATTTCACGATCCAGGTCGTGGGTTCGAGTGCTTCAGCCGTAATATTGTACTGCCGTCTATTGTACAGCTAGGTGCAAGTACCTGCAGCAGTGGACTAGGCATGCAGGCATCGCATGCAGGCACGCCGTGCACGTGCGGCAGCAATCCGAGCAATTGTCTAGTGCAAGTAGGAATGATGGCCGCTAAGGCTCTTCAGCCACTTTACCAACGAGGCTGTTGAATCAGCAAAGCTTTACTTTTATTTTTACACACACACACACACACACACACCGAGAAAATCGTATGCACATCAAGTATATCAGATGCACTTGCTATGCTTGCTATATCTTATGCTTATACCGACAAGCAACATAAGAAAGAAAAACAGAAAATCGCACACACAATCAAGAGCTCACAGCCCTGAGATTGTTTGCTACCAGAAGTAGCTACAGCCACATCAGTAAAAGGACTGAAAAATGGGTGATCCGGTTTATATTTTACTTCCCGGTCCTGTGACTGCAGGCAAAAAACAAGGGGTACACGATACGATTCTTGTCCCACAATGCTTACTATACATACAAGAGGTCGGGTCTCACAGCAAGTAAAGAGTTGAGCTGCCAATCGAGTACCGATTAGGCATAGGGTAATAGTCAAGTTATTTAGCAGCAACATTGCCATTTTCGCCAATTATTAAGGCAATCGGCATCAAGACTTCGGCCTGATCTCACTGAGGCTCAGCCCCAAGGATATACATGCACAGCCGCACACAAGCGCCTGCATTGACAAGTGAGTGAGTGAGTGCTAATGAAAGGATTGGCTACAACAAGAGCATCTGAATGGCCCCACAGCAAGGTGACAGAAAAGCAGCAGAAGCATCAATGGCACCACTTACTTCGTCTGGAACGAAGGCACGGCTGACGGTTAGTAGCACGCCGAGACCGGTCATCAGCAAGAGCAGGTTCTCTACTTCAAGGACGTCTTTGTCATAAACACTCAAACTAACCAGCACGGCAAGTATAGCACCAGCAAAGAATGCAAAATTTCTACAACAACATGGCACATCCATCAACGAACGGCCAACACCTGAAAACTTAGGTAGTGATCGCAAGTCAAGAAGAAAGTAAAGTTAAGGTTAGATGATCAAACAGCCTCATTTATATAGCAGCATGCAGACCTCTTGCAGTGTGCAATAAAGGGTCGCTTGCTTCACGACTCGAACTCAAAACCAGGATCGTGAATTGTGAGAACATAATCCTGGGCCAAGTGCACAAACCAGAGCGAGATCAGCCCAAACTATGGATATGCCCCCTTGAGCTTCAGCCAAAAAAAGGTCACAGTAGAACTGACAACCCCCATAGGACTCTAGCAGCGCAATCCGAATGCCACCACCGTCCCACCATGTTCAAATGTTGATACTCTTATTTACAACACCGCACTAGCAAACATACTTAGCTATTATTGCCAGTGTAGGTGAGACGAATCCACTCATGTATGATGCGGAGACTTTGTATGCAGCACTTAACCTGCAAGAAATATTACACCTACAGTACTCGAAATGGGCAGCGACAAAATGGCAATATATATATATATATATATATATATATATATATATATATATATAATGAAAGACAAAATTACCACTGCAAAACAAGTTTACAGATGTTTACAGCAAGCAATATCATATAGCATGTGGGGAAAATATCAATAGCATGTGAAGAAAATTGAAGCATATGCAGAGTGTGCAACCCAAGGAGATAGCTGACGAGTTTGAAATGTAGCAGACGATGTATCCAAATGGCACTGGAACACTTTAGCATGTTCTGTTCTGAATTCAGCTTATTCAAAAAGCAGGAAAATCAAAGCACAAACAGTTGTAGTAAGCCGGCTCCTGTAGGCACGGGCTAGGGCTTAAGCCTCTACCACTCCCCTCCTCCACCAGAGAAACAATCAGAAGCAGCACATAATAATAATAATAATAATAATAATACACTTAATAAAGCATTCTAAAAAAATATAATTCATTTGTATAGCGCCCCAAGAGAACAAAATCTCTATTCAGGCGCTTCACATATGCCTCAGGGCTCGAGCCCACGACCTCAGCCGGACCTTAATCGGGGCGAGCACCTTAACCGCTGGACCAACCCGGCTCGGCCTCAGAGAACTCAATCTCTTTCTACTAGATGCTTTACAGTTGCTGCAAAAAAACACGATCGAATGGTGAGTGGTATCATGCTTTACAAACAACACGAATAACCTGGTTAGGGATGACATGCACAGGGTCAACATGCAAATGTGGTTAGTGGCAGCATGCACAGTGTCAGCACGCTCAAGCATATTCAGGACGAATCACAGGGACTCACTAAATGCTATCATAAATAGGTGCATTTTAAAGTTCTTTTGAAATGTGGTCAAGTCAGGTGATATCGTGACGAAAGTCTGCAGTGAGTTCCTGGCTTTGGAAGCATACGAACTAAAGGCACGGTTTCCACAAGATTTGAGGTTTGTACGAAGTATAGATAAACAGTTAGATTTCTGAAAAGCGGGTGGTACGATGCTTAGCCTGGTGGGGGAGTAGACCTGATAGGTAGGCTGGAGCCAAAGAACGAAGGGAGGGACAAAAGTGAGGGACAAAACCTTGAAGTCGGTCCGTTGCTTGACTGGGAGCCAGTGCAGGTCGGCGAGAAGTGGTGTGATGTAGCAACTGCGACATTCGTAAGAGACAAGCCTAGATGCGGAGTTTTGCACCAGCTGTAAGCGCCTGATTGCACGTGGCGGTAGGCCAGCAAGCAGTGACTTACGGATGTTACAAAAGCAACGACGACGGGAATGTCACTGCCCTAGCTCTGCTAGATCTGTCTGCTGCCTTCGACACCATTGATCACGAAGTTCTGCTTGAACGATTGAGAACAACGATCGGTCTGGCAGACAAAGCACTGGCGTGGTTTAAATCATACTTGTCTGATCGTGTTCAATCTGTGTCGTGTGGGGGGTCAGGTCTCAGACATGAGAAAGGTCACCTGTGGAGTCCCTCAAGGGTCTGTACTCGGTCCCTTGCTGTTCTCCATTTATACGCAACCTCTGGGAAAAGTGATTAAGGCCCATGGAATAGGATATCACTTCCATGCTGACGATACTCAGTTGTATTTGTCATTTAAACCGTCGGAATCTGCTGCAGCAACTGAGAAACTGAATGCTTGCCTTGCCGATATTCGATCCTGGATGTCGGAGAACTTTTTTGAAACTAAATGACGATAAAACCGAACTGCTGCTCATAGGACACCCTAAATGTGTGGCTGGATTAAAAGGCTTTGCTGTTCTAATAGGTGATGCTACTGTGCGACCTTCACCACGTGCTCGTAATCTAGGTGTCGTGTTCGACAGCTGCTTCAATTTCAAAAGCTTCATTCAGAAGACTGCCTCTACAGCTAGCCATCACATCCGATCCCTATCCAAGATTAGAAGCTGTCTCCCACAGTGCCTTGTAAAAAATTTAACTAGCTCTTTAGTTCTGTCTCGGCTTGATTATTGTAATTCCCTTTTGGCTGGGCTACCAAAGAAAGCTATTATGCCACTACAGCTGACTATGAATGTGGCTGCAAGGCTGGTCTTCAAGTCCCAGCGGTTTCAGCACGTGTCACCTCTGCTGAAAGAGCTAGGATGGTTGCCGATTGAGCAACAGATACAAAGCAAAGTTCTTACGCTGACCCACAAGGCCCACCACGGCTTGGCTCCTTCATACCTAGCTGAACTGCTGCATCAGTTTCAGCCTGTTCGCGCCCTCAGGTCCTGTGTGGACAATCAATTAGCTGTCCCATTCCTCCGCTTAAAGACAGTTGGCGACAGAAGCTTTAGCTCTTCAGGTCCTAGACTGTGGAACTCGCTTCCACAATTCTTACGCAACGACATCTACTCTCCAACTGCCGACTATGGCACATCTTTTTCAGCGGTCCTGAACTGCTACTTCTATGCTACTCACTACCTCAACTGCCCTCCTGACTCTGCTATGCTTCCCACTTTCTCTTTGTTGGGTGAGACGAAGTCTGTTGGCTACCGAATGCGTACCGAAAGCCACTTAGGCTGTGAGTTCGCTATTCCAAACTCTCCTGCGTAACACCCACATGGTCTTTATGACTTTGTGGAGTTACTGACGGAGATACATTACATTACATTACATGGACCAACTTAGATGCGGTATCCCTATCTAAAAAAAACCCGAATTTTAGCAATGTTATGTAGCTGAACGTAGGCAGACTTGATTGTGGAGCTGATGTGGTCGTCTAACGAAAGGTCACTTTGGAACATGACACCTAGATTTCGTGCAGATTCAACAGCAGATATGCTGGCAGAGCCAATTTTGAGCGTCAGCCTTTCCAATTTCTGAATCACACTTGGTTTGCCCATAATTAGTAAGTTAGTTTAATCATCATTCAATTTAAGCAAATTTGCTGCCATCCATGTACCGATGTCATCAATACATGCAGCAAGGGAGTTCGACGTGCTCGAGGGCTGGGAGGGATCAAAGCAAAGGTATAACTGATATATAACTGCGATAGTATCAAAAGCTGCCGAAAGATCGAGCAAAGCAAGCAGAGACACTCTACCCATGTCTGCATTCCTAAGTACGTCATTGTACGCCCTAAGAAATGCTGATTCTGTGGAGCGATTAGCTCTAAAGTCAGACTGGAACTTACTAGCAAGGTTTGAAGTTTCAATATGAGTTCAGCTGGTCTGCTGCGACTCGTTCCAGACCGCAGGTGTGGAGCCAGGAATGCTCCCCTGAGCCCTTTCCAGAGATCCCGGTAGCCTAAAGCTCTTCCAGATTTGACTAGTCATGTGAAGGTATGGGAGCTCTGCATTGCTGCCCTGCTCTCTGCTACCTTAGGCACCTACCTGTGAACATGGAAGTCGGGCATACGAATCGTTAGCCGTACTTCGAGGGACCAGCTTCACCGGTATTTGTCACACGGCCAGGACCAGCACTGCTACGAGCGGTGTTTTGTGGCAAAGGACTTCAGTTCAGGAACTGCTACAGCGCGTTGGTAGCAACATGGAACATTGTTTTCTACACAGGGCTAAAGAGCACTTCTGGGTGGTCTGCAGCCTCAAGGCACTCAGCCTCGAGACATTTCTCTTGACGGAGGCAACCAAATTCTTGGTGCAGCTTCAGTCCCCCAAATGGAAGGTTGGTCATTATGTTTCTTTCACGAGGGATCTACAGAGCCTGCATTGCAGCTCTATTTCGGCTTACAGCTTTTGATAATAAAAAATATGGGCTGGCCGACGTTTTCTTTGTTAGTAGAGGCTAAAGACTTCTTCCGGCTGCAATGCCATCGGCACAGATTCAGGCTGTGCTTTTTCAGAGCTATCGATGCCTCCACCAGAGCTACTATCAAATTTTTTTCTGTCAGAGGCTGACAGGCAGAGGAAGGAAAGACTGGCCGGAAGAAGCCCCTTTGCTTCAGCTTCGATCTGTCTCCAACCGGCCCACCAGGCTCGTGTCAGGTGGAGCTAAATAGACACTTCAGAAGGCTCCACTGGAGCACTCCAGAGCCGGATGCTTGAGAGAGGGCTAAAGCCATTGCAGAGCCCTCCGGCCATCTTTCAAAACCCTCGTATACACATGGCAAAACGTCGACGAACTACCTGTACGACATGCAGCACGTGCGGCCCAGGCATATAAACAATCGGCCGTGTCACTTCTACTTGCCCCAGCTTGGCACTGTGGCATAGCCGGTTGATCAACATCTTCACAACAAGCTGCAAAAGCAATGTTCTCATAACCACAGCTTCCAATTGACCAGGTATTACGCTAATATACGCACTGTCAGGTACAGGTAGTAATAGCTATTTTAATTTCCAGGCCATAGCCCAGGTAAAATAAGGAAACTAACCTATTAAGACCTCTGGAATTCAAACGGCACAGCTGTTTTCTAGTAAATTGGGCGTGTCAGAAAGAAAGTACGTCTGCTCTGGGGTTGCTAAGCTGTCGGGAGAGCAAAATACTCTACGACGACCCACTTCCAATGACTGCCGGTCACGCCCACTCAGGGTAAAGGCTTAGCTCCTCTATGAAAAACTCCTAGCTAAAGACCTTCGGGAAGTCTTGCTATAAGGCAAGAGCTCCAACAGCTAGACGAGCCTTCTACATCACAAGCACCAAATTAGTCGAGCTGTGGGAATGCACACAGTCCTCGCGGTCTGAGGCTAGGCTTGAATCATCAGCACCCTTACAGCTGAACACCAGGTAGTAAATGACCGACGTGAGCAAACGCCGAGAGGGCAGGTCCATATAAAAAGCCGACAACTGCGAAAGGTCATATAGGAGCGAACGATGGAACAGCAGCAGCAGCACACAGGGCAGAGGCAGCAGCACAGCATGCGCGCATCGGCAGAGCAGTGGCGGTCACAGACTAGGGCACACCGAAAGATGACAAGCTGCCGAAGTACAGTACCTGCCGTTAAGTTCGTGGCTTAGTTCGTTGTAGTGTCGCAGGTATTCCCTCGCATACAATGACCTGAAACATATAAACCACACAACCCGAACGTTGGTGTGAGCAACTCAAAGTTTCCCCAGCATAGGTTATAATAATAATAACAATAATAACAATTATACACTTGATAAAGCATCCTCAGGGAACTCAATCTCTTTCTAGGCGTTACGCGGATTCACGCACAGCGGCCGAGCGAACCAAGATGAAGCACGAACCCAAGGCGAACAGCTGCGAGGGCAACAGCTCTCGAAGCTCCTGGGCCTTAGCCTAAACTTGAGCAGACTTGAGCAGTGTGCAAGAGGGGGGAAAAAGATCGGCACGCCCCTTCGAACAAGCACGTACATGGGTGGCCAGCAAAGTGCTCGGCAAATGCGCGTCGAATGCAGAGCTTGAGGCAGCTGCCGCTTGTCCAAGGACAAATCAAAAGCCGAGGCTGGCCCGAGTGCGGCTGCATCAATAACTTGGGCCAGCTACGTGCACTGGCACGAACGATGCAAGCCAGGCAAGCTCTGGTTTATTAGCAAGCAGCACTCGATGGCAAGCTCAAATAGAAAGCCGACCAGGGACTTCCGGAAACCGGTGACCAGACGAAGGCCAAAAAGCAGCACTGCTCCTACTCTCCAGGAGAGGCCTTGACGAGAAGAAAAGGCAATATCGCCTACCGAGTAAAAGCGAGCTGAGGTCTGAGGAAGGTGGGGCCTCTCCTAGGAGGGAAGAGGTTTTTCTAAACTGATCGTGCAGTTCTTCGAAGACCAACCAAGATGCCTTGGCAAGCCTCTGCTATGAAGTATGACGAAGCAGCTTGCCTTTTCTAGCCACTGCCACACGGCAGTGCACAGCCAGCAGTCACCATGCCCTAGCAACTGGCAACCGGTGCACGGCCGACTCCCCCCCCCCAACGACCGTCATTGACAGACTAGCCAAGTCAGGCCCAAAGCAACTGCTGACAAGCAGCCAGACTATCTGGCAGCTAGCTTGCCCGGCAAGCCAGCTTCGGAAGTGGAAGCTGATGCACCGTTGGACACATCAGCTGCCTTAGGACTAGTAACACAAAGTCGAAGTGCACCGACAGCAGGCAACAGAAGCTATGCAAGATTTCTAGGTGTGAAGCCTGGAAATATTCGAAGAGGGCTGGACTTTTTAAAGGGATGGGTTGATCTTGCCAGAGATGGTCAATCATGGTCGGTAAAGTCTTAGCTCCAGTTTTTATTGCCATTACAATTAGTTGTTATCAATTAGTAATTGTAGAACAGACCCTTGCAAATCAATTTCCAGTGAAGTTCACAATCCTCAGAAGTTCCATTTCACTCTTTGTCTAACGTATCACACTGCATCCTATAATATATGCTCATTGTTTAAGATTGAACATCAGCAATACAGATTGTTATCCGGTTGCCATTTCCTTCTTTTAAAGCATTTCAGACACAAGAATGGAAAGACGGAGAGGGAAACCAAGCAAATCATATGGGTGATAGCATTACATAGTAAGCATTGGCTTTTTGTGTGCACATTATAGCAGTCTGTGCCAGTTGACACGTTAGAAAAAGCCACATATCTATGAGTGATTGCAAGGGCTAGACGGCCGACCGGGTCTTTAAGGCAGCGCTAAAAGAGTGCACGTGCATGCACTCTCACTCCTTGGATCAGCCGTGAGGTGTGAACGCAAAAATAAGCTTGGACTTTTGGTTGGAACTGCATTGATTTGCACGATGCCAACTTACTTTTTGGCTGGCAGTCGAGGGGTTCGTAAGTGGGATCACAGAAAGCAAAATCCCACTGTCACAGAACGCTACCCCAAGTCCAAGTCTCGATCTCACCCCGGAAAGTCTATCACCATAGCCGAGCTCTCTGCGAAATTAGCCTAGCGATGGTGGCTTCGGTCCACATCATCAGCCTCACTGATGCTGACTTACGTTCAATCCCTGTCAAGGATTAGGGACAGTGCCAGGGCCAGGAGCAGGGGCATTTGCCCACACCAACTACCCCAGGCTATTACTATAAAAACTCGGCAGCATTGCACCCAATTAGTTTTTATTGCTTCGTGGATATACAGACTAAGACATACAGACTTTAACTATCACAGACCAATAGTATCTACCACACAGACCTATTGGGTGGTTAGTGGCACTCTGCCAACTCTGCCTTCTACTTATTGGAAGTGGGCTATTGAAGCAGCACCAGCAGCACCAGCCTTAATCCATCATAGTCTGTTGGCCATGCCACATAGTCTGTTGGCCATGCCATTGCCACCTAGTCTGGTCATCCGATACAAGTGCAGTGAAAACCACTCAGGTATCCAGCCGCAGCGATAACTATCTAGCTTAACACACTCGGTGTCGGTGTCTCATTGGCTTTGCAGAGTCACAAACGAAGATACACTAGAATGAATAAGAATTCACTTCTTTTACATCAACTGCCGGTGGCAGCGAATACTCTCCCTAATCACACGGGAGCCACTTCTACAGTTCCTGTGCCGTAATGTCTGCTTAATTCCGGGTGCCAATCCTGGAACGTCCACTAGCTGTTCTTTGCTGCTAATCTCCGTCTCTAGTCACCGTAGCAACCAATCTCCACTCATACTTTATTGCAAGCTGTTGGCCGCCGATCGATCGCAAGGACAGCTGCGTGCATGCACAGAAGACTCTCTCTCTCTCTCTCTCTCTCTCTCTCTCACCAGCATGGCACATAGTCCAATTCGATGTTATCGACCTTAGAGTCACTCGTCAGCCAAACGCACGCCTGCAGGCGCAGGCGGAAGCCTTCATTCAGCTTCAGATGGACTTCGAAGATCAAGAGGCAACCTTGTCTCTGTTGGTCACTGGCTGGTCAGCAGAAGCACGTGGCTACGAAGCAAGCAGCTACGAAGCAAGCATGCCACCGACTGAGTGGCCTGCTTGCCTCTGGGAAACTAGCTGGTGCCAGCATGTCGGCTGCAGCCAGCAGCCACTGCAGGAAACCAGCCTGGAGAGCCAGCCAATACCCAGAGTTTATGCGCCGGAAGGCCAGACTGCAGGCCAGACTGCACAGCAGGCAGATGGAGCTACAAAAGTGGCCCACTCACACAAGGAGAAGCAAGAATGCACTGATGCACCAAAATAGACTAGACCGTGGCTTCGGTGGCAGAAGGTTAAAAGGGGATGCCTAACTCACCAGCTCCGAGCACCCAGTGCCGACGGCTCACGTTTCAGCACCTGCAAAACGGCATGCAGAGTGAGCAGTGACACTACAGCATGGCCGACCGGGCTGCCCGGGCAGCTGTTTTTAACTTCTTAAGACTCAAGATGTTGCCCTGCAAGCAACCCATCCCTCTAGGCTAAAGCTGCAGTAGATTGAACAGAACCACCATTTAATTAATGACGTTACCGAACGTGGCATTGCACTAATACCAGAGTTCATCTACAGAATAACTCAAAACGAATAGCACAAGTAAGATTGCCATCAAATGGTGGAGACTCACAAAAATGGGACGTCGGCACTAAGATAAAGGTGGCCGTTTTCAAATACAGACGTTCAGCATAAAAATTCGACTGAGTAGTGCTTGTCGTAGAACTAAATACCTGATCAAAGATAAACTAGACACTCATTTAATAAATAGAACAGCATGAGGTGGTGCAGGTTTCGCTCGATGGAACCGCATCAGCATGAATCAAACAGCCACGACCGAAAAAGAGACCGTACACATACCTCACCGTACACGAAGAAGCAGTAGAGTATTTGCCACAGCATCACCAGCGGGCTGAGCGCCAAGTTAAGCATGCCAGCCCAGAAGATCTTGTTGGCCAGGCTACAGCGAGTAAGGGCTCAGCTTAACACATCTAAAAATAATATTATTATTAATAATAATAACAATAAAAATAATAAAACGATAACAATAATGATACCAAAATGTGTGAGTAGCGCCCCCAGAGAATTAAGTATCTCGTTGTGGTCTTTTAAATAGGCTGGCTAGGAAGCATGTCAACTGATTAATGGTACATGCACAATTTCAGCACACGTAGGCATACAAAGGACAATTCCCAGATATGGAGCTTATTCCGTGCAGAATAGGAAGACTTTAAGCCCATGCAGCTCAACACAGAAAAGACAGAGAGGCTGGAGGGAGTCAGGCAGGGCCAAGCGATACTGACTCCCTCACAAAGGGCATATTCGACATTGCAGGCACCAGCGTTCGAATGCACGTGACAGTAATCTCGGCCAGGCAGCAGCTGTAAAGAGTGCGCCACAGCCTTCGAAGGCTGTGGCCGTAATGCAACTCGTTTATCAAACGGTCAATCCTCGTAGCCTGCAATGAGCTGTAAGGGGCAGTGAAGCAATGCTGCCGAGTGCAGGCATACTTTTCGGCCAGCTCTCTCCGCTTGTGCTGCATTTTGTACTCTGCTTTAAGACGATAGCCATTCTCGAATGGTGACCACGGGCTGACTGCAACATCGAAGTACATGGCAATACGTCGTGTAGCCACAGGGCAGAATGGCAAAGGACACATCAACCGCAAGCATCAGGCAAGCGAAAGCATTAGCAGGAAATGGAGTGACTGTGTCCACTTACCGAACAGGATATACTCCAGATTGAACTTCAGGCCGAGGCTGAGATACGTACTGCAATAAAAGTAAGATACAAATGCCATGCTGGCACCGAACAAGCGGTTTGCCTCAATTGTTCCACTCCACTGCATGCCATACAAATTACTCTTACCAAGTTCCCAAGAAAGGCACCTCATACTTCAATGGAAGGATGGACTTGTTAACCATGGCAACGAAGTAGTTGCGAAAGCGGAGGATTCTATTGCAGATATCTAGATGGAAGGAAGATGGGGTATATGGCATGACCGAGCATTGATTGCCAATGAAATGTACGACGAAAGCAGCAACGAGGCCAAAGGAGTAACAAAGGCGTAAGAAACACTTCTACATTCAAACTATTCGAGGGGTAGCGTGAGATAAAGTCTGCTGGCTACCGAATGCGTACCGAAAGCCGCTTAGGCTGTGAGTGCGCTATACAAAACTCTCCTGCGTAACACCCACACGGTCTTTATGACTTTGTGGAGTTACAGACGGAGATACACATTAGTGCAACGACAATCCTAAGACTAGCATCAGCAACAACAGATCTCATCCTTCTGCCATTTGCTTTCTTGACATGAAACACTCACCCCAAAGGTGCGTGCTGCCTTAGCTAAATACCTGCGCAGAGAAGCAGCATCAAAACGACGATGGACATGACTGTTCCTTCAGTTTCAAGGCAGAACCGGTCAGAGCAACACAATCAGCCATTAATGGCGCTTAGAGGTGCTTCTGGGCAATAAACACAGACAGATCTAAGTCTGGGATCTTGCCAGCTGCATTAGCGATACAAAGACCCCTCCTGATGACATAATATTAATAATAAATTTGCATAGAACCCTCGGAGAACTTAATCTCTCTCTATGCACTTTTACATATGCTTAACAGGAAGCATGATCGAATAGTTAGTGGTATGCTCAACGTCAACATGTTTTTCTTCTGGTCGGTTATATCATCTAACACAATAATTGCTTTCATGTCTGTGCCGATTATCTTAGCTCTACCTATCCTTCGACCCTTATAGGGCTTTGCTCAACATGTGAATCACCAAATGCCCTTGCAACTGCATCGATGACAGTCTCACTTGGATGGCTATCAACTTCGATAATGATAAAAACAATCTAGTAGCTATGGGAAAGCTTAATATCCCATCATGCTGTAATGTTAAATATAAATATAATTCATTTGTAAAGTGCTTTAAGAGAACTGAATCGAGGTGCATCATATATGCCACAGAGTTCGAGCCCACAATCCAAGGCGTCGAAGGTAAGCACCTCAACCCCTGGGCGAAATCAGGGCGACAGATCTCATTCTCAAGATTGGTTTATCTAGCTTCAATCCAGTGACGTCTGCCACTAATAGGGGCATGCTACTAAAACTGACATCATTGGATGAGCAAATGGCTCTACTGTCAAGTTGATCACACGTTTGAGAAATCACATCAAGAGATTATACTAATTTCCTTTATTAATGACTCCCAGCATGTCGTCTTAATTGTCTACAACTAGTGCAAATCACAGCAGTGCAACTGGTCAATCCTCAATAGAGTACTTGCAGTATCATATCACTTCTGACTGTCCGAGCTTCACAAGCTTCTTATCGAGCAACAAACTGAGTTCAAGATCCTCTGTTTGGCCTACAGGTCGGTTTACTTGCTTTCACCAGCCTGCCAATCAGACATCCTCATTTGTTCAGTGTGCTCTTGCACCACCTGCTATATGGCTTCTAGTCGTCATGCCATTCGTCACACTAAATTGACATCTTTTGGCGATTGGGCCTTCAGTTAGTATGCACCGACAGTTTGGAACAGTTCCGGCTTCTGTCACCACCTGCAATGACTTCGCATCATCAACGCTTTAGGTCTCAGCTGAAGAGGCATCTGTTTCACTCAGCGTTCCCGCATCCCAGTGAACTTCTTAGAGCTTGCAGATCATTCTTGCCACGACCTTCAAGCTTAGCTGAATGGCTTCAGGGAGTACCACTCGCGTTGTACCTTAAACTAAAAAGCCATTTGGCAGTGCATTCAGGGCCCGCAGAATGTAGGCCGTGGCCCTTGCTCCAGCAGCTCTTTCGAAAGGAGCTCTTTTACGCATTTCACTGCAGAGGTAATCCCGAGCACCACTTTCAAGCTGCTCTTCACTACCCTAAAGGTTTGGTACTTAGTTCCCCAGAAGCTCACCTGCTTTATTTCTGCTTCTCCCTTTCCTGTCCCGGTTCCCTATTATTAGAATAAGTTAAGCCCCCCCCCATCCACCTGGCACATTGTACTGCACTACGTGCCACTAGGTCGAATGAATAATCTCGTGTGTGAACAGTAAGAAGACCATAACCCTAATCGTTCTTTGAAGGATGATTAGAGACATTTTCTCACCTGATTGTGTAATAAAAAATATTTCTGCTCAGAGTACTTTGAAGCTCTACAGAAACTTTAAGGAGTTTATGGGATGTATAACAAAGGTACACTGGCAATGTAAGCTGATTTTGTTTGGTAACCCACATTAAAAATGGGAAAGAATGGGTAGTACAGTAGTTCCTTCGGAGACCCCAGAAGCATCCGATGCCCCCCCCCGCTACCAAACACATCTCAGAAAATCCAGAACGAAATGAAAATTAAAAAAAGCTTAAAATGAGAGACCTACATTCTCTTCACAAGGATAGTCTTGTAGCAGTCACTGATAAAGGTAGACAAGTATTGAAGACAGTATGTCAACCAAGACAGAAGTTGATATTGAAGCCATTATAAAACCGTAGAGGTTTCGACAATAAGTGTGAGATGCTTAGCACACATGCTGTGGCAGACCCGTCAGGACTAGCCTTTACTGAGGAAGAGGCTTAAGATTGACATTGCTGAAAAGGCACCTCAAGTCTGAGAATGCCTCTGAACATGTCAAGGCAACTTTGATTCTAGTCTGTCAAATGAAATATTCATACACTTGAAAAAATGCAGAAACCGTTTTTTACATTATCGATCACGATCAGCCCGACAGTACAATCAAGTCTTTATCCCACTGGTCTTCAAACAATTGCAGAGGTCTCATTCTAATTAAGATTTCTATACCTACCCAATTTCCATCAGCAATAAAATGATCTCTTAGAAGTATTATTATAGCAAGTAATAAACTCTAACGGACAACGCTGAAACAACGCATTCCTGGACAAGTGGCATTGGAGCTCAGGAAGCAGTCTAAACTCACCAAATGCAAATGCATTCAAGTTATTGATTATGCTAGGTTCTTACTAGAAAGGCTAATCATTTTTGCATTGCAAGTTGGCCTAATTGCTTCATGCATGCTGTGTTTACACATATATAGTATATTTGCTTAGGCGAGGTGGGGGACCAGAATGTAGACCAGAAGGTAGTGAATTCAAGTCCTGCTATAGACAACTCTTTATTGACCATCGCAAGAGGGGTAGCAGCTAAGCCTCTCCTGCCTCTATAAAAATGAGGCTGCCGAATCATCTGAACTTCAATTTGTTCTTATTTTATTTCTCACTTGAAACATGGATTAGGAGGGACAGTCGGTCACGAATCAAGATCAGGATACGACTGGGTTCTTAAGCCAGTCAATAAGCCAAGTACTGGACCTCAAAATCGATACACTGCTTGATGACAAGCCAGGGAAGGTCAGTAAAAAGTGTTGCAATGTAGTACTTGTGACATAACCGACAGACAAGCCTAGCTTCACCGTTTCGAATCAATCGTATGTCAGCATATTATAGCATAGGCAGTAAGACCACCGAGTAATGAGCTATAGAAGTCAAGACAGACGCATGCGCCAGCTTTGCCGTGGTACCCTTGTCTACAAATGCCTACATTTTTGCAATATCATGTAGCTGAAAGTAGGCTGACTTTGACTGCCAAGCTGATTTGGTCATCTGATATGTCCTGCTCCTACGTTGCATTGATCTGCTGCTGCCATGCATAACTAACATAATTAATATGTCATTAGCCTCAGGTCATGTCCCAGCACCTTTCAAAAAAGCTGTTGTCAGGCCACTTCTCAAGAAAGCTACACTCAACCAAGAGAACTTGAGCAACTGCCGCCCAGTTTCCCTTCTACCATTCCTATCAAAGACACTCGAACGGGTCGTGGCGGACCAGCTGAACTCGTATATCGAAACCTCACACCTTGCTAGTAAGTTCTAGTCTGGCTTTAGAGCTAATCACTCCACAGAGTCAGCATTGCTTCGGGTACACAACGGCCTACTTAGGAATGCAGACATGGGTAGAGTGTCTCTGCTTGTTTTGCTTGATCTTTCGGCAGCTTTTGATACCATCGATCACAAAGTTCTTCTAGAGCGCCTCTCATCTCGCCTGGGCATCACTGGCAATGCTCAGCAGTGGTTCAGGTCCTATCTCAGTGGGAGACTCCAGAGTATTGACGTGAATGGACAAAGATCATCTGAAGTACCTCTGAAATATGGAGTACCTCAGGGCTCAGTGCTAGGTCCGGTTCTTTTCACGGTTTATACTCTGCCGCTTGCTGATGTGATTGCCAAGCACAATCTAGGCTTTCACTTCTATGCGGATGACACTCAGTTGTACCTTTGCTTTGATCCCTCCCAGCCTTCGAGCACCTCAAATTCTCTAAACTCACTAGCTGCATGCATTGATGACATCCGCACATGGATGGCAGCAAATTTTCTAAAACTAAACGATGATAAAACTAACTTACTAGTTTTGGGCAAACCCAGTGTGATCCAGAGATTGGAAAGGCTGACTCTCAAAATTGGCTCTGCCAGCATATCTCCTGTTGAATCAGCTCGAAATCTAGGTGTCATATTCCAAAGCGACCTCTCGTTAGACGACCATATCAGCTCCACAGTCAAATCCGCCTATTTTCAGCTTCATAACATTGCTAAAACTCGGGCTTGTTTAGATAAAGATACCACGTCCAAGTTGGTCCATGCATTCGTGACATCCCGTCTCGACTTCTGCAACTCACTGCTTACTGGCCTACTAGCATGTGCGATCAGGCGATTGCAGCTGGTGCAAAACTCTGCAGCTAGGCTTGTCTGTCGTGAGCGGCGCAGTTGCCACATTACTCCACTTCTTGCCGACCTGCACTGGCTACCAGTCAAGCAACGGATTGACTTCAAGGTTTTGTCGCTCACTTTTAGGTCACTTCATTCTATGGCTCCAGCCTATCTGTCAGATATACTACCCCATCAGGCCAAGCATCGTACCACCTGCTTTTCGGAATCCAACAGTCTACAAATACCTCGTACAAACCTTAAATCCTTTGGAGACCGTGCATTTAGTTCGTATGCTCCCAAAGCCTGGAACTCCCTCCCGACCTGCGTCAGAACATCCCCTGACCTGACCACATCTAAAAGGAACCTAAAAACACACCTATTTAGGACAACATTTAGTGGGTCCCTGTGATTCGTCCTTGATGTGCTTATGCGTGCTGACACTGTGCATGCTGCCACTAACCACATTTGCATGCTGACCCTGTGCATGTCACCCCTAACCATATTATTCAGCTCGTTTGTTTTTCAAGCATGATTTTACTTACCATTCAATTGCATTTCACTTTACAGCAAATGTAAAGCGCCTAGAGAGAGATTAAGTTCTCTGAGGGCGCTTTATCAAGTGAATTATTATTATTATTATTATATCTCGTGAAAGGTCATTTTGGAACTGGACACCTAGCTTGCATGCAGGTGCTACATATATGCTGGCTGAGCCCATTTTGAGGGTTGGGCTTTCCAATCTTTGAGTAACACTAGGTTTTCCAATTAATAGTAGGTTGGTTTTATCCTCTAGGAAAGCATAAGTAAGTGGGCTGAAGTTTTGACCAACTGAGAAGATGATAATTTAAGTGAGGCTTCGTCGGAAAGATGTAGCAATGTTAAGACACAACTTCGACTTGTTTGGCAGAAGAGCTCAAAGAAGCAATAAGTCTCTGCTCAACTTTATAAAATATGTTGCTTTCATCTAATATGCACATAATGTATGGGCAAGCAAATGTCAGCATCTTCTTTAAAAACCTCTAGCCTACTTTTCCTAAAATAAGCCGGCAAATGTTGGCAGCCAGTAAGAATGGTATGGTTGCTTTTTTCAAATTCGAGGAATACAACAAAGGTACCCCCTCAGCAAGCATGGGTCGAATTACGACCTTTGCATCTGCTTGCAAACGACAAAAGTTTCGTTTTCCAAATCCACAAACTTGGCAGAGCATCGAAAGATGTTGGTCACAACATCATGATCAGGTTTTATGAGCCTGGCATGAGGAAAATCAAGCCCTGTAATACTTCACACAAGTTTAAGCGGATATCAACCAACAATCTTTTTCTCTTGTGGCTTATGTGCATGACCCCACTCACAACAAGAGTCACACACTCGATCGAATATTCTCCCACAAGTATATGCTATCATCACCTATTATTACCGAATCCTACTCATCTGATCATATGCCGATCTCATTCAATCTACAGTGTGCCCCCCTCCATGATCCTCCCTCGTGAATTGCGAAACCCGAAGAACCTTGGCATCTATGCTGTCAGAGCCAAATTATCTTCTCTAAACTTGCTGCTCAAGCCCCCATCCGACCTGTCATCAATTGGTAGAATGCTACAACACGACACTTGCTGACAATCTTGCCCAGAGGGCCTATGGTTTATTGCAGACATTAATTAAGCTAGGTCTACTAAGCGCAAGCTTGAAAAAGCACATACAAGGTCAAGATTTACTGTCAGGCATAAGAAGAATACTGGAGATCATACCAGTCGATCCTAGCAAAGGTCAAATCTAGCTCCTACAAAAAATATTTTTGAATCAAAGGTGCACAACCAAAAAATGCTGATGTCTACCAACAACCACCCCCTTAATCGCTCCCATGTTAGCTTCTTACCAAGTGATCCTTGCGATGACCTAGCCGATCGCTTCTCTAGCTTATTTATCAGCAAGATAGACAAGATCAGAGAGTCCATCCCTACGTTGTAGCATTCCCTCAGGACTCATATCCCTCAATGACCTCAACACTGGAGTCCTGTCCATCGATTCCATGCACTGCCTCGATGTCTACATTTAAGGAGGCCACGAGTGACATCCTGAAATTAATCTCCCAGTCAAAGAAGACTACCGGTCTTCTAGACCCTATTCCCATTGTCCTACTTCTAGAATGCTTAGATCTGCTGCTGCCATTCATAACTAACATAATTATATCATAAGCCTCAGGTCATGTCCCTACACCTTTCAAAAAGGCTGTTGCTAAGCCACTAATTAAGAAAGCAATGCTAGACCAAGAGAACTTAAGCAGCTTCCATCCAGTTTCCTTTCTACTGTTCCTATCAAAGAATCTGGAATGAGTTGTGGCAGACCAACTGAACTCTTAACAACTGTACTCTTATATTCAGACCTAAGACCTAGCCCGTAAGTTGGGCAGACCTTAGACCTAGCACGTAAGCAGTCTGGGTTTAGAGCAAATCACTCCACAGAGTCAGCATTGCTGAGGGTGCATAATGACCTTCTCAGGAATGCAGACTTAGGTAGAGCCTCTGCTTGTTCTGCTTGATCTTTCGGCAGCATTCGATACTATTGATCGCAAGTCCCTCTTGAGCGTCTTGAATCTCACCTGGGTGTCACTGGCACTGCAATGGTTCAGGTTCTATCTCAGTGGGAGACTCCAGAGCAGCGGTTCTCAACCTGTGGTTCGTGACCCCTTGGGGTTCGAACGACCCTTTCATAGGGGTCGCCTAAGACCATCGAAAAACCATGCATTTCCACATTTCGCACGAAATAATTTTATGGTTGAGGGTCACCATAACATGAGGAACTGCAGCATTTGGAAGGTTAAGGACCACTGCTGCTCCAGAGTATTGATATGAATGGATGAAGATCATCACAGGAACCACTTAAGTACAGGGGGGGGGGATACCTCAAGGCTCTGTGATCGGTCAGCTTTTTTTCACAGTTCATCCTCTCCTTGCCGATGTGATCGCCAAGCATAATCTAGGCTTTCACTTCCATGCAGGTGACACTCAGTTGTCCCTTTGCTTTGATCCCTCACAGTACTCGACTCGGCAAATTCTTTATACACCCATACTGCATGTGCTGATGACATCCGCACATGGATGGCAGCAAACTTTTTTGAATTGACTGACAACAAAGCCAACTTATCACTTATGGGCAAACCAAGTGTGATTCAGAAATAGGAAAACCTAACGCTCAAAATCGGCTCTGCCAGCATATCTCCTGTTGAATCTGCACAAATTCTAGGTGATCCATTCCAAATAACCTTTCATTAGACGACCATATCAGCTCTAGAGTCAAGTCTGCCTACTGTCAGCTACATAACGTTGCTAAAATTCGGGTTTGCTTTGACAAAGATACTAAATCTAAATTGGTATATGCATTTGAGAAATCCGTCTTGATTTCTGTAACTTGCTGCTTGCTGGTCTACCGGCCTGTGCAATCAGGCGCTTACAGCTGCTGCAAAACTCTGCAGCTAGGCTCGTCTGTCGTAAGCGTCGCAGATGCCACATCACACCACTTCTCGCCGACCTGCACTGGCTCCCAATCAAGCACCGTATCGACTTCAAGGTTCTGTTCATTTACTTTTAGAACCCTTCATTCTTTGACTCAAGCCTACCTATCAGAACTACTCCCCCACCAGGCTAAGCATCTTACCACCTGCCTTTCTGACTCAAACGTTTGGACACACCTCATATAAACCTCAATGTTTGAAACCGTACGTTTAATTTGAATGCTCCCAAAAGCTGGAACTCACTACCGACAGACGTCACAATGTCCCCTGACATGACGACATTTAAAAAGAAGCTTAAAATGCATAAGTTGATTATAGCATTTAATGGGTCTTTGTGATTCGTCCTTCGTGTGCAGGTGCCTGCTTGAACTATGCCTGCTGCTTGTGGATGTTACCACCAATCATTTGGTAATGCTTTCTATACAGCATCTGTAAAGTGCCTAGAAAGAGATTCAGTTCTCCGAGCATGCTGGATAAACATTATTATTATTATTATTAATATAAGGTTGAAGAAAAAGTTCCATGCCGTTTTTCCATTAAATCGTTATTCAATTCATTTAATTACTATTTCATTAAATCATTATTTATATCACAGCATACGAACGTTTTCCTTAGCCTTATATTATTATTATTATCAATGCCTGGAATCAAATGGTACATAGACAATTCAACATATACAAGCCAAGCTGATCGTGTTTCCTTTGCAGCAAATGTAAAGCGCTTATAAAGAGATTGAGTTCTCTGAGGGCACTTTGTCAATTGCATTATTATTATTATTATTATTAAGTTAGATCCAGTGGAGGCAGAGATCTAGGCGCTCACCAACAGCTACCGAGGCTGCTGCGGCAAAGGCTGTCATATTACCTAGCTCGGTCAGCTCGTGCTTGTGTATAGACATGTGATGCTCTTCCTGTGCCTTCATCAGCAGCTGCTGCAGCTCGTGCCACGTGGTGTTCTGCAGCTCACTCTGAGATAAACAAGCAGCCACCAGACATATAAAGCAGCAAAAAGGTAGTGCGCACGATTCGTGCCACAGCAGCTGTGCCGAATGAGCTGCGACTATTTTGGGTCTAATTAATGCTGTGAGATGGGCTGCTGACAAGCAGCCCATCTCACAGCATTAAAAAAGTATGGCTAAGAGGTTGCAAGCAACAGCAACACCCTCCAGTAGGTAAATTGCCCAGCCAAAGTGACACATCCCCCTGCAAGTTGTGCTGATGCCCAGAGAATAAAACTAAGGACCCAAGGAGAGCTGATGTTTCAGGTGACAAATACTCAAAAAGTTGAACTTTGATAGGCAAGCAACAGTAATACAATAATGCATTTGTAGAGCGTCCTAAGAGAGCTTGCTCTCTACCCATATGCCGCAGAGCTGTAGCCCACAACCTCGGTCATCAAATGCATTCATCTTCACCTAGGTCACCAGAGGTGAGCACCCTAAGCCCTGAGCCAAATCAGGACGAGCAGCACAAATCTTTGTTCATGAGCTCTTTCAATACTCAACACAGCAAGAATAAAAAATAGACTCCATGCTTTGGCATACCTACTTGTACAGAGCTCAGCCGCTGCTGCCCATACACAATGAAAATACTCACGTCAGGTATCTTGAGCGCAGCATGGAAGAACATCCGAATCTCAAAGTATTTAAAAAAGTTGTAGAGTACACGCACGGCTCGCACCAACAGGAAGGTGAGTGCAACTGATAAGCACACGGCACCGGCAGGCCTGCCGAATCCATAGCTGCAAAATCCAGTGCTGTTCAATCAGACACTTGCCAGTGCCTTTGAGCCAATGTACCAAGCATGCACACAGGCCCATAAAGAGTGAGCATTCAGGCGTGGCAGCATCACTCGGGCACCAGCTGCCCTGATGACTTACGTGCAGGACGGGTAGAATATATCGTGGATTGTGTACTTGGCATGATCACTATGAGCTGTGGCATTGTGCCTATCAAACAGCACTTCATAATCTACACAGTCTACGAGTACACCCGTGAAGAGAACTATAAAGAGGAACTGCCTACAACGCAACAAAATCACAGTCGGCTTTATCCTCAGTGCTGTGCGAGTGGCATCGCAGGCCAATGGCACAGCGAACAAAGGCTACCAACGAATAAGCAAGCCGTACTCACGCAAGCTGCAATATATCTTCGAGTAGCATACACCAGAAACCATTTCTCTGGTGGTAGGCATAGATGCGCACAAAAAAGTCGTCCAAATTCTCTATGTGATTCCATCGGTCTGCAGAAGCAATCGAAGCATGCAGGTAGCATACCGGTGTTCAGTAGCTGTCTAACTCTGCATGCAAAACCAAAGGAGCCGATGCATGGCAGCCCTGTTGCTAGGATATATAATTCATTTGTATAGCGCCCCAAGAGAACTTAATCTCTATTCAGGCGCTTCACATATGCCTCGGGGCTCGAGCCCACGACCTCAGCCAGACCTTGGCCGGGGCGAGCGCCTTAACCAATGGACCAATCCAGCTCGGCGGATTGAGGATTGAGCAGCATATCCGAACCGGACGTCCTGTACGCCCTGCTGCTAAGGAGAGCTGACTCGCCTTTGATCGAGCTTCAGCTGCCACCGGCCCCCTCTCCCCCCAGCATGCCAGCCATTGCCCATAGGCTGCCCGGGAGAGGGGGAAACGTGATTGACCGAAGGGATTTTGCTGGCCATCATTCTACTGTTTTCGAACTCAAGTGTGTTAAAGCATTTACCCTTAGGTTGGATTTGCCTAGAGTCAATAAGTCAGGCTTTAAATAATGTCGACGTTTTGCTATCAAAGGACTGTCAAGGTGCTGTACTTGAATTAAGGTGACAGGCATGGTCCGATGAGTGCAAGGTAATAATAGCATACAATAACTATAACTGTATAGCATCTTTGCAGCACCCTTAGGGAACCGAATCCCTTTCAAGGCACTTCACATGAGCCAAAAAGAAGCACCTGCACAGATCAGTGCATATAGCAAGCACTATCGTGGCATGCCTAACCACTCTAACGATTAACGTGGAAGAAGAATAAGTCGTGAGGAAACAGAGGATTTGAAAACTCCACAATAAGCAAAGAAACTCCCATCTGCTCTACAATGACTTGAGATATTCTCATAGATGGAAGACCTACGAACATGCCTAGGTGACCCTTTCTTTATAGGAGGTATGACAAGCGAAGAGGCCTTGGCCAGCCACCCCAACTCATGTGGCACATCGGAGGTGCTGAGGCTGGCACTCAGTGCTCCAGCCGGTGACCTGCAGCAGTGGTGGGTGCCAATCCCGCGCGTGCACGAACCTAACAGACCCAGTGAAACTGCTGACCAGGCAGGGCATCGCCCTAGCTCTTGACCACTTTCCAGGCTGCATTATTCTAGCCCAGCTGAGCTTCTGGCCGTCAAGGCTCGCTCTAGACAGCAATACGCAATCTCTCCTAGTCAGCTGCCCGTCGGAATAAGGCTGTGCAAAAGACGAGCCTGGTCGTTCGGAGGGCTTGCAGCATGGTCGTCAGTCAAAAGATTGCAAGCACATTGCTGCCATTGACGAGACACGTGGACAGCAGAATGGCTCGGTAAAGGTAGCTCAGGCCTCTGCTTCTGCAGCAGCAGACCGTGACGTTCTGTGTCTGTGCAAGCACATGCCTCTCATTGTCTTGCTGCCTTTGCCTGTCCCTTAACTCCCCCTCAATCTCTCACACACGTGCATGCGCTTTTCGCGAGGGTAGGATCGTTAAGAGACACAGACAGACAGAGGCAGCAAGACAGAGGCACATATACATGTGCGCATGTTCAAATACACACACACACACACACACACACACACACACACACACACACACACTTCTCTTCATCTCATGCATAGCTCTATCTCTCAAGCACAATTTGATCTCTTTCAGACAATCATACACAAATTCTCTCTCTCTCCTCTCTCAGTCGCAGAGAGACAGTGGTTTGGCCCAGTGATTAAGGTGCTTGCACCGACCAAGGTCTGGCCAAGGTCGTGGGCACAAACCTGTGGCATATGTGAATCGTCTAAATATAGATTAAGTTCCCTAAGGGCACTATACAAATGAATTATTTATAACCTCAGATCGAGTAATTGCAGTCATTTAATTACAATGGTTAGTAATGTGATATAAGTATTAGACTAGATTAACTTGCAGTGCCAGAAACGTAGAGGCAGTCACATCAGACACTCCCAGGCCATTAATTGATTTTTTGTTGCTTCAGGACACAGTGGTAGCATGCTGTGTAGTAAGTTATATATGTAAAATCAAGGTTAGCAGCACCAGCAACCACTATACATTCATTCCAGGAGTAAATAATAAATAAAAGCAGGCAGTCATGTCAATTAGTTGTTGCAATGTCCACACGACCGCTGTCCATCTCTTAACCTGAAGTTATCTAATCTTGCGTTTGTGTAATGAAGGCCAATTTGCTAGATATAGCGGCTGAAGACGTGCACCCTCTGTGGGGGAGTAAGGCACCCCTTCTCTGGTGCACCATGAGGCGATTGTGAGATTGATCAACTCCATCTCTGGAGGCTCATTCCTAGAGGTCAGCACCTATTCCCGGAAAGCAGGGTCAGCAACCAAGTAGCATTTCTGTGCAGAAGGAGATTTCCACTTTTGCAGCCGACAGGATATGACATCAGATCTGCCCGGCTAAACCAGCAAGTCTAATGGAACTTCGGCCGGTGTGGTCCTTGCAAAGATTGGAACAGGGCAGCAGTTGCCTGCCTCGGGCATATTGGGCCACGGCATTAGAGTATCTAATGGTTGGGGGAGGAATATTATGCTGAACAGGTGACCAGTTAGAATTGGACCCTCTCAGCATCCTTGCAAACGTCTGCGTGGCCCTGCTGAGGCAGACATCGACTTATTGCTTTTGTGCACACGAGAACCGATCATGTACACATGGGCCTCGACCTTAATGCACACGGACCTCGATCTAATGCACACTGACATCGACCTGGTGCACACTGACATCGACCTGGTGCATATGGGCATCAACCATGTGCACAAGAGCATCGATTTTGTGCACCCGGGCAGCGACCGTGTGCACATGTGAACTAGCTGCCGGGGGCACAGTGCTCAGCCTAGCAGGCTATCTGCTAGTGTCCTTGGCAGCAATATCCATGTTTTTAGCTTGTCACTCACCTTCTGCAGGTGGGATTTGAAGGTGAGCTAGCGGTCAGCTGCCATGCCGATGTAGACAGTGCAGGCCTCACGATAAAGTGGGATGTCAACAAAGGTGACAGAGAGGCTGGTGTTAGCATGTTGTCAAGGGGGCACAAGCAGGATATGTTATTTTTTCTGATTTAGTCGCAAATATCAGCATTTGAAATATTGTCCCAACTCGTTCAGGTCCTTCATCAAGATAATCTCAATTGTCTCGGTATTCTGATGCTGGTAGATCATAGATATATCATTTTCAGTTATTTGGCTTCATCGTTGCCAATAAAGCAACTATGAAGTGCCATTCACAGTGCCACAAAGGTTCAAGCGGATTAACATACTTTAAATTTTTGTAGAGCCGTGACTCAACGATATCAAGGTCTGAGTAAGGACTTAATCACAGCAGCTCCAGCCCAGGTCAATTCCTGTGCCCTTTCCATCTGCTTGGGCAAAAGTTGATAGAAGTCCAAAAGCTTCTAAGCACCCAGTGCATCGATCTGAGTTCAGTTGCTGTTAAGGACCATCTTAATTAAATCATCATGCTCCATTAATTATTAAATTGTAACAACACAACTTTGACCTTAGTCAGAGTTTGCTAACTTTGGCTTAGTGAATAGCTGCACTGGCCACCGAATCAGCAGTTCTGATTTAAACAGGGGGAGTTGTGATCACGTGATCAACATGCCCCTTTCGGAGGCCACCCAGCAGAGCCCATTTTTTGGCTCAACTGTCATCGACGATGCCTTTGCAGATGATAAGCTGAAGAACCCAGATAGATGTCTATTTGACCTGCATGGGCCTGCCTCTTGGCACATCAATATAGAAAATTGAGTTTGATGCTTCTCCACAGAGATAACAATTCAAAACGATAAATTGCAAGGAGGCATACGATTTCGGAGGGCACTGCTCGGAACATAAGAAACAGCTTGACTTGCCGGGGCAGACAAAGGATGGCCAGATTTTGCTTGCCACGACAAGCACTGGACAGCTGCCAAGAAGAGCAGAAGATGACATACGTTGGCCGGAAAAAGAGGGAAGCCTACATTGCTGGTTGTCTACAAAAGACCGTGAAACTAGGTAGTGGAAGTGTAATGGTTTGGGGTAACATATTTCGGTATGAGGGGTTTGCACAGGAATCTCAGAATCATGAGTTGGCATGTCTGTCTGGGTACTGTGCAGAATGTTGGTTTGCCATAGGTCTATCGACTTCACCGTTTCGACTGTTCCCAGCATGGGCACCAGCAGAAGCACACTGCTCTCCGTGCTAAAGACATATTTCAGAAACCAGTAGACTACGGCTATCAGCCAATTGAAGTGTTTCAGTGGCCAAGCCAAAGCACAGACTTGAACCCAACTGACCATCTATGGTATAAAATCGGACAGGCTTTTAGGGCAAGGGCTGTCTTGCGAATGCAACCCAATTAGCTCTTTAAGTTTTGAAGAATTTCTGGGCACCAATTCCTTCATAAACAAGCCGGAAGCTGGTGGATTCCATGCAGAGCCGATTTCTTAAAGTAAAAAATATTGTAGCGGCTCGGCTAGCTACTGATTGTCTCTAACAGCTATTGATTGTTTCTGCACAAAATCTAGGTATCATGTTCCAAAGTGACCTTTCGTTAGACGACCACATCAGCTCCAATCAATCAATATCCAGGAGCCCAAAATCGAGGTTGATTACATGCTAGCGTTGGTGTGGTTATCGTGACTCCTGATGCTCAAAAAATTAAGCTGGCAAATCTAGAGAAGAACGCGACCTGGATAATGACTGCAACCAATAGTGCAACGACTGACAAGACTCGTTAATAATATAAATAAAAACGCTTGTACAGCTTCGTAAGAAAACAAAATCTCTCACAAGCAATAACAATAATAAGTCTCCAGTATCCCGCCATAAGAGAATAAAAAATCCTATCCAGTTGCTTTAAAACTTGCTGCCAGAGAAGCAGTATACAAGAGTTATGGACTAGCAAAGTATTATGATTAGACGAGCATTCAAGAGCACACAAGGAGACATTCGTGGCCACCGGTTAGTAGGACCCCTGTTAGTTATATGCACTGCACAGGTAAGCATCCAAAGCAGAGAAAAAAAGAAAAATTCACGGGGGGGGGGAGAATACAAAAGCATATCACTTTTCTCTTAGTCACAACGTGCACATTTTTCTAAACACACAAGGACACTAAAGAAAACTCACTTAGACGAAGCAACAGCTGTGTGGAAAAGATAAGCGTTTCAGATTTTTTTCATTGATGTCAAATCCGGATGAAGTAATTTTGGTCGGCAGTGAGCTCCACGCTCTGGAAGCACAATACTTTTCGTACCTAGCTGAACTGCTGCATCAGTTTCAGCCTGTTCGCGCCCTCAGGTCCTGTGTGGACAATAAATTAGCTGTCCCTTTCCTCCGCTTAAAGACAGTTGGCGACAGAAGCTTTAGCTCTGCAGGTCCTAGACTGTGGAACTCGCTTCCACAATTCTTACGCAACGACATCTACTCTCCAACTGCCGACTATGGCACATCTTTTTCAGCGGTCCTGAACCGCTACTTCTATGCTACTCACTACCTCAACTGCTCTCCTAACTCTGCTATGGTTCCCACTTTCTCCTTGTTGCGTGAGACGAAGTCTGCTGGCTACCGAATGCGTACCGAAAGCTGCTTAGGCTGTGAGTGCGCTATACAAAACTCTCCTGCGTAACACCCACATGGTCTTTATGACTTTGTGGAGTTACTGACGGAGATACATTACATTACATTACATTACATTACATTACATTACAATACCTGAAGGCATAGTCTCCAAAGGATTTGAGTTTGGTTAGGGGCACAGCCCATCGACCAGAGTCAGAAGAGCAGGTGCTATGATGGGTCTGATGGGTAGGCCTGAGCAAAATAATGGGAGGGATCTATAGGTGTGACAAGAATCTTGAAGTCGATCGATATGCTGCTTGATGTGCAGCTAGTGCAGATTGGTGAAAAGTGGTGTAATGTGGTACTTTCTACATTTAGCACAGACAAGCCTAGCTGCCGAGTTTTGTGCCAGCCAGAATCACCCTCCTGCACAGGCAGGAAGACCTATAAGTAGCGAGTTACAGAAGTATAGTCGGGATGTCACAAATGCATGGACCAGCTAGGGCCATGGGTGCCCTCACCTAAGCAAGCCCAAATTTTTGAAATGTTATGTAGCTAAAAGTAGTCCAACTTGATTGTCGAGATGATGTGCTTATCTAGTGGCGACATTAATAATAAAAAATAATACAACCGATCTAACCCCTTCAGAGAACTCAATCTCTGTCTAGGCACTTTACATATGCTGCAAAGGAAAGCATGATGTGCTGATCCAGTAAAAAGGTCATTTTGGAAGAGGATGCCAAGATTTTATGCAGAGTACAGGGTCTTTAGGTGCAGCATATATGCTGGAAGGATTAGATTGAATGCCTTGATGTCGACGTAAGACCCCAACGCGGTTATTTGTAGAATATTTAATACTGGAGCCTGATACCGATCTGGTTTGGCCCAGTGGTTTTGGTGCTCACCCCGATCAAAGTCTGGCCAAGATCGTTGACACGAGCCCCGTGGCATATGTAAAGGGCCTGAATAGAGCTTAAGTTCTCTTAGGGCATTAAACAAATGAATTATATATATATATATATATATATATATATATATATATATATATATATATATATATATATCATATATTTTACCTTAAGCAATTTTCCATGCTATGCTACTTTGGCGCTGCTTTGGTAGAGTGGAAATGCCTTATTTTCAGATATGGTTTGCCTAAGATTTCGTTAGTCACAGCCCAACCAAGTGATTCTGACCCAGATGCTGCACACGTAATATAATAATAATAATGCACTTGATAAAGTGCCCTCAGAGAACTCAATCTCTTTCTAGACGCTTCACATTTGCTGCAAAGGGAAGCACGATTGAAGGTGAGTAATATCATGCTTGATAAACATGAATAACATGGTTAGTGGTGACATGCACAGGGTCAGCATGCAAATGTGGTTAGTGGCAGTATGCACAGTGTCAGCATGCACAAGCATATGAAGGACGAATCACAGGGACCCACTAAATGCTGTCGTTAACAGGTGTGTTTTTAAAGACTAGAACACGATTTTAAGACAATATATATATATATATATATATATATATATATATAATATATATATATATATATATATATATATATATATATATATATATATATATATATATATATATATAATTCATTTATATAGTGCCCCAAGAGAACCTAATCTCTATTCAGGCGCTTCACATATGCCTCGGGGCTCGAGCCCACGACCTCAGTCAGACCTTGGTCGGGGCGAGCACCTTAACCACTAGACCAAACCAGCTTTTTTTTTTTATCAAGTTGCTTGCAGGCTACACAAAAAATGATGGGAGCCTCTGCAGACCTGCTGAACTAGGTGGCCCAACCTATCGACAAATGCAAAGCAAGCATGAGTCAGTCACCATTGCTAAAAGATCACTTGTAGCTTACCATCGACCAACAGTGTGAGTTCATGACACTGCTCGAAGTTTATAAATGTCGCACGGGTCTTGTCTCCTTCAACCTAGCAAGCTTAGTACAGGAAGTCAAGCCATAAGTTCGCCCGGATCCTTAAAGTAATTGTCAGCTGATTCAAAAACCTCATTTATATAGCAGTAGAATACCTTAGCAGTAATCTCTCATTTTCCAGCTTGCAGTGAGCCAAACAGAATTGAATGCTTCAAGACTCGAACCCAGAACCTGGGCCATGAAGTGCAAGCACCTTACCACTAAGCAAAGAACTCAATCCATAGGCTGCACAGAAGACTAGCTATTCTGGTAGGCCCTCTGAAGTCGGTGTGCGTCTTTCTCGTGCAAGCAAGTTAAAGTTAAGTTTTAGAGCTAATCACTGCAAATAACAACTTTCATAAGAATGCAAACACAGATAGTCTTTCATTTCGTTAAGCTGGATCTTTCAGCAGTGTTTGATACCATTGATTACAACGTGCTTCTTGCATCGTCTGGGCATCACTGGCACGGCAATGCATTGGTTTAGGTACTACCTTGTCAACATGCAACAGTCATCTGATGAGCCTCTAAAGTAATGGATAAGCAGGGATCTGTGCTTGGTCCACTTGTTTTCAAAATTCATACTCTCCCTCTTGCCGATGCAATCGCCAAGCACAAGCTAGGCTTTCATGTCTATTCAGATGACACACATCTGTACCTGTGCTTTGATACCTTCCTGCCTTATAGCACACATAACCATTCAACTCCTTTGCTTCATTTATTGCTGACATTTGCACTTACATGCCAAAAAACTTCGTCAAATCGAATGACGATAAAAATCAACCTACTAGTTATGGGGAAACCTAGTGTGACTCAAAAATTGAAAAGCTTAACACTCATAATCGGCTCTGCCACTACATCTCCTGCAGCATCTGCAAGAACTCTAGTTGGGCTAATCCAAAGTGATCTCTCACAAGCTGACCACATCAGCTCCACAGTCTGTCTACTTTCAGCTACAAAGCATTACAAAAATTCGAGCCTACTTAGACAGGCAAACTATATCCAAGTTCATGCATATGTAACATCCGGTTTTGACTGCTGTAATTCATTGCTTGCAGGTCTACTGGCCTATACAATTAGGCCATTACATTTCGTGCAAATACCTGCCTTTATCTAGACTTGTATGTCGTGTCACAGTTACCACATTAGACAACTTTTTGATTAACTGCACTGGCTTCCCATCAAGCAGACCATCCATTTCTAGATTTTGTCACTCATTTGTAAGTCCCTTCATTCTGTTACCCCAACCTGCCTTTACAAAGTACCTCCCAGTCAGGCTGGGCATCTTATAACTCGGTCTTTTTACTTGCCGTTATGCTATGCCTCGAATCGAACTTAAAGAGCACTTTGACTGTGCCTTTAGTTCTTTATCTCCCAAAGCCTCGAAATCAGTCCGACTGACGTACTGTTATACCCTGGCGACATAAATTAAGCAAAAAGCACCTGTTGGTCACAGAAAGTGCTGGTTGCATGCGCATTTCTTGTATGGGCTTACTTGTGCTGACAATGTGCATGTTATTACTAACCAACTGACATGCTTCTGTTGCAGCATATGTAAAGTGCCTAGAAAGAGATTCAGTTGTCTTAGGGCACTATATAAATGGCTTATTATTATTATTATACTATTTTGCATCTATCAAGCTGTGGTGCTTTGGAATTCATTACCGAAGCACGTTTGGCAGCCCTTGCCAACCCTTCTCCAGCATTGCCTATGAGAACTACGATTAGGAGATTAACTGTAGGAAATGGAGCAAAAAACCCATGACAAATAACCAAACAACTGCCGTTCGAAAGGCACAGCAAAAGGTGTAAATCAACCGACAAAACAAAACAATATAAGTCAAACTGGAATAACTATGCTAATCATCTGTGCAGTGGAGTCATAATCCTTATTTTAGCACAACAGTGCCTTGCCGGCTACGGTCACTACGGTACACCTGATAATAAAAATAAGAAAACAGCATTTATTGAGCACCAGAAGAGAACCCAATCTAAACAATTTAAATATGCTGCAAAGGAAGTATGCCAACCGACTGATGAAAAAAGGTACAATTTCAGTACTTCTAAGCCATTTACAGTCAATTCACTCTGATGGAGCAAAGGCTAAAAGGAACAGGTATATATTGGTATCTTATTAAATTTCTTTAAATAATGATAATAAGATGCTATGATATTAGCTGATTGTGATTTTAGGCTTTGGGTGCATAGCAATTAAATGCAGGGTCTCCAGGGGATCTGAAGTTCGTTAGAGGCACAATAAAGTAAACAAGAGTCAGAAGTGAGGGTCTAACTCAAGAAGTCATTGTTAGGAAGTAAATCAGATCGATAGGTGCAGAGCAAGAGAAAGGAGGGACCTACATAAGTGACAGAACCTAGAAGTCGATACACTGCTTCACGAGGAGCCAGTGCAGATTGGTGAGACATGGCATATCAGTTGAGCTGCAAGCCTCACGACAAATAGGCCTAGTTTAACGGTCCTCTAATTTGCTACTAAATGTTACCATAAAGAAGTGCAAGTATGAGAACAAGAGACAGCTTTCCCTAGTGAGCAGTTCAAGTCAAATGCAAAAAGGCTTAGGTAACACCAGGCGCAGCATGAACTTCACTTGGGTTAACAAGGTGTTGGGCCCTTTGGAAAGACAAGAATGGTGTGTCAAAGTGGATGAGTTTGTGTGACTATTACCTCTGGTTTTGGATATCGTAGTCTACTATCGGTGACGATACTACTCACTATTTCTTCTTTCAAGTGCTAAGATAACCGCTGGGACGTAACAGTGTTTTGCAAATCCATTATAAACTTCTCAACCGGCATGCTGTTCACTGCCAAGCCCTATGGTAGTCAAGCAAGCCTGATGGTTGGAGACAGAATCACCTTTAGCAGCCGAGAAGGCATTTGTACAAGCACCACAGAGAAGCTGCAGGAAACGAGCAGCACAGAGCTCCCCAAGGCCAATGCTCAGTGCTAGTCCCTTCGAGCACCGGTGCTTAGAAAGAGAGTGAAGCGGCATGCAACGCCGAGGCGTGAATAGAGAGAAAGGAGATGCCTGGGAGATGCCTCTCTAAGGTCACCTTCAGCTTGAAAAATCACCCTATGTGCACACATACCCCATGCCAGACTCAAGCACACAAGCTACTAGTGCTCTTTGGCTCGCAGCGCCAAGCCAGCACAGCTCTTTCACTTGCCGAACCACCCGCACGATGGAAGAACTGGATAGCAAACACAGCAATCCGGTTTACCTTCCAGCAGGCGTGTATCTGGATATTAAGGCTGTCAAAAGGGGCATTTCTGGCTGCAGTCTCGATCCAAGCGTAATCTGAGTTTGGCTGCATATCGCAAATCGCAAGTGCTTCATGGGCTCAGTGGTTGGGCAGTTGAGCGAAGGCGTAATACCACGCAAAGAAAAAAGGCGTTGCTAGGGCAGCCCGGCAGAGGCAGTCATGCATACGAGGGGAGCCTGGAACTCACTCCCGACTTGGGTCATGACATCTGACTTGGCCACATATTTATAAAGTAACTAAAATGCATCTATTTATCACAGCATTTAGTGGGTCCCTGTGATTTTTCCTTTATCTGCTTATGCATGCTGACACTGTGCATGCTGCCACTAACCATACTTGCTTACTGACTGTGCAAGTCACCCCTAACCGTGTTATTCATGTTGTTTATTGAATAGCTGCTACCACTAACCATTCTATCGTGCTTCCTTTGCAACAAATGTAAAGTGCCTAGAAAGAGATTGAGTTCTCTGAGGGCGCTATATCAAATGTACTATTATCATTATTATTACTATTATTATTATCGTACGCCTGGACGCCAAGCAAGCAGTAATATTGGCCACATTGGCAGGAGGTGGAGAGCTTGGCGCTGGTTAGGTAAATATTTTCTTAACCGTTCATGCCTTTTCTCAAGCCCATACATCGAAAATACTTCAGCAATAATGCAATTCCCCACTGACTATGACCTCTGAGCTCGGCCACTGGAACTGTGAACTAGAGACCACTCACGAAATAGCCGCGAGAAGCAGGCTTATGAGCAACGTGATATTTTTTATGTAACCTGATTTACGTATGAATTCCGATTAGGAAGAGAATATCGGAATACAGCCTGACCGATGCAGGTCCCTGTGGCGACGGTCTGCCTTCAGCCGGACAGTCGTCGCACCGAGCAAGCTGCTTTAAGCTAGCATCGAGTCGGCCAGAAGTCACCTGCCGTAGCAGAAGAATTATAGAGGCCATTCTTTGCGCTTTCGCGAGTTCCGTATTTTTTATAGCACCACTTTCGAAATTTTGAGCACTCGTCTCCACCGTTTGGTGGACGTCAGGGCGGTATGTTGCAGGCGTTTCGCAGCTAACCGAACTAGCGAGGGTTAAACGAACGTAGCAATAAGCAGACACTTCGCTAGCACAGTACGCCTGCAGGACCAACGGAATCTAGTAAGAAAGGAAGGGCGGCGATAATGCGTCCCTACACTGACGTCCGACAGTGGTTACAGCTAGACATACCTTTCGAGTAGCCGTCTGAAGTCACCACGTTCGCCGGGGCTTCATCCTCTGCTACATGCGAAGACGGCGGTAAGTTCACCCCAGCTTCATCATCAGAATCAAGGGCCACGTACGCTGTCTTATAGTCACCAGTTGCCATGCCGCCCGCGCAGCAGGCGCACACTCACGAAGCGACCGAACCTGGCGCCGCCCTCCGAAACGGACGTATCTAATCGGATCAAATCGAATTCTGACAGATGTGCTGCATGCGCCAGACTGACTGATACTATCTGAGCACGCTGCAGGCGTGCTCTACTGCTGTGAAGCAAGCGGCTCCAAAAGTTAACGGCAATCCTCCGTGTGTGTTGGTTGCCCGCAGAGTACAGCGGATGTGGCGGTGGTGCGGAGCTGCTAAAAGCAAAACAAAAGCATCATGGGACTTACCAGCTGTCCTTCAGCGGTGCTCTTGACTGCCTGGCAGATTTTAACCGCCTAAGTTGTTTATAATAAATTCTATTATAAAACTTACGGTTCCTTTTTTTTGGGTGCCAGCTGCTCTTTCTCCGATTTCATGTAACAGCGAGGGTGCCGGACGGGCTGCGGTCGCCATACCCGTTTTTCGGTGATAGCGCTCGCTGTGCGGCACCAGCACTCGTTGGGTGGCTCGTCTCTAGGTAAGTAGTCTTGAGCGCTCTCGCATTGGCAGAGGCTCAGAGCACGTCAAAAACCGAAGTCCTGAATTTTAAGCCCTTCGTTTGTTCAGAACAAGTGACAACGTTGACGACTGGACATGCAGCAGCCGATATCGGTTTTGCCCTCGCAGCAACCGCAGCAACAGCACAAGCAGCAACCGAGCGCGGCGTCTCAAGGCTCGCCAAATATGATGCAAACTCATGTTAGAGAGAGCGTTTACCAGTGGATTAACGAGCTGGCAAATCCGGTTACGCGCGAGAACGCCCTTCTCGAACTGAGGTATTCGCCCGGTCCTCCTAATGATGGCTCGCTATACTTCGGGCAGCTTCCGTCGCCTTGCCTAGTCTCTCGTTAACGTCGTAGCTTGCTTTCTTGTCGGAACCCGCGCGATCAACGGCGGTCGAACTCGTTGGCGAAGCATTCGGCCGCCATTTGTTGGCAACCATGGCTGCAATGTGTCGTCCTTACGGGCACGAGCTGTGGCACTGATTCACTTACGAGCCTGGTGCGAGGCTCTGTAACTTGAGGTATCGGTCGCCACTAGAGTCTGCTGGTAGCGCTATCCTCTCCGCCGTCAACGTAGCCAGGCCCTGGTGAATGCATTGAGAGGTTGTCGTAAGCTGTCTGTCAGGCTTGTTGCCGGCATGATGACACAAAGAGCTAAGCAGAGCCTGCAGTTGCCCCTGGTTATCTAGTTGCTAACTAATATAATAGTATATTACTGCTTAGTATGTTGTCCGCGTCCTTGTTGCCAGACCGCTGGACATGGTGCTCGCAAAATTAAAAATAATTTATATGAGCTTTTGAGTACACCACTATCCATTCGATCGTGTTTCCTTTGCAGCAAATGTAAAGCGCTTAGAAAGAGATCAAGTTCTCTGGTGGCGCTTTGTCAAGTGTGTTATTATTATTACTGTAGCACTCACATGCATGCCGAATGGGAAGGGGCTAGCCTTGGACATATTAGAAGGGACACGTTCGTTTTGGCTTCCTTCCTTATCAATGCAGACTTTAGTGTTCGCTATGATTGGATTAGCTCATCGACGGTTTGGTCCTTCTCTTGCGGCCCTTCTCATTGTGGGTATGCAGCTATCGATGCTGTAGTGTCCCTTAGTAGTGGGTGCCCATTTTTGAAATGTGGAAACTCCATGCCGTAACTTTCTTCTCCCGGTCCTCGGCTTACTGTGCAAGGAGAGCAGAGGCTGGGCCCACCAACTAAGAAATGAGTTGCTGCTACGTGCATATTTCTCCACAGCATGTAGCCTTTAAATAGCACAGGTATTTGGATGCTCCGGAATATGCCTTTTTAACTGGAGATACAGTTATGTGTGGAAGCTCGAGGAATGTACCCAAAGAATCGACCAGATATCAGGGTTTCTATGTAGAATTGTTCACTCGAAAATGGCGTCTACCAAAAAATGTTGCATGTGACCTTCAACGTCAATGCACATTTTTTTTTTTAAAGAGCTGCCCATGCCCATTCTCAAGGATGCTTAAACTTGCACCCCAGTCTTAAGCTTACAGCAAATCTGTTCATCTCGACTGCTTCCTATTTGTTTGGCAATTGCAGTATGGTTTCTGTGGTTTATTAAAGCTGAAATTAACATTAATATACGGTACTCGTGTAGTAAATAGAAACCCACACTGACATACAAGCATTTAAGAGGTGCAGTAGGCACCGTTTACTTAAGTTACTATTTGCCATCAAATGTTCCCTGGTGGTGAGCCATTTTTTCCTTACCCTGATTGTTTGCCTACAAAATGGACTCACTGCCGATGGCTGGCTTGCCTATAACTGTCAGAAAATAAAACACTTCATCGGCCTCAAATTATATTTTTCCCTTAAAAATTGCCGTGTGTGTGTGTGTGTGTGTGTGTGTGTGTGTGTGTGTGTGTGTGTGTGTGTGTGTGTGTGTGTGTGTGTGTGTGTGTTCTTTTAGTTCGATTATTTTACGTGCCATTCAAACGGCTCAACGGTTTGTCTGTGCCTAAGCTTGTGCATGGAAGCTGAGTTATTTTTGCACTTTCTGACCGATGCAGGTGCTTGAAACTGCTCATCCGAAAGCCAAAGGAACTGAGTATAAAAAAAATAGTCAAAAGTTTGCCAATTAGAAGATGTGTCTAAGCAACTTTTAATGGTGACCTCCAATGGGTAAAGTGCACACCTTTGATAACCGAGGTAGCCGGGTCGAGTTCTGAGATATTTGCAAAGCACCTGAAAAGAGCGCTACGCAAATGAAATATATTTAAGCGCAGTATTAGAGTGAAGACTGCCAGCTACAGTCTGAGAAAGTATTTTCAGGGCGGTAGCAACAGTATGAACGACTTACCCTGACAAAACAGATGACTGCTAACTGAAACTGGCTGTACTAAGGCAAAGGAAAGCCCCACCGTGCTCTTTCAAAGTCCGTCGGCAAAGCTGTAAGTGTCGATATGGTTCGTAGGAGGCTTTTGGAGCACAGCATTTATAAAAGTGTCAGCAAACGCTAGTCTTTAATTGACAAGCAGCAACGAAAATGCCACAAGGAATCTGCCACTGAATGTCCAATTAGTAACTGCCACAAGAAATCTGTCACACAAGAAATCACCCCACTTGAGAGCTGATAACTAGAGCCTTTATGGAAATTAAATTCGTGATCCCCGGAGATAGCATAAGTAGTACTTGTGTCTGCCATAGAAAAATTGAAGAGCACCATTCGAACTGTTTGCAATCAATTCTCAAGTATGGGGTGGATGTGTGCTTGCTTTGGGCTCTGTAACTCTTCAGCTCATTAAGAGGATTGTGGATGGTGTTCAGAGGTGTCACTCAAAATGTTGGTTTTCCATTTGCCAGAGCTCCTGTATTAGAGGATTCTGTTTGGCAAATGGATAACGACTCCATCAACTTTACTGTGAGGAAAGCAACACTTATTTGCAGACTATGGTGTCCTTAGTAAGGCCTTGCCAATCTCCTGCTCTCATCCCTAGTGAGCATCTGCAAATCGAGCTGGAGCATTTACTTAGAGCCGAGAGCTGTATCTCATTTCTCTTCGTCTCCCAAGCAGTTTGTTTGGTGGTCTTAAGCAGCTGTAGGAGTGTTTAACTGCAGATGTACGGATTAGAGTCAATGTCCCAGCAAATGTGGAAAGTTTTTTAAGAATAGGAGACAGTCCGACCTGTTAATGTGAATAGCCACCTGTGCATGTACAACCTTGGCTTTCGAAATAGAAAATATTAACACACCTAATGCTCATGTTTACAGTGCGGTTTGACAAAAATCAATTCTATCGGCTGTGGTGATGGCTTTCTCTGAAGTAGCTCTTGTAAATACTTATGAGTTTGAATGTATTTTAGTAGTTATGGTCAGTCATTATTGATCTTAGTTATATACCATCCCATGAGAACCAAATTATTTTCCAAGCACACGGTATATGCTAAAAAAAGAAGCTTGGCCATTCGTTAGTCATATCATGCACAAAGACCCGGGTCTTAGCCCAGCGATAAAGTGCTAGCTCTTTACGACCTAGGTCATGAGGTCGAGCCCTGCAGTGGGCGATCCATTATTGCCCACTCCAAGCGGTGATAGTAGCTGTTAAGGCTCTTATGCTGCTATGTGGCTGTTAAATCAGCTAACATTTACTTGACTTTACAATTTTGCAACAGTCACATACATCTAGATCAATTTAATGCCGAGCTGGTTTGGTCTAGCGGTTAAGGTGCTCGCCTCGACCAAGGTCTGACTGAGGTGGTGGGCTCGAGCCCTGAGGCATATGTAAAACGCCTGAATAGAGATCAAGCTCTCTTGGGGCACTATATAAATGAATTATATTAATCGGATAGAGCAAGGGCTGTGAGTAAATCGTAGGTTTTTAGCTTGCAGTGCTGTTTATTTTAGTTGAAAGAGTTCGATGTATTGTAAGGCAGGCAGAGATTAAAGCACAAGTACAACTGTGTGTCATCTGCATAAAAAGGAAAGGCTAGATTGTACTTGGCTTAGCATGAGGGAAAGTATAGATTATGAAAAGAAGGGAAGCTAAAACAGATGCCGTGGATATCCTGTACTTTAAAAGCTGTAAATGACTATTGGGTGTGGACATATTGGCTAAAACCTCTGACTGGCAAATGTCAAAACCATTTCAGTTAGGTACCAGTTAGTTTATGGCCAGGTAAGATTATCCACACGAAGGACTTTGTATGATCTATGGTTTGCATGCTGTTGAGACGTCCAGCTGAACTAGGATGGAGACTCTTCTTAAGTCTGCATTCCCGAAAAGGTTGCCAAACACTGCATTCAGGTCTTCCATCTACTAAAGAACCCGAATGTCTCAAAATCTACATGCCGTAGCAAGCACCAGCAGACAACAAGGGTTAGCTATTGATCTCTATCCGATGTCTGAGAGAACTCATAAAAAGACCAGATAGAGCAAGAAAGCATAGCGAATGACAGGCATGTGCACATATCTAAATAGTGCCAATCGATGCCAAAGCAATAAGTAGAAAGAAGGCAGCACACCCTTGGAAATTTGACCGAATTAATGATAAACCTTGGAGAAAATACTGAGAAAAGATTTTTCTAACAATCGAATGTATAGTATAGGGTACCTTTCAAAAAGCAAGCATGTTAGAAATGAGCCATGAAGAAGTTTTCACGATTTCCACATGAAAAAAGGCATTAAAACGATTAGGCAAGCCATGTCTTACCCTGAAGCAACATACATCATACTTGCAGGTAAACAATTTCTGATCTCTGCATCCTATTTGACTCCTGTCTCAATTTGTTGAACCTTGGTAAATCGAGGTGCATGTTTTGCTGCTAGTTGAGGTATATGCTTGTGACTTTCAGACACTTTTATTTACAGTGTAACTTGCACGTGCCTTGCAAAATTTAGAACTCGACCAATACTTCACCGATCAATGTGAAATTTCAAATATAAGTTCAGCTCTACTTGTACAGTACACAAATGCAATAGTTTATTTTAATTACGGTTAGATACATTTTGCTATATATTTATCAAAAAAGCATCCTCGAATCTTGTTTCTGCAATCATAGACATTTATGCACTGCTCTGTAAAGGTTTCTATGCACCTCGTCCATCGATCTGAGTTGCTAATGCCAGTATTCGAATAAGTCATGAAGCTGCACTAATTACTAAATAGTAACAATTTTTTTAATATCATTTTGTACTACGTTGCCGTTTGCCATACTTGGCTTAGTAAATAACTGGATTCGTTGGCAACCGAGTCAACGGTTCCCGTGTAAACAGGTGGGGGTTGTGTGGTCACGTGACTACAAAGCCGTGGCCTCAGCCTCCATTCTTGGATGCCATCCAGCGGTTTGCCATTGCTAAAATGTGCTGCCAGAGTCCCAGCGAGAACCTGGAATTGTCATAAGCCAAAATGCTATGAGTAGATGGCTTAGCGAACAAGGGCTGAGTGTGCAGTTGGCCGAGTGCAAACCATTTCTGACTGTGCAGCACACAAAAAGCAAGGCTAGAATTTGCTTACCGATAGCAGCATTGGACAGCTGCATAGTGGAGCAGAGTGCTATGGACTCCAAATTGATTTATTTGGCTTCGACAAAAGGGAAGGAGCATACATGGACGTTTATCTGAAAAGGACCTTACAATTCTGTGGTGGAAGTGTAATGGTATATATGGGGTTGCTTCTCAACTTCCGGTTTGGGGCGTTTGCAGAGAATTCAAGGAATAACGAATCAAAATGTCTGTTGACATTGCATAATGTAGAATGTAGGCTTGCCATCTGCTTGCTCTCTTCTCGGGCTGAATTTTAGTTGGCAACATGACAACGAACTGACTTTCGGCTGCGAGCCAACTGCGGTCTTGCACTGTCAAAGCCGGACTTGAACCTAACAGGACATCTGTAGGATAAAGTCGAACAAACTTTAAGGTTAAGAGTTCTCCATCGCACGAAACCCGAGTATTTTTTGGTGTTTTGAAGGATTGACTGTGTCAATTCCTCGAGAAAAGTGTCGGAAGCTAGTGGAGTCAATGCCGACACGACTTAGTGAAATTATCAAAAAACATAATGCCTAGACACTTTGATTTTATCCAACAAATTGCATGAAATTACCCATTTCTTAGCTTTTCTGCTTAATAAAAATTACCACGGAGTTAGATCCAATCTATATCTTATGTTTTAAGTAAAATAGTGTGCCAGTACCAGGTGCGTAGAAACTTTTGGAGGGCAGTTTGGATGAGCCTTAGTTTTACTGAACACGTTGGCTACTAGTTTAGGCCGAACGGCCTCACCCGCCTGTCGATATTGCTCCATAATAGTTTTATGGGGTTCAAATCATGCAGCTGGCTGATTCACTGTGCCAGCACCAAATGAGGATTCATCAAAAATTACTTCCCCTGCTAGCTAGTTTACTTAGTTAGGGTCGTTATCTCGCTACCAAATGTCACGACCCCCAAATGGGGGTATTTGAGCCTTAAAATTTACCTTTTTTTATACCAACAACGACTTGAGTAAAGTAGACTTTGAGGAATAACAATAATAATAATAATAATAATGCACTTGATAAAGCACCACCAGAGAACTCAATCTCTTTCTGGGCGCTTCACATTTGCTGCAAAGGGAAGCGCAATTGAATGGTGAGTGATATCATGCTTGATAAAACATGAATAACGTGGTTAGGGGTGACATGCACAGGGTCAGCATGCAAATGTGGTTAGTGGCAGCATGCACAGTGTCAGCACGCATAAGCACATTCAGGATGGATCACAGGGACCCACTAATTGCTGTCCTAAATAGGTGTGTTTTTAAGTTCTTTTTAAATTTGGTCAGGTCAGGGGATGTTTTGACGCAAGTCGGGAGGGAGTTCCAGGCTTCGGGAGCATACGAACTAAATGCACGGTCTCCAAAGGATTTGAGGTTTGTACAAGGTATTGGTAAACTGCTGTTATATTCCGAAAAGCAGGTGGTACGATGGTTGGCCTGGTGGGGGAGTAGATCTGAGAGATAGGCTGGAGCCAAAGAATGAAGTGGCCTAAAAGTGAGCGACAAAACCTTGAAGTCGATCCGTTGCTTGACTGGTAGCCAGTGCAGGTCGGCGAGAAGTGGTGTGATGTGGCAACTGCAATGCTCACAACAGACAAGCCTAGCTGCAGATTTTTGCACCATCTGTGATCGCCTGATTGCACGTGCCGGTAGGCCAGCAAGCAGTGAGTTACAGAAGTCAAGACGGATGCCACAAATGAATGGACCAACTTAGACGTGGTATCCTTATCTAAACAAGCTCGAATTTTAGCAATGTTATGTAGCTGAAAGTAGGCAGACTTGATTGTGGAGCTGATGTGGTCGTCTAACGAGAGGTCACATTGGAACATGACACCTAGATTTCGAGCTGATTCAATGGGAGATATGCTGGTAGAGCCAATTTTGAGCGTATTTGGTACACTAATACATTGGCTCAGGCAGGTGCCTGATTTGAACCATATAAAACTACTACCGAGCAATATCGACAGGTTGGTGAGGCTGGGTGCTTGGCCTACATCAGTAGCCGATCTTTTTAGTAAATAAATAAAATTCATTTTTAATTAGCACCCTAGGAGGATTTAATCTCTATTCAGGTGCTTCACACATGCCACGGGGCTCAAGCCCACGACGTCGGTCATCAAATACTGTAACTTGAACTTGGTCATCAGAGGCAAGCACCTCAATCCCTTTGGTCAAACCAGGGCAGCAGTAAAACAGGCTCATTGAAATATGTTGCAATTTAAGGGACAGAACAGAAGCTGATAGCTTCTGTTTCTAGCCAGATAAGGGAGGTCATCAAGAATCGTGGTGTGATGATGTCACACTCACACCAGAAGAAAAGCATGTGTTTGTGTTCGGGTTGTCAGTAAATATCTTCACGTGATTAGCATCTTTGTGTATGCCTGGCGTCATAGAAAACCCTCTAATTACCCAAACGACTTTACAGTAACCATCTCAGCAGCCATTTTGTGATTTTTGCGCCCTATATACATTGTATGTGTGTGTGTATATATATATATATATGTACATATATATATATATATATATATAATTTGTTTTATAGCACCTTATGTCCTATATTTTGTTGTAGCAAAAAGCGAGAGGTTGTTCCTGATCTGGCACCCTTGTTGTGGCACTCCTTTGGAACGATAGCTGCTCTGCTTCAGGAGATCATCAATATATATCCAGCAATAAATCCACCCAGTCTAACGGTAATGTAATGTATAAGTATAGCACTAATACTATCTTCCATTTATACTGTTAGCTTCTCTAGCTGTGTGGAATTTAAACTGCTATATACCACTTTTTATTTATTGACAAGCCGTCTTCTTCAGCAATACTTGTTGGGACCGTAAGACTTTTTTAATCGTCTGCATAGCAGGAGGTTCATCTACGTAGGAGCCAGTGTTAAATGGCCACTTTCTTATCCCTTTACATTGTGAATTGTTAGTCGTTTGTGCAAAACAATAGGTTAGTATATTCCGGGCTTTTCTCTTCTACCTATAGCAATCTTTGCTAGTTACTGCTCACTCGAATAGCAAATAATGTAAATTTCATGTGGTAAGCCATCAGTCTGCTTGTGTACAATACAAAAATATGTAAATGTTAATCGTTGTTTAGTGGTCTATAATGAGATCGACTTGCACTAGCTGTCGTAAGCCGTAGTACTCCTCAGAATTTGTGATTTCGTACAGTGTTTTATTGAACTGAAAGTATAAATGCTCGTCACCCGTGCAAAGCGCAAGGGAAAGCACTTTTTAAAACTTAAATTGGAGTGGTCACGGGAATATATGATCTCTTGATATGGAAAATACTTGCACTGTGAGGCTGTTTTCCATTAAAAGATGTAAGGCCTGGGTTCAGATACTGAGGAAGCAAGCATATGCTTGATTATTGATGCACCACATCTTTTGAAAGGCATGCTCACTTGGCCACTTGGTCAGAGTGCAAGAGGAAGCCGGAAGCCAGAATGATTGTATTGGTCAGATCTACTTCGGTTGATCATAGTGTCTTCTTTCTGTCAATTGCTTTAAGGTATTGTGGTTGGCATATTTCCAGTGCCGCTGGATTGTGTTAGTGCTGCAGAACTCGGCATTGACGTTTGCTTTGGATGTGTTCGATTAGCACATGGTCTATTTCTATGTTTTTTATTGTTACCTGCACTCGCTGCTTTTTTTTAAATTCCAGCGATGAGCTTACTAGTTCGTACAGATAAGTTAGGTGTTTTTTTTTTGGTTTTGGGTAGCTATATGGTGTTAGCTGCTGGAAAAGTAAGTTCTTCACCCAAACTACTGTTATGAACATTACAACACTTTTCATATAAATAATAATAATAATAATAATGCACTTGATAAAGCGCCCTAAGAGAACTTAATCTCTTTCTAGACGCTTTACATTTGCTGCAAAGGGATTGCATTGGGTCAACTGATTTCTTCGTTTAACTGATGTTAAATATGAGGTTTGGACTGCAATAACACTTGCTTGAAGTCATTGAGAATCGAGGAATTTGCTAGCCTGTCAAAGAAAGCCATTTTAGCAGTGTGGCTTTAATTACTGAATGTTAAAGCATTTCCACATGGATCTAAATTTTTCAAAATAATAGTTATGTTGCCACTTTTTTAAAGAGTGAATCAAATAACAGACTGAGCAAGTTAGTTTTTCTTAGCTAATCATGTACAAGCATGTTTGCATTGCAAGGGCAATACAATATGTAGCTGATGCAGCAGCACCATTTGTGTGATAGCTTGACACTTAATGTTTTTCAATGCTTGGAGTGCAGCGTGTTGTAAAAAAATATACTGCAGGAAGGGTAATACGGACGACCTAGGTAGTCAAGTGTGAGCACTGGGCTGCTGAGTCTAAGACTCAGTTGCTGCAGTCAGGAGATGCTTAGTGTGGTAGCTGTGCAGCTATACAAAGCCCCGGCAGCTATTGATTTGTTTTGGGACGTTAGACAGTCAAAGAAGCTGTTAATCAAATGCTATGGTAAGAGGAATGCTGAACAAATGTAGTCCCTTTCCCCACCAGCAAGGCTTGTTCATGTCCGTGAGTGGCTAGAGACTTAGCCGAAGAGCCACCCACTATGCATTTTCACAGTTGCGATTGTGCTTTCCTACCCGTCATGCAGCCGTTATGGATACGTGCAGACACGAGATTTGAGCAACTAAAGTAGTTTCTAACCTAGCCTTGGCTGTGTGCCGTTTTGGCTACAGGTTCATTTATAAATGCTCACTGTATAAATTCTATTGGAGCATTGCTGAACGTAAACCGATGTTCATGTGGATGTGGGCACAACACATCATTTTAATCATTGATGCATGTTTGAATTCTCTAGGCTCACCAGTCAAACCGAGTCTGCAATGCTCTGGCTTTGCTTCAGTGCATGGCTTCGCATCAAGAGACAAGATCGGCCTTTCTGCAAGGTCAGTGGCAGACTAGAGCAACATCTCATGTGTTATACATCTAGTTTTAGGATTGGAAGTGATCTTGAGTATTTTTGCCAATTCCGGCTATGAACACGGCTGAAATCCTGCCAAATCATGTTGTTATCTGATATATATATATATATATATTTATTTATTTATATAAATTGTACCTTTGTGTAGCACTCTTGGAGAACTATAAGTCCTTCACGCAGGCAATATCGTGATGTGGGTTCGGATTGGCAGCATACCAACTGAAGGTACGGTTTTCAAATAACTAAGGTTGGTTATGGGTACAGCCAAACGAATTGATTCATGAGGAGAGGGGCTGGTATGATGCAAAGCCTGAGAAAGAACTAGTTCAGATAGGTAGGCCTGAGCAAGACCAGAAAAGGACCTCAAACCCATTGGCAGAATTTAACATTGGTACTCTACTTGATGAACAGCCAGTTTGGGTTAGTGACGGTGATGTACTGTGGCAATTGCAACATTCACGATGGACAAATCTAGCTGTTGAGTTTTGCACAAACTGTAAGGGTCTTATTGAATAGCCTGGAAGATCTGCTAGTAGTGCATTACAAAAGGCAGGACATGGTGTCACAAATGCATGGACTCACTTGGTTGTGGTATCATTCTCTAAGCAGGGTCGAAATGTTACCTATGTTCCATAGCTGAAAGTAGGCTGACTTGACTGAAGAGCTGGTGTGATTGATATTTTTGCAGCAGTGCACATAGATTGCCTGAAGATGCTACATGGTGTATGGTGACCGAGCCGATTTTGAGGTTGAGGCTTTCAAATATCCAAGCAACACTGGATTTTACCAAGACCACTTGAGTGAGTTGGTTTTATCGTCATTCAATTTGAGAAAAATGGCTGCCACCCAAATAGATGCGAGGGATTTGAGTTTGACAAGCTGGTGGCAGGGAGTGATCAAAGCACACGTACAGCTGTGTATCATTTGCATAGCAATTAAAGCCTATATTGCGCTTGGTCGTTACATCGGCAAGTAGGATGGAAGAAGCAGTAAAAAGAAATCTACCTAGATCAGATCCTTACGGTAGCCCGGTCTTTAAAGCTTATCTGCTGACCGTTGACTGATAACATACACTCCGAAATATGCCACAGAGATGGGGCCTAAACTACTGCAGTGCCAGTGACAGTGATGCACAGCTGGGATGACAGGTACTCAAGAACTTGGTTGATCAATTGTATTCAACTTTACTGTAGGATTCAGAAGAATTAACTGAGAGGTGCTACCTAGGTCAGCATTCCTGAGAAGTTCATTATACGCTTAGTAACTTCACTCCGTGGAATTATTAGCTCTAAAACTTACTGTACTATACTGTACAGTCGTCGCTCTCGCTTCGACTTTCGCGGCTTCGCTCTATTGCGGTTTTTCAAATATCTTCATAAAAAACGATCGTGGTGAAAATGAAACAGCGCAGGCTAGGTTGTCCGAGTCAATTACACACCCCTGCGTCACAATAAAATTAAAATTACTGTACGTATGTTGGTCTATGTATTCGAGCACCCCCACAAATCCTTCAACGTCAGGTGCAGCCTTATTGAGAGCAGTAACCTTGCTCTTCTTTTATGTGCAGTACACCTCTTCATCATCATCGAACAAATTGCACTATTTTCAATAGTGGTTGGGTGTAAAAACTGCATGCGTGTAATTAAATGTACACTAATAATAGTATATTTATGATGTCTAATATGTCTAATCCCTTACTTTGTCTAATGTATTGGGTAATACAGGTGTAATGGTGACTAAAAGGGTGTTATTACATGTCCAGATGGGTTTAATATTGTTAGAACCGAATTAGATGGTCGTGAACAGGTTTTCTATGCAATAGTTGCAAAAAAAATTCGATTTATAAATACAGAATCGTACTTCGCAGAAATTCACCCATTGTGGCAGTCGGGAACCGATTAACCTCGATAAACGAGTGACAACTGTACTGTACTCTAATAAAACTGTACCTTGTTGCTAGGTTTGAAGTTTTCATTAAAGAGTGTATCTGATCTGCCACTACTCGTTCCAGCATCTTTGATGGGAATGAGATTTGCGAGTCTGGGTGAAAGTTGCTTCAGTTCTGCTGGTCTAGTGTCGACAACTTAATGAGTAGCCTAAGAATAGTCTCTTTAAAGGATGCCGGGACACAAGAACCGAGGCTAGTTAGTTGAATTGAGGTATCTGGCTCGGACAATAGGCAGGTTGTTAGACAAGTCAGTGAATCCTGCTTATTTTGGTTGTGTCTATATGCCCTCCAGTGTTTACTTTTGTGTGTATACTGAATGTGTTTTATTCTTCTGTGCTTGGTAGTAATCTCCTGCCAAATTATGCCCTCTGTACTTTTGTGAATTGGGTTATGCTTAAATATTGTCGTATAAGTTCAGTCAGGTAAAGGATCTTTGCAAGATGCAGTATGTTAGAACACGTACAATTGTTTTTTTTGTTGAATTTTTTGTAGCACATATACCGCTCTTCCTGTATCCTTTTCTCCACACGGTCAGCAAGACCAGGCCTTTCGAGTACTTGCGGCTGACGAGTCTTGGTGTTATTGGAGCACTTGTTAAGGTGAGTTTCATTTAGCTTGGTGGTCCTTAGGTGTCTTGCTGTGGCTGTATGTATCTTTGAACGTTTTCCTGATGGGCCATTTTAGACAGACGAGGTGGATGTCATTAACTTTCTGCTTACCACAGAGATTATACCTTTGTGTCTTCGAATCATGGAGTCGGGAAGTGAGCTTTCAAAAACGGTGAGTTTGTACTCAGTATCGTGATGCTTATGTGGCCTGTTTGAGATCTGCTGGTATATGGTATTCTCATATTCTATGGGAAAACATGTTTTTCCTTTTAATCCAGTGGTCGGCCGTAATTGGCCTTTAGGCCAGATACAGCCGAGCTAGTACTCTAGTCTGGTCGAACGTCTCCGTTGTTAGTTAAGGTTGGATCCGGCCCTTCATTACTGCAGGTTGCTGCGTAAGCTGTGGCCCGTGTTTATTTCTATAACTGATGCCAGTTGCTTGTGTGAAACAGCAGCGCCTGACCGGAGAGGGATGATAAATGTCTACCCCATGCCGTGTGTGTCTGTTGCAACTGTTTGTTTGTGCGTCCAACCATGCCCATTTGACCACGTCCACTTATACTTCTGGCCTCCTAGTGTGCGCCTTCTTGACCTCCTGAAATGCAGCCTAGTAGTCCGAATAGTTTGCCGACCCCTGTTTTTATTTATCGCATCTTTTGTTTTACAGGTGGCCACTTTCATATTGCAAAAGATACTTCTTGATGAGACTGGACTGTCTTACATATGCCAGACGTACGATCGCTTTTCACATGTTGCATTTATTCTTGTAAGTGGTTTTCAGTGAAGATGCATTTATGCATGACTGATACGCTGAATACGGCATATTATATGGCCTTGCATAAATTTGGGGGATCTGCACATGTAGATATTAGAATGAAAATATCATGTATGATAGTTGCATTTGTGTGTTTAATGTGTGAACGATTCTGCCAAACCAAGAGTTGTCGTCAGAAAACGTGTATTGTTGCAAAGAATAGTCATGTACATCCCTGCCAGTTATTGCTTAGTAGGGATAGCAGAAAATTAAGTTGTCCATGTTTGCCTTTTTCTAACCTCTTTATAAGATGTATCCAAAAATATAGTGCTCGCACAAAAACTTAGCATGCTTGTGAATCAACACAAATATAAATTATTTGAGTGTTTTACAAAATCAAGGCCAAACATTACACCGAAAAGGTAGGAATCATATGAAGAACCAATAAATGTTGCAAAATTGTGTGTGCTGACACCTTGGTTAGCATACTAGGTGTGAATGCCAAGCTGGTTTGGTCCAGCGGTTTCGTCCAGCTCGCCCCGACCAAGGTCTGGCTGAGGTCGTGGGCTCGAGCCCCGGGACATTTGTGAAGGGCCTGAATAGAGATTAAGTTCTCATTGTGGCGCTATACAAATGAATTATATTATTATTATGAAACATATGCTGATATCGTGTTTGGCGGCTTCCGAAGGGTTTGAAAACAGTTGTGGTTTACGAAGTTAGTTTTGATATCACCCTAAGAACACGGCTAAGTAACAGCTTTTGGATAAGCCAGGTATCCCACTCATGCATCTCAGCGACTGTGTGTTGTAGCACTTCTTCTGGCATGGTTTTTAATCATTCGGTTTTGTGCATGCACAGATGTAGGTCATATCTGGTTCGAGGCAATGTAAGAAGTTGGGTAAGTCGAAAGAGAAACCAGCCAACAAAGATTTTTGATGAAAAAAAAAGTTGTGGTAACAGTGTAAAACTGCTTTAGAAGTATCGGCAAAGACCTGAGATGCCAAAGTCTTAGTGATCTGCATTTATAAAGCAATTTTAAAGATTATGAGATGGGATTGTGTTTTAATTTAATACTTGCATTTGGCAAACTGAGAGAGTTAAGACATAGGAAATTATTTAAAAGAATTCATCAACTCCTTGTATATAAGACTACTGCGTTTGGTTTTCTGTCTGCTGTGTAATCGAGTTCTCACATCGTTTCGAACCACGTCAGGCCTATGGTTGTGCATGATTAAACTAGCATGCTTCAAACCTTTGAATGTAGCTCAGAAAATGCCTAAAACGGTTGTCGAGATTTACTTTTAGAAACGAGGATTTTTTGTGCATGTGATACATTTTAATATAATAATACACTTGATAAAGCGCCCTCAGATAACTTAATCTTTTTCTAGGCACTTTACATTTGCTGATCTTACTTTGCAGTGCTCAGTTGCTGTCGGACGCCAGAAATAGCCCCTGATACTGAGTTAACGTTGTCATTTCTCATGTTTTGCACCTTCTAAAAAAAAAGCCAAGGTGTTGGCATCCACGATTTGTGACAAATATTGCCAGCTCATTCGAATCCTATGTTTTGGTGAAGTTGTGTTGGCCATTAGTACATTTAACTCTGAACCAGGTTATGCCAGGAGTATTCGGGTTATAGCAGGTTATATAGAGGTTATGTCGTGATCCCAAGTGCACAGTTTTGGTGCCTGTACTGTAAATCCAAAAGCCGTGGGTGTTTAATGGTAGTAGTGCTTCACTGAAGACAGCAGCAAACAACCCCAAACCATTCTTACTAAAGTGGTTCTTGCCTTCTAAAGGATACCACGGCACAGCATTAGAATAAATCTGCTTTTTTACAGCCCATGGCTACTTACAATTAATAAAAATGCATTTGTATGGGGCCTTTAGAGAGCTTAAATTTTTTCTAGGCATTTCACATATGCTGCAAAGGAAGCATGATCGAATTGTTCTTGTAGCAAGCTAAATGTCAAGAAGCATAACATGGTTCAAGGTGACTGTGTCAGCTTGTCAGCTCAGAGAAGGTCACTGGGTCAGCTTGCAAAGATGGTTAGTTGCAGCACCCATAAGCACACAAAGGACGAATCGCATGGACCAAGTGCTGTGATAGATGCATTTTAGCTTCTTTTTAGATGTCAAAGTCAGGAAATGTCGTGATGCCCGTCAGAAGTGAGTTCTAGGCTTTAGAAGCATACCAACTAAAGGCATGGTCTCCAAAGGATTTGAGGTTCGGGCGAGGTATTCGTAAACGATTAGATTCCGAAAAGCAGGTGGTGCTATGCTTAGCCTGGTGCGGGAGTAGATCTGATAGGTAGGCTGGTGCCAAATAATGAAGGGACCTAAAAGTGAGTGAGAGAACCTTGGAATCGATGCGCTGCTTGACTGGCAGCCAGTGCAGGTCGGCGTGAAGGGGTGTGATATGGCAACTGTGATGACCACGACAGACAAGCTTAGCTGCTGAGTTTTGCACAAGCTGTAAGCATATTGTATTGTATTTCTCTGGCCAGTAGACCAGCAAGCAGTGAGTTACATAAGTCGAGACAGGATACAAATGCATGTTCAGATGTGTTATTCCCGTCTAAGTAAGCCCGAATTTTGGTAATGTTAAATAGCTGAAATTTGGCAGGCATGGCTGTGGAACTGAATGGGTCGTCTAATGATAAGTCACTTTTGAACAGGACACCTAGATTTCTTGCAGATTTAGCACGAGATATAGGGGCCGAGCCGATTTTCAGCATAATTTTTTTCATTATCTGCACTACACTTAGTTTGCTCATTGCTAGTAAGTTGGTTTTATCATAATTCAGTTTAAAAAAAGTTTGCTGCCATTTTTGTGCAGTGTCGTCAATACGTGCAGTAAGGGAGTTCACAGAATTCGACGTGTTTTGCCTGAGGATTAGGGAGAGATCAAAGCAAATGTACAAGTGATTGTCATCTGCATAGAAGTGAAAGCCGTGGTTGTGCCTGGCAATCTCTTTGGCATCAGGGAGAGTATAAGCCGTTAATAGAACCGGACCAAGAACAGAACCCTAAGGCACCCCATACTTCAGTGGTTCCTCAAATGAGCTTTGTCCGTCCACTGCCACACCTCTGCTTAAAGACCATTGGCGTCAGAAGCTTTAGCTCTGCAGGTCCTAGACTGTGGAACTCGCTTCCACAATTCTTACGCAACGACAACTACTCTCCTACTTCCGACTAGGGCTCATCCTTTTCAGCGGTCCTGAGCTGCTATTTCCATGCTACTCACTACCTCAACTGCTCTCCTGACTCTGCTATGCTTCCCACTTTCTCTTTGTTGCGTGAGACGAAGTCTGTTGGTTACCGAATGTGTACCGAAAGCTGCTTAGGCTGTGAGTGCGCTATACAAAACTCTTCTGCGTAACACCCACATGGTCTTGATGACTTTGTGGAGTTACAGACGGAGATACATTACATTGCATTACATCAATACTTTAAAGTGGCCAACTGATACAGGACCTGAACCATTGCAGTGCAGTACCAGTGATGCCTAGGCGAGATTAGAGGCAGTTGAGAAGGACTTGGTGGTCGATAGCTATTAAAAGCTGTCGAAGGATCGACAAAACAGGCTGACTCTACTGAGTTCCAAAGAAGGTCGTTATATACCTGATGCAATCTGGCTTCTTGGAGTGATTAACTCTAAAACCAGACTTAAACTTACTAGCTAGGTATGAAGTCAGCCTTTTTTTTTACCTTTGCCAGGACGTGATCTGAGGCTAATGACATATTAATGATGTTAGTTGGTGCTAACTTGTTGGGGCTTAAGCAGATTTAGTGTTTGCTTGGATGCCTATAGTTTAAAAACTGCCCCATATTCTCTTCTTATTTCATGATCTAGCTCGTGCTTAAGCTATAGGCTCGTTTTACGTTCGGTCGCAACTCATTTGTTCGACAAAGCATTTTACTGTCTAGAGGAATGTGCAATGTATCTACACCCTCCTTAAAAAGCTGTATCTGGCATGGCATCGGTTGGTTGTTGTATGCTGTCTCTGCTTGCCATGCATATATAACTCATAGTGTGTACTTGTTTTGTCATTTCTAAGTCGTGGATTCGGGGTGGTGTAAGCTCTGTTTGCACTTTATTTCTTGGCTATTTCAGTTTGACTATTGCAATAACTTCATACCTTTGTCGGTGTAGTAGCACGACCACAGGTTTTGACATGCAGGTGGTCTCCGCTCCGTGGAACTGTCATGCAATCACAGACCTCTATACATTATAAATTGGAGATTATGCTATTCAAAACTAATTGACCGAAATTGTAATTGGCCACTGTAGAGGTTGGTCATTAGGAGTTAATTAATAATCATTTTTTGACTTTAGACATTAGACTTTCTGTTGCATTTCGTGTGGGTGGACAAATGTGTTCTTTTATCCAGGGCAAGATGGTGCTGTCGTTAGCAAAGGAAGAATCGGCTAGACTACTGAAACATGTCGTGCGGTGTTATCTGAGGCTCTCCGACAATCCCCGGTAAGTGCCCAAACAAAGCCACGATATGGCTGCCTGGGCACCCAGGGAGGGCGCATCTGCTGATATTTTTCAACAAAATTTAATTGTGGTAAGCATTAAGTAAAGATTGACTGATTTAACAACCTTACTTATATAGCTGGCAGTAGAGCTGCAGTGGTGATCCCTCCCCGTTGTAGTGAGCAATACAGAATTGCCTGCTCCAAGATTCTAATGCTCTAGGTCGTGAAGTTTGCGCGCGCACCGTACCCTTAGCTAAGACTATGTGTACCTATGTGCCGGTAGCTGCAAAGGCGTTCCTGCTGCTGTTCCTATTATTCCATGCTATTTGCATGCTGATCAATATTATATCGTAGGGCACGAGAGGCATTGCGCCAGTGTCTTCCAGACCAGCTTAAAGATGCCACTTTTGCAAATTGTCTCAAGGACGATCACACTACAAAGCGCTGGCTTGGCACACTGCTCAAGAACCTAGAGCCACCTCCAATGTTGGCATCCTCTAATCCGCTTTCCGGCCTGCCACTGCCTTCTCTTCAGCAGCAGCAGATGCAGCAGCAGCAACCTTGATCTCGTGAAAGATAAACCACCTGTACTCATCCGGCTTGCTGTCGGCTGAGCCTGAGCTGCAAACCCCCTGCTCTTTTTCGTGGTGCTGTGCGCCTGATGCTCATGCTGCTCCTCTCGTCGGATGTCACTCATTTAGGACCATTGCTATTGTCCTTTCCAAGTACTAAGCTTGAAGCTTCTGCAGTTCGTCTTGTGGTGGTCGGAACTGCACGACTTGCAACGATGTGCAACGTGTTGCAACCAACCAACGAGTGTCACGTTAATGGCACACAGTGTGCCATCCATGCATGCGTTGCTTTCGTGGGCAGTTGCTTCTCTTCACGTTTTTACAACAATGCCTGTTGGCATCGGAACCCGTAGACGTCTGCGACGTATGCAAATAATGGGATTCCTGTACCTTCCATGCTAAATGAAGCCTTAGACTTGTTGGAGAGCAGTGCTGTCAAGTTGAGGCATGCACAACTGCTGTAAAGTGGCTCAGTGGAGGTAGAAATTTCTCTTAGTCTGCTATCATATTTTTGCATACGTCTGGCTACGTTCATTCCATTCTGCAGCTGAGATGATAACACGGGAATGGCTTTATTATTTGCACATGTCAGTGGATTCATGCAGCCATCGTTGGCTGCTGGAACAAAGCATTTTGCCAAAGTGAAAGTTGCTTAGTGCATTGCCTATATGCATCGGCGTTTATGGTCTTGAAGATCTGTCTCTCGAGATGCTGCTGTCGCATGGCTGGACTTGTTCAGCAGATGCCAATAAACAGTACATACCGTAATAAATTCATCTCATTTAATCAGCATCATAATTGGTCTGCCAGACGCAGGTGTTAACTCCTACAAAGATATGCAATGCTGGTTTTCGGAACCATCGGAGTTGGCTTCAGCAACTGATAAACTGAAAGCTTCCTTAGCTTCGATCTTCGATCCCGGGTGTCAGCCAATTTCCTAAAACTAAACGGTGATAACACCGAGCTGCTACTCACAGGACACTCCAAGCATGTGGCTGAACTAAGAGACGTTGCTCTTCTAGTCGGTTATGTTGTTGTGCGACCGTCACTATGTGCTCGGAATTTAGGTGCTCTGTGATAACTGCTTCAAGTTTGAAAGCCTCATTGGGAAGACTGCTTCCACTGCTAGCCATCATGTTCGATCCCTGTCTAGGATTAGGAACTGTCTATCGTGGTGGCTTGCTAAAAATCCAACTAGCTCCCTGGTTCTATCTAGGCTGGACTACTGCAATTCCGTTTTGGTTGGGCTACAGAAAAAAGCCGGTAACCCTCTGGAGCTAGTGATGAATATGGTAGCCAATGTTTGTCTACAAATTCCAGAGGTTCAGCCATGTGTTTCCTTTGCTGAAGGAGCTGCGATGGCTCCCGGTCGATCAACGGATACAGAGCCAATTTCGTTACCTTGACCCATGAGGCCCACCATGGCTTGGCTCCTTCAGGCCTAGCTGAAACGCAGCACCAGTTTCTTCCTCGGTCTCCCATCCCGTCAGGAAATAAACCAACCGCCTTTTTCTTTCTCTTATTGAGAATGTCAAGAAAATACTTTAAAAAATGGTTTGACAATGAAATGTTTGTATAATTACCTTTCAAAAGACAAAGATGTTAGAAATGGGATTTGGGCGTTCTGACGACTTGCCACATAAAAGACAAACATCGTGTACACCTTGTTTAACCCGGATATAAACCGGAAGCAACATGTCTGCAAATAAAAAGTTTACCCTCTGCATCGTATGCGACTTAAACTTGGTGAGCTTTGGTAGATCGATGTACATACGTCAAGTCTGTTGCAATTCATGCTTATGACTTTCAAACAGCATTTGTCAGTGTAGCTAGATGCCTTGTAAATTCCATAACTAGGCTAATACTTCACTTATCAGAGTGAAATTTGAGATGCAAGTTCCGCTCTGCTTGTACGTCATGAGTCTAGGTTATTTCTGATTTCGGTTCGATGAGTTTTGCTCTACATGACCAGCTCTATTTTCTGCAGGCATGGACATATATCGAAATACTTAATTAACCGCAATACTAATCTAGGCGCGGGTCTTTGCTCGAGTGGGTGGCGCTAGGGGCACTTGCGTTTTCTGCTGAGTCTTAGAGCCTGAACCGGTGCTGCTAATTATTTCCCCTATAGTAGCACCTGTATGTATAGAGTGAGGTTCGTGGAGTCGTGGCATCGAGTCATTCCGAGGGTTTTCGAGTGTTGTGCTCGGTCTGTCGGTCCAGCTCACACCAACGAACTTGCGACAGATAGGTAACGGTAAGTAGAATAGCGCGCAGAGATGCTGTAGACGAGGTTGTCCTACTTATTGCACTTTTAGCATGCCGACCAGGCACATGGCAGTTGGATACGCTGCTTCTGCTGAGCATTTGGCATTACAGACGTCTTTAGTAAATAGACGAAAAATGAATGAGTTTAAGTCCAAGGAGAGGTGAATTGAAGCGCTGGGACGCAAAAGATAGCACTAATCTCATAATGACATAATCGTTGCATAATCACACAGCTGCTCAAGTGTATATATAGCTGGCGGCACTCTTGCCCTGAGTCGGCAGCTACCAGGTGTGGTCACACAAGTACATGGAGAGACGTGTACGCACATTTTTTGCATGCACACGCATGCTCATGAGTACACATTAAAGCACACACACAGATGTTCACACACGTGCGCATGAACACTCACATTGCCACACACATATTGTCACCAGCAAACGTGGTATGCTTGCGAGCACACGCACATACCTGTACATAGACAAGATCACACTAATGCTGCATAAGCACACAGCAACTCCGACTACTGCAAAGATGAAGGAGCAAGATATATAAAGAGAGAGAGAGAGAGAGCCTTAAGAGAGAGTATCTGCGAGCCGTGATGGCGCACTGGGTAAGGCGGTTGCTTTTCACGACCTCGATGCCGATGTCGTGGGTTCGAATCCTGCGGTAGGCGATCCTCTATCGCCATTGCAAGCGGTGGTGATAGCCGTAAAGGCTCTTCTGTCGCTATACAAAAGAGGCTGTTAAATCAGCTAGTATTTAATTTAAGAGGAATGAGAGGGACAGGCAGGCAGAAAGTCCGGAGCAAGTGGTGACGAGCGTCACATGACCCAAGCATAAATTTGGCCTACCCGTGCTTGCAGCCGGACGAAGCAGACAGCTGCCTGGGTATGCTGGGTGAGCCAGTCGACTCACCCCTGCACCACAGCTTCCGTGAGTCTGCTCCATACAGCACCGGATTGCTAAAATCACTTAGCTGGTGCAGACCCCTCCCATTGGATAATGCTGCCTTGGATAGTGTGCCCTCACAATAGTGGCGGTTAGAGGCTGGCACACAGATGTTGGTGCGATGTCAGTTGAGAGTGAGTTCTTGGCTTTGAGAATACACGAACTGAAGGCACGGTCTTCGAAGGATTTAAATATGGTTAGAGGTGCAGTGAACAGACGAGTCATGAGAGTACATATGATATGATTCGAAGCATGATTATGAAGTATTTCGAATAGCCAGCCCCGGACAATAATACTGATGATAATAATAATAGGAATAGTTTAAGTAAGAAATTTGTATAGCACCTTTGGAAAACTAAATATCTAGCCACTTTGCATTTGCACTATGCTTTTGAGGAAGCAGGTAAAAGTGGCTTATGATAGCATACACAGTGTCAGCACGAATGACCACTTAAGGAATAAATCGTACAGGTTTTGAGCTTCTTTTTAAATGTTCAGGCAGGAGATGTCGTGACATGAGTCGGAAGTGAGTTCAAAGCTTAGTAGCACACGAACTAAAGAAAAAATACTCGCTGGTTTAACAGCCTTTTTTGTACAGCGACATAAGAGCCTTTATGGCTATCACCACCGCTTGCAGTGGTGATAAAGGATCGCCCACCGCAGGATTCGAACCCACGACCTCGGGGCCGAGGTCGTACAAAGCAACCGCCTTACCTAGTGAGCCATTAAAGGCATGACAGCCAAAGGATTTGTGGTTGGTTAGTGGCACAGCTAAACGATTTGAGTCGGAAGAGTGGGCACTACGATGCCAAATCTGATTGGGAATAAAAGTGAGTGTCAAAACCTGAATTTTATTGGCTGCTTGATGGGGAACGACTGCATGTCGGCGAGCAGTGGTGTAATATGGCAACTAGGCCACGCAGGACAGATATGCCGTGCTTGTTTTGTCCAACGGTTAAGGTGCTCGCCCCGACCAAGGTCTGGCTGAGTTCGTGGGCTTGAGGCATATGTCAAACGCCTGAATAGAGATTAAGTTCTCTTGGGGCGCTATATAAATGAATTATATAAGTCTGGTAGCCGAGTTGCACCACCTGAAAGCTCATCAAGTGAACGGTCACTTTTGGGTACCCAAATCGCATGCAGGTGCTACGGGAGATGCACTGGCTCAGCCCATTCTGAGGGTTAGGTTTTCCAATTTCTGAATGACTAGATTTGCCATTAACCAGTAAGTTAATTTTCTATCGTCATTCTATTTGAGAAAGCTTGTTGTCATCCAGGTGCGAATGTCAGCAATGCATTCTGCAAGAGAGTTGGGAGCGACATGCTGTAAAGAAGTTAGGTATCGACGCATAGGTTTAGCTGCATGCTAACCTCATACAAATTGCAAATCTAAATTATGCTTGGCGACTACATCCGCAAGTGGGAGACTATAAATTGATTGTAAAAATTGATGGAATAAGTACAGGTCCCTGGGCTAATAATAATAATATTGCACTTGATAAAGCGCCCTCAGAGAACGCAATCTCTTTCTAGGCGCTTTACATTTGCTGCAAAGGGAAACGCGATTGAATAGTGAGTAACGTCATGCTTGATAAACGGCATGAATATCATGGTTAGAGGTGGCAGCATGCACAGTGTCAGCACGCATAAGCACATTCAGGACGAATCACAAGGACCCACTAAATGCTGTCCTAAATAGGTATGTTTTTAAGTTTCTTTTAAATGTGGTCAGGTCAGGGGATGTTCTGATGCAGGTCGGGAGGGAGTTCCAGGCTGTGGGAGCATATGAACTAAATGCACGGTCTCCAAAGGATTGCTGTTATATTCCGAAAAGCGGGTGGTACGATGCTTGGCCTGGTGGGGGAGTAGATCTGAGAGATAGGCTATAGCCAAAGAATGAAGTGACCTAAAAGTGAGCGACAAAACCTTGAAGTCGATCCGTTGCTTGACTGGTAGCCAGTGCAGGTCGGCGAGAAGTGGTGTGATGTGGCAACTGCAATGCTCACGACAGACAAGCCTAGCTGCAGAGTTTTGCACCATCTGTGATCGCCTGATTGCACGTGCCGGTAGGCCAGCAAGCAGTGAGTTACAGAAGTCAAGACGGGATGTCACAAATGTATGGACCAACTTAGACGTGGTATCCTTATCTAAACAAGCCCGAATTTTAGCAATGTTATGTAGCTGAAAGTAGGCAGACTTGATTGTGGAGCTGATGTGGTCGTCTAAGGAGAGGTCACTTTGGAACATGACACCTAGATTTCGAGCTGATTCAACAGGAGATATGCTGGCAGAGCCTAATTTGAGCAGCCTGTCCAATTTCTGAATCACACTGGGTTTGCCCATAACAGGTAACTTAGTTTTATTGCCGTTTAGTTTTAGAAAATATGCTTCCATCTATGTGCGGATGTCATCAATACATGCAGCAAGGGAGTTGAAAGAATTCGAGGTGCTCGAAGGCTGGGAGGGATCAAAGCAAAGGTGCAACTGAGTGTCATCCGCATAGAAGTGAAGGTCTAGATTGTGCTTGGCAATCACATCAGCAAGAGGGAGAGTATAAACTGTGAAAAGAACCGGACCTAGCACCGAGCCCTAAAATACCCCATATTTCAGAGCTACTTCGGATGATCTTTGTCCATTCACGTCAATAGTTTGGAGTCTCCCACTGAGATAGGACCTGAACCACTGCAGAGCAGTGCCAGTGGTGCCCAAGCGAGATGAGAGGCGCCCTAGAAGAACTTGGTGATCGATAGTAGCAAAAGCTGCTGAAAGATCGAGCAAAACAAGCAGAGATACTCTACCCATGTCTGCATTCCTAAGTAGGTCGTTGTATACCCGAAGCAATGCTGACTCTGTGGAGTGATTAGCTCTAAAGCCAGACTGGAACTTACTAGCAAGGTTTGAAGTTTTAATATATGAGTTCAGCTGGTCTGCCACGACCCGTTCGAGTGTCTTTGATAGGAATGGTAGAATGGAGACTGGGCGGTAGTTGCTCAAGTTCTCTTAGTCTAGTGTCGCTTTCTTGAGAAGTGGCCTGACTACAGCTGTTTTGAAAGGTGCTGGGACATGACCTAAGGCTAATGACATTAATGATGTTAGTTATGCATGGCAGCAGCAGATCAATGCAACGTAGGAGCAGCACAGTGGGAATAGGGTCCAAAGGACTTGTTGTCTTCTTTGATTTGGATATGAACTTCAGTACAAGATCACTAGTGACCCGCTTAAATATAGACATTGAGGTGAAGCCGGGAATCGTGGAACAGCATTTTAGGGGGGGGTGTTGTCATTACAGGGATGGACTCCCTGATCTTGTCTATCTTCTGCACAAAGAATCGAGAGAAGCGATCGGCTAGATCGTGACATGATCATCAGGTAAGGAGCTAGTCTGGGAGTGGTTGAGGAGATGTTTGATCGTCAACATCAGCCTTTTTGGGTTGTGCACCTGTGATTCAACAATGTTTTAAAGGCTTCTTAGATGACTGTGGCCCATTGTCATCATGCTGTGAAATCTCCAGCTAAGGTCGGATCTAAACTATTGCAGTGCGGTGCCAGTGATACCCAGGTTTGATGACACATGCTCAAGAAAGACTTACTGATTACTAGTATCAAAGACTGCCGTAAGATCGTACAGAAGTAACAGGGAGACACTACTCAAGATAGTATTACTGAAAAAGGACGTTATACACCTCCAGAAGTGCCGACTCCGTGGAGTAATTAGTTCTAATTGACTGGAAATTACTTTCTGAGAGAAGTTTTACTGTGCGAATTTACCTGAACTACTTGGCTTCAGTGCTGTTTTGTTTTTACAGAAACAGCAGTAGGGAAAATGGGCACAAGTTGCTAGGAGTTTTTCATGGTCTAGTGTTGACTTATTAATGTGTGGCCTAACAACAGCCTTTTGAAGGATGTAGGGACCATTCTGGAGGTTAAGGACATATCTATTATGTCGTTCATGCAAAGCAGCAACAAATCCATTCACCTCAGGAAGAAAAAATAGGGTCTAGAGGGGCTATTCGTCTTCTTAGACTGAGAGGTGAAATTCAAGAGGTCATTAGTGGCAATCCTGCAGGTGGACATGTAGGTAAAAAGCAAGGAACTGAGGGTGTATAATCTACTGGGGATCTTACCTTGGGAATCGACTCTCTGGTCTTACCTATCTTGTTAGCAAAGAAGCTAGAGATACGATCTGGATCGATACAAGGATGACTGGGTAAGGAGCTGACCTGGGAGCAGTTAAAGAAATGGTTCATGGTCCTCATTTGCATTTTTGAATTGTGCTTTTGTCATTCCAATGTATTATATTGAAGCATGGCTTGGCCTTTGAAAACATGGATTGTTACAATCTGCAATAGCTCTTTTTGGCAGTTGATCAACAGCCATCCCTGACCAATTCCGAAGGCATTAAGGACCTCAAAATTTAATCACCTTTTAATCAGCTAGAAGAACAAGTGTTTTAGGCGGCAGACAATGTCGACGAGACAGGTCCTTGAGCTGCTGTCTGCCTGTTGTATCCGATCAGTCTGGGGAAGACTGCTAGCATTCCCAGGGCGCTTGGGCACTTGGTGCGCAGGCATCGAACACTGGCTTTCCATATTTAAGAGTACCCCGATGTACAAGACGAAACGTATCAGGATGCCGAATATTCGAATGCCTGATATTAAAGGTCTGCCAAGTCAGAGCGGTCCAAGCCAGAGCCCTCAACTGGGTACACATGCCCATACCCACCCATAAGACCACAGACGCCACTCAGTACACACGGGTATAGGTGAGTATGGGCGTGGGTATGGATGGGTACGGGTACACACTCTGGTCCACACTAGCTGGTACCATAGAGGGGGCCTGTCATTCTCTGTAGAGGCCACAATTGAGCTAGCTCAACATAGCAGTAGCCATAGCCTTCTGTGTAGACCGGAGCAGTTTCTCAACCGGATCCTGAACAAGTTATCTTTATCGCGCTTCCTTGCCAACAAATGTCAGCAGCAGGGGTCGACAAGCTCGCTCTGCGCCCCTGCCCTGCTCTGCTCTTGCAGCGGCCAGCAAGCACCGTCTGCACCGGCTTTCTGCACTGGTCAGCCCGTAGCATTGCTAGCTGTCCTGATTTGGCGTACGGTAAGGTAAGAACAATAAATGACCAGGGTCGGAGTGGGCTTGAGCCCTTCGGCATATGCAAGCAACAGGATTGTATTGAAGTTCCCCATACACATATTGTTATTTTAGTCACGTGGCCCTGACCACCTACGTCTTTGACTGGCTCTAGACAATCCAGTTCTTCCATGAACTGCTGCTGCTGCTGCTGCTGCTGTCCTCACTTTTCTTCTTCCACTGGGAGCTGCCGACGCGGCGACATACGCCGACCCGTAGCACATCTATTAGCTTAATAATGGTGAGCCGCGATGGCATACTAGACAAGGCGGTTGCTTTTCGCGACTTCGTTCTCGAGGTCGTGGGTTCGAATCCTGCGGTGAGTGAATCTTTATCGCCACTGGTGGTGGTGATAGCCGTAAAGGCTCTTCTGTCGCTACACAGAAGAGGCTGTTAAATAAGCTAGTATTTTTTTTAATTTTTTTTAAATTCAAGCTATTCACGTGAACCTTATGAGTCAGGTCACAGGCAACAAACGCTTGCCCCTTCTATCGTCGATTGAAATTCATTCGTGAAACTCACATTAGCTTAGGCGCTTTGTTAGCTTGCACGTCAGCTTCTTGCGAGTGAGCCGAGCCTACTCAGCCGTGAAGCGACTCGCGAGGCGTGGTAGGACCCCACATCGGTCTGCTGCTTCTCAGACTAGAGATCGAGTAAGGAACTTGAAATAGGGAAGGTTTCATTACTTGGCCGCACTTGCATGTGCATTTTGGCATTCGACGCTTAGTCCTCAAATTCGCTCGGCAGCACGAGCTGTAGTAAAAAAAATCAGGATTTTGACACTCAACGTGAGACTATGCAATAAAGCCACTCTAGCCCGACTATTAGAATTATCTCCCCTACTTAATTTGTTAAATGAGCTCTAGGAAAAAAACCAAAACAATTGCAAGCATCATATTTAGTCTTGATATAAAATCTGCATTATCGTATCGTATTGCGCGTGCAAATAGCCTTGTAATTAAAAGCACGTCGAATTTTATATTTCACACGAGTACAAATACCTAATAGACACAGGTATAAACTTTGTCATTTCCTCTTTCAAACCAAAAGGGCCTTTGCTGTCACTGGCACACACCGCCATTGGCGGTGTGCGGAATCGCCATCAAGAGATTTCGAAGGTATAATTTTTGTGGAAAGTGGCTGCTGATGTCCAATGACTCGGCGCCCAATTGATCAAAGAAAGACAAATGCTGTCGTCATTTCGTATGTTGTGCTACGGATCAATAGGTCTGGAACTGTGTGGGCATAGCATCGAACGTGCGACCTAGGGTGTCGTGTCAGTCCTACCGTTTAACGTAGCTCTCGGGCTTTGATAATCTGGTAAGTGGTGCCCTTCTGCCGTTAGCATCGAAGCTGCGTACTGGAAGCTCTTACGGAAACTATGTGCAAGTGGCGTGGTGTGTGGTATCGAGTGTCGTAGTTGCCACATTACTCCACTTCTCGCCGACCTGCACTGGCTACCAGTCAAGCAACGGATTGACTTCAAGGTTTTGTCGCTCACTTTTAGGTCTCTTCATTCTATGGCTCCAGCCTATCTGTCAGATATACTACCCCATTAGGCCAAGCATCGTACCACCCGCTTCTCGGAATCCAACAGTCTAGAAATACCTCATACAAACTTCAAATCCTTTGGAGACCGTGCATTTAGTTCGTATGCTCCCAAAGCCTGGAACTCCCTCCCGACCTGCGTCAGAACATCCCCTGACCTGACCACATTTAAAAGGAACTTAAAAACACCTATTTGGGACAGCATTTAGTGGTTCCTGTGATTCGTCCTTCACGTGCTTATGCGTGCTGACACTGTGCATGCTGCCACTAACCACATTTGCTTGCTGACCCTGTGCATGTCACCCCTAACCATGTTATTCATTTTGTTTGTTTTTCAAGCATGATTTTACTTACCATTCAATTGCATTTCCCTTTGCAGCAAATGTAAAGCGCCTAGAAAGAGATTAAGTTCTCTGAGGGCGCTTTATCTAGTACATTATTGTTATTATCATTATCGCCAAGATGTGGGCCTAGTTTTCCGCGGACGGAAGCAATCGTGCTGTCGTTCAGCATAGTAACGCTCAGCCCTCAGGGGAGAACGGTGCACAACTTGTGCATGCTTATTGTTATTCAAGAATAAAATATATTTTATTTATAAATATTGCAAACATAGCTTGAACTAGTGCTTGTGCGTTCGACAGTGTCTACAAAGTCACGTGTACGCGCCGTACTTTTCTTAGGTTGGCATTATTGACCGGCCAATGTTTTGTAAGGTCACGAAAAACTTGTGAGCAAGCGATTCCATCTCACTGTACGTGCGCGCCCTTATGACATATGACTACGATTATATAGCTGACTAGTGTGGTGTAAAAAATAAGGAGACATCAGTAATTTGCATATGCAGCTACCGGTACCACAGGCACTCATAATTGAAATTAAACATTAAATTGTGCAGATAATTCGGAAATAGTAGCCATCAAGCTTTTGATCAGTGTGTTGTTTAATCATGCAGTTAAACCCTACGGCGATTATCGCTTATTGGAACGGATATGACAAAGTGCCAAACTGGGACAGTCAGTCTTGAGCTTCGGTTACACTATCGAATTGCCTCGTAATTCAGCGCCGATTGGGTGCCGATCCCCAACCCCGTTCGGGCTACAGCATCGCAAATCGGGAGGGGAGGAGCTAAACCGGCCCGAAGTCTTGCATGAGAGGCTGCGTCTAATTTATGCACCTAGTTTGTACTAGCCGACCAATCAAAACTCAGGTCTCGTCAATGACACCCAGCAACCTAAATAACGGTTGACGTCCACAGGCTCGAGTTATATCGAGACATTCAGAGCTAAGTTTCTGAGTATGGGATGCTTATTCGTTGCAGCCACTGCTTAACCCTTTTCAACACAGAAGACGACGTACTTCTGCTTAGGAAATGAACCAACAAACCCGTAGCTGCATAGGACTTAGCAACATACGCCGACGCATCCGTCACGGCGTAGGTTACTTCGCTGTACGAACTTTCCCGAAAAACCTTTTTATATGTTTATCTTATTTTCCTTTCATTATTCTCATACTCATCTACAATAAAGACAGCAGGGTGGACAACTTTGGCGGTGCTGGCTGAACGGCTTCCCGGGGAAATCCTCAGAAATTCACACCAGCCTCCTGCATTAGAGTAGGGGCTCCGGGCTGGACTAAGTCGGCCATCAATGCTTCCTGAATCGGTCGTATAAACGCACTAACTAGAAGGAAAGTCGGCGTCGGCAAAGAGGAGAGTTGATAGTGTAAGCGCAGCTTTAACGAGCGTCTGCTTAGTCTCTGCCGGTCGGTGAGCATACGTTGCGGTCGAGCATATGTGCAACCACCTACGCTTATATGCACTCTTTCATTTTCAAATTTTCCGTGTCTTTAGGAGTATAACTAGCAGCTTTTTTCCAAAAATAAGCCCCCGACTTATACACTGCAACTCTAATAATTTCAAAATTAAAAAAACATTCCAAGCCTATCTATATAGACTGCTCAAATTGTTCATACGGAATTAACTAGTTTTACTATACTTTAGTTGACCATTGTGTCCATACATTTTGGATGCGAATGCTTGGGTGCGACTTATCGTAAAAATACAGTAATTGTCCACGATATTTCGTGGGTAAACGTTTTTCACATTATTTTTCGGTAGTAGACTGAGTCTTCTTTCTCTATTTAGGGGAACCCAGGGAGGAATGGCAAGCCGAGGACAATCGGCTGGTCTACACGCCGGGACGCATGTCACCTCTAACCACGTTAACCTTGCTGACATTGAGCATGCTACCATTAACCATTTAATCTTGCTACCTATGCAGCAAATGTAAAGTGCCTGAAAAGAGAGCAAGTTCACTGAGGGCGCTATACGAATACATTATTGCAATTATTCTCAAAAAAATTCTACAGCCTCACAGGATGAACAGCAAAAGCTCTTTCCAACGATATTAATAACAAAATATTTGTAATATAACAGTAAGAAAACATAAATCATTTGTACTGCAGTAAGAGAACTTAATCTTTACCTAAGCACTTTACATATGCCTTAAACGCCACGACCCTTGAAAAGCAAGCACCATATACCAGGGCCATACCGGGATGGCATTTTTGTGTGGCACCCACGAGAACAAAATCCCTTTCTAGGCATTTCACACATGCAGGAGGAAAATCACATCAGTTGGTCCAATGAAAGTATGCACAATGCATAAGCACACAATTCGCATTAGCCGAATAAATGCAAAGAGGGCAAATCTGGGCCCTTCACATGGGCTGCAGAGAAAGTACCTAAATTGACTAGAGATAATAACATGCCTGGCTGCAGCACACCTATACATGACGGACGATTCACATAGACGAGCATATGCTGTGAGGCACAGGTGGATTTTAAATCTATTTTTAATAATAAGTCAGGAAATATTGTGATTTCAGTCGGCAGAGCTCCCGGCGTTAAGTGCACAGGATCCAACAGCACGACATCCAAAAGATTTCAGGTTAGCCAGCTGCACAGCTTAACAACCCGGCTGAGCTAGCTAACCGAATGTTAAATACGTACACACACACGCACGCACACACAAACACACACACATATATATAAAATATTTCATTTGTATAGTACCCTAAGAGAACTTAATCTCTATCCAGAAGCTGCACACACGCAGGGCTCATGCCCTCGACATCGGTCTTCAATTAACCCTGGACCAGACCGGGTGGCACTCAGGAAAATCTTTTTCTACAGCATAGCACGATGCAATGCAGAAATTAGATCTTCAATCGTCCCAAGGTTGGCTGTACAGAAAACCAAGCTCGGGGTTCCCTAGGGTTAAATAAATTTTGTTTGTAGTCACTTATCTGGCCTGATAAGGAGGAACCCAACCTTTGTACACCTTTAACCGGCGAGAAGTGCCTTAAGCTGAATTCCCTGCTATGCAGGAAGCCGTCAGGGCCACTTGCCTGTTACTATCATTATTACGGATTTAACCTTGCTGCTTTTGTGGACATATCGGTCCACACAGTTCCGAAGCATTCGTGTGCTTTTGCTGGGCAAGCTTTCACGAAGCGAATTGCCGAGCAAGGTATCGATGGACGACTAATAGAAGAAACGGCAGCTTTCAATGAGTCAGATAGACGTGCAGGCCTCGGTGCAGCAGCTCGAGCAAGGACGTCCTCAGCTCGGTGACCAAAGACCAGCTATCCGGGCACCCGAACTTGCATGTGCTCGCCGCCTGGATAGTAAGCTGGCCTTACACACACTGATTACAGGTTCGAGGGCAGAGTATTGTGGTACCCATGGCTGCACGAGCTACGCAAAGCGTGGAACCACACGTGAACGGTCTAGTTCTTCAATGCCCTGCATCTTCGGTAAACGGTAGCTCTAACTCTGCAGGTCCTAGACTGTGGAGCTCACTTCCATAACTCTTACGCAGTGACATCTACACTTCTGCTGCCGACCGTGGCTCATCCTTTCTAGCCGTCCTGAGATGCTACTTTTATGCTTTGCAGCAAATGTAAAGCACCTAGGAAGAGATTGAGTTCTCTGAGGGCGCTTTATCAAGTGCATCATATTATCATTATTCTTATGCTACTCACTACCTCACCTGGAGCTCCGGCACATATGGGCCTGGGGTCTTCGTCACGTTGGTTCGTCGGCTCTTCGAATTGGGGGGGGGAGCATACGACGTCGGCTAAACTGACTGCATAAAAGCATCCCCCAATCGATCGCAGCGGCCCAATATCGAGGACAAAAAATGCCCGATAGCAGCGACAGCAGCGAAGCTTAAAGGACGCAGCTCTCATCGAAGGGACCACTCTCGCTATCGCGTGCGTTAGGAGCGTATAAGCAATTCGTATCGCAAGCGATGCGAGAGCACAAGTCAAATGAGACAACCTATATGTACACGCAAGAACGCCGACCGGCGCGATCGCCGTTACGCGTCCGCCGGCCGCTGCGTGCGGCCAGTGCACGTAGCCCCTGAGCGTCTCGTCTGCGAAGCTGCTACATACAGCTCATCGACAGTGCCCGACTGGCACCGGCACGCGCAGTAGGCACAGACACGCCCGCGCAGAAGGCAGTAGGCACAGACACGTCCGCACTGCGACGTCGTTGCCGCTAACGGGCGTAGCCGCCAAGCAGCCTCGCCCGTAGCGGCTCGTTCCGACGAAGCGCTGACCTCGCGAGAGCGACTACGAGGCTGGCGCGAGCTTGGCAACCACACAACGGTCGGTGCGAGGCCGGGCGGGCGGGGCAGCATCGGCGCCAGCGTCAGTAGCCGCGCCCGCCGCCAGCGGCGGCTTCAGCATGCGCCACGCCGCGGTAGGTCCTCAGTATGTCCTCGCGAGAGCCGAACTGTCCAGACTTGTGTAGATGTTCGCGAATCTCGTCCTCGACCGCGCGCCTCTTGCGCAGCTGCAGCGCCGGCCAGACGACGAGAGTCAAGACTCCGCCGACCGCCAGCACGGCCACGGCGGGTCCGACGTATCGCCGCCAAGCTGCTAGGGCCATAGCTGCGGAGCTGCTCTGCAAGGTGCGATAGTGGCGCACGCGGCGCCTTCGTCGTCGTCGCTTCGGCTGCCACGCACGCGCGCGCGCTCGCGCGAAAGAGGAGGAAGGGATGAGTGCAGTGAAAGGATCCTCGCGCCAACGCCGTTGCACGAATCAAGCGCGCGCCCAATCGGCGACGGTAGGTCCGAGGCAGGAACGCGCGCGCTCCAGCGGGCGACGCACGGCAGAGAGGTGCCCTACTATACGAGTCGTAAAAGTCCCCAGCGCCGTGCAAGCTATTAGAGGTCGCGCTACTGGTTTCGCTATACTCACCGTACGAAGCCGACTCGTCTACCGACGCGTCGAAGCACGGCAGCTAACGGATGTATATGTGAAACCAGTGGGCTCGCTGTTTGGCAGTGGCTCAGCGTACCGCTAACATAGATATACCACCGCCGTTTCCAAAGCGCGTGGCGATTTCAAAGCACCAATGTCATTTCCAAAGCGTGTAGCCGCACTGAAACTCACGTTTTCGAGAAGCGCACTGCCCTAGCGACGTGCAGATTCAGGCGGCAGACAACAGTGGAGTTCTTCAATAGGCAGTGTACCTGTGAAATAAGTCCTGACGCTTTCGCGATGAGGTCTATCTATTTGGCAAAGACGAACGCTCGCGGGTAGATGTCAATGGTCAGGCCTCAGACGCGATCCTACCTATCGTTACCTCGAAGAAAGTGAGTTTCGCCGGCGTTGGCTGGATCGAGTCGCTAATCACCAGAAGGGGATTTTACCAAACTTTATTCTCACGGGCACAAAATCGCTGCGCGTATAGTTTGGTCTTATCGTCACACTCTTCGCAAGCTCTCACCGAGACAAAAACTCTTGCGGGGTAAATACTACCTCCCTGTACTTCGGTAACCTGAGCTTATGCTGCTCCGCGACCCGTGTAGTTCGATTGCATGCGGGCTGGTACCGCTCCTTTCCTCAACAGCTGGTGGGAGCATCCCCGAGAGGGGCCTGTGCACAGCTGCGGTCAGCTTCTAATGAGGCGTTGACGCAGGCCGATAACCCGCTGGTGAACAGATGGTGGATTCACCATCGGGGTCGGCCAAGTGACAGCGGGAGTCGAGGAGAGGAGACTAGAGTGTGAGAAGGAGGCGAAGGCAGTCGTGCGTCTTGCGGCTCCGTGCCTTGCGCAATAAACCGTTGGCATTGTTCGTCGGCTGGCTCTCTGATGGGCGAACGAAACTACAACCCGCATAAGTGGAGGGCCCTAAAAACAAATTTCGTGGCTAGCGACGTTAGCTCCGGCTTGCTGCGGCCTCCGCAGGAAGCCCTGAGCCTCCCCCCCGATCGCCGCTTCACCGAACCTTCACTCCTGAACGGAAAAGGGTTTCCGCATCTATCTTCTCGAAAGCAGGTAAACTTGAGGGCTTTTTTGCTATGCGAAAACAGCTCCTCTGCCTCCTCACCGGAGCCAGGTAAACCTAATACTACTTCGCAGCGCCAAATCCTTACTCACGGACCTCAAGCGTATACATAAAAACACAAAATGCGAGCCGCGGACGCTAAATAAACGTATTTCGGCGGCGTTCGCCGAATTCTAGTCCTGCCTCTGTGTGGATTTCATGTGCGGATTTTATCAATACAGGCTGCTAAGAAGTTGAGAGAATTTGACGTGCAGAAGGGCTGGGAGGTATTTCTGGTATTTAACAGCACCGTTACTTATGCTGACAGTTGAGGTCCATACTGCGATGGAAGGGCTTACGCCTTACTGTCCGTTGGATAATCTGCCTTAAGATATCGGAACCTACTGTTCAGCACAGGGACAGCTAGGCTTCGTCTGCAGTTGATGGATACACCATACCCTACGGAACTGGCATAAACATGGAAGTAATTTACGCATTAATGATTTTGGTAAAAGTTTGAGAGAACATTAATCAGAGTTAACACAAAGTGCTTGGTAATGAAAAGTCATCAATGCTTCTAACGCGTAGGTTTCAAGTAAATCTATTGGTAATAAACCAAGCTGAGTGTTGGAAAAGCTGAGCTAAAAGCATCCACGGAGACACACAGAACGTATCGCTGATAAACGTAATCATTTCAAGCTGTCGGAGTGCAGTTACCATTATCAAAATATCCACGCGTAATATCGTGTAGAGATACGAGGTCAAGGAATGCAAGCAAGAGTAATGACGGTATCGCTTGGTCCTCTAGAGTGCCTCGGTGCAAAGGCTAAGTGTCTCAATTGAAAGCACCCTGATTCGGTCTCATGGTAAGCCGTTCCCGAAGCCTTGAGACATTCTCCATCATAAATCTTACACATTGCCTACTCAACCAGACCTGACACCTGTGCAGTCCAACAAGGGTCCGTCCTCGGTCCTTTGCTGTTCTCCATTTATGCTGAACCTCTGGAAAAAGTGATTCGACCCTGTGGGGTCGGCTATCACTTCTATACTGACCATAACTAGCTGAATTCGCCCTTTAAATAATTGGCATCTGAAGCAGCAACTGATTTACCAAATGTGTTCATTGCAGATATTTGATTGTGGATGTCGGCGAATTCCCTCAAACTAAATTACCATAAAACTTAACTGCTACTCATAGCACACCCAAAGCCTGTGGCTTGACAAATAGATTTTGCTCTTCTAATAGGTCATGCTGTTTCGAGATGTCACCACGGGCTCGGAATTTAGGTGCCGTCTTTAGCACTCGACTAAATTTTGAAAGTTTCACCAACAAGACTGCCTCCACAGCTACCCGTCTCGTCTGACCCCGCTAGGTAAGGCGGTGGCTTTTCACGGCTTCACGACTTTCGAACCCACGGCCTCAGTCCCGATGTCGTGGGTTCGAATCCTGCGGTGGGCAATTCTTTATTGCCATTGCAAGCGGTGGTGATAGCCGTAAAGGCTATTCTGTCGATATACAAAAAACCTGTTAAATCTGCCAGTATTGAAAATTAAGGACCGTCTGCCATAGTGGCTTGCCAAAATTCAACTAACTCCCTGGTTCTGCCTTAGCTAGATTATTACAATTTCAATTTTGCTGGGCAACCGGAAAAAAGCCATTAGGCCGTGGCAGCTAGTGATCAATACTGCTTCGAGGCTTGTTAACAAATCCCACATATTCAGCCAAATCTTTCGTTTGCAGAAGGAGCTTCGATGGCTACATCCAGTTGATCAACGGAAGCATTGTAAAGTCCTTACGCTGAGCCACAAGGCCCGACATGGCTTGGCTCTTTCAATCCTAGCTAAACTTCTGCACCAGCTTTAGACTCCCGGTGGCCTCAAGTCCTCTGCGAAAAATAAACTTGCTATTCCATTCCTTCACTTAAAGATCGTTGGCGACTGAAGCTTTTTCTCTGCAAGTCCTGGACTGTGGAACTCGCTTATACAGTTCTTGCGAAACAACAACTACTCACTTGCTGCCTATGGTAGCCATCAGACTTGATCTCCAAGACAACGTGAAGAAGTAGCTGGAATGCGCGCACTTTAATAATATATTCCATTTGTATACCGCTCTAACAAAGTCGCTTCGCGTCTAGCTCGGTTTTGTCGCCACACTTATGGCCAGTTCTCATCGAGACAAACGCTCTTAGAGGGAATACCTTCCCGGCCATTTAGTCACCCGCGAATATGCTAGGGCGCGACCAACATAGACGGATTGCCCAAAAACGTTTGAGAGACCAGCGACGTCGGGTCAGGCGTGCAGCGGCTTCCACAGAAAGCACTGATGCCCCGATCGTCACTTTACTGGACACCAACTCCTGGCCGGAGAACTAGGAATCCGCTTCCACCTTACTCAAAAGCAGGTAAACTAATAAGTTGTTTCGCATATAGCCCCTCCTCCGCCCTTACGTCGGGTCCACGCGTACACACGAGCGCACACAAACACAAACGCAAAATGCGAGTCACATGTGCTAAATGAACGTAGTCGTCGGCGCCCGCCGTATTCACCCCCTGACGCTGGCTCTCGCTGCCCTGTGGCAATCAATCGCAGGCGTGAACAGCACGCCCACCTTCCCGATTCTCAGAGAAACGAGTCCGGCGACTGTCGGACCGCAGGCAGCGGACCGTGAAGACTTTAAGCGAGGGCATTTCTAAATCGCTAGCAGGGACAGTAGGGTTGACATCCTCACCAGCCGACATCAATCAGCCTCATGATCCTACCACGACCGCCACCTGGCCCTCAGGCTCACTGCTCGAAGGCCGCTTTTCAGCCGAGCAGTTTTCGTGGTCCTTAAACTTAAGCTGTAATTAAGGCGCCATGTTTCACTAGCAACACAAAACGGCTGGAAGGGACGTGCTATAGTAAGTAGGAGGAGATCAGATACCGACGCTGAAAAGCAATTGCACGATTGTGCGGTACCTGAAGCATACGAGGCAACGCGGCAGCATCAGCCAATTATAATCATAGGGTGTAAGAAGTCGACATCTTTGGCAAAGTGCAAGATGTCGAGTTTATTGACCTGAGAGAACCTGAGAGGGCAAGCGCATGCCGAGGCGTTCGTGAAGTTACTCAGCAAGCTGCGAGGGAGCCCAGGCATGGCGGGCCTTGTTGGTCAATGTTAGCCTCTTTTCTCCTAATCAACTAGGAGCCAAAATAGTTCTAACAAATGAAGTACATGTCAAAGTTTCTTGCATTTAAAGAGGAGCCGAGTGGCCACATTCACCATACACTCTGAGTAGCATTGTCTCATTCCGATTGTCCGATCCTTCTAAAGTTGCAGCCGTCTAGTCCAGAAGGAACCAGGGAGCTAGTACGATCAGCCACTGGGGTAAATAGTCCCGAATAGCAGACGGCGAGTCAACAATGATAAACCTCGCGGTTTTTGTCTAAATAAGATTCCTGTAAATCTCATGCAGTTGTCTAAAGAGTCCCCTCCCTGGTTCGGCTTAGGGGTGAAGTGCTCACCTTCAACTACCGTGGTCAACGGCTTGAAGCCTGCGGTGCATTTAGAGCACCCGGATGGAGATTAAGTTCCATTTGGGTAGAATGAAAATAAATTATTGTAGCCAATTGTTAATTTATCGAACTCAATGACCTATAGCTTGAATTCAAGTCCTGCATCAGGCTCCATTTTGCCGAACGAAAGCAGACTAAGAAAAATGGCAAATAGAAACAATGAAGCATTTGCATAGCAGCCTAAGAGAACTTCATCTCTTTCTTGATACTTGGATGGGCTATTAAGGAAGCAGTTGTAGCTCCTACGATCCTACATAAAAATTTGGCTGCTCAATCTGCCGACTTCGACCTATCCCTAATACTATGCATCGACTATCGTGTGGTTTCATTTAAAGGATGGCACTGCCCCTGATCGTTGTACAAGTGAGCTGCGAAACTCGATATGGTAGGCAGTCAGGACGTGCGATCGGTGATTGTTATGACAGGGGAGTTGGGGACTCCGGTGGGCGAGAGGGACGAAGAGAGTCGTGCTTCGCCCTGCTCTGTGAATGGTGAAAAAAACCGGTGCTGTTGCTCGTCGGCTAGCGTTCTGTGCTGTTCACGACGACAAGCTACATATCGATCATCAAGTCATTATTGAGCCCCTCTCCTTTGGGCTGGGCATCACTGGCACTGCACTGCAATGGTTCAGGTCCTATACCATAGTGAGACTTCAGAGCATTAATGTAAACGAGCAACATTCATCCAAGGAACCGCCAATCTACCGGGTAGTCCTGCGCTCTGTCCTTGATCCAATTTGTTTCGCCATCTGTAATCTTCTTTTTGCCGACGTAATTGCCAAGCACAATCTAGAATTTCACTGCTTGCCGATGACACACAACTGTATCTATGCTAGGATCCCTCCCAACTTCTGGCAAGTCAAACTCTTTCCATTCCCTTCTGCAAGTATTATTAAAATCCGCACACGGATGGCAGAAACATTTCGTAAATCTAATGACGATAAAACCAACTTAACAGTTATAAGTTATACGTAAACCGCATGTGACTCAGAAATTGAATGCTTAACGTATAAAATCGGCTCTACCAGCATTTTACTCCTAGCAATTGCAGGAAATCTAGGTGCACGATTCCCATGTGACCTTTCACTAAATATCCACATGAGATCCACAGCCACGTTTGCCTAGTTTCAACAATGTAACATTGCAAAAAATTGGATCTGCTTAGACAGGGGTGCTACATCTAAATTGTTCATGCATTTGTGACATGCCGTCTCGATTTCTGTAACTTGGAGTTTGCTGGTCAACCGGCTTATGCAATTCTGCACTTACAGTTGGTGCAGAAATCAGCAACTTGGCTTGTCTGTCGTGAGCATCACAGTCGCTACATTTCATCACTTTTTGCCTATCTGCACTGGCTATCAGTCAAGCAGCGTATCGACTTCAGAGTTCTGTCACTAACTTTCAGGTTCCTTCATTCAGCTAGCCCCAGCCTACCTATCAAAACTACTCCCCATCCAGGCTAAGCGACATACCCCTCCTCTAGCTCATATCGTTTAGCTATGGCTCTAACCAACCTCTAAGAATCATCCTCATGAGGCGGCCAGACGGTCGTTGTCCACCGAAGTCCCTAATGCTCCACGATGCACGTTGATCGGAGTCGAGATTAAATCGACCTACAATCACAGGAAAAAGAAAGAAAAACAGCACTATTTGTTCAACCCTTCGCCTGCCACGGAACATACGAATTCTACACAAAGTCTGTAAAACGGGGTTTGGGTTTCCGCTGGCGCATTCTTTGCCGTGAGTTCACTGGGCCTGCATTAGCCCGATCGCTTAGCAAGGCAGTAGCTGGTCCAACTCCAAGTGTTAGGTCGTCGTCGAATGGAGGTCTCGCCGTCGGTTCGGCCTGTTCCTCATCAGCGTGATCTGCAGTGGCTGGTGGCTGATCCTCATTACTTTTCCCTCCATCTGCCTCATCAGTAGTGCTTGGTGTAGCAAGCTCGTCCTCCGGGTCAGCGGGCGGCAGTCCTGTGGCCCTGCACCAAGCTGGTTTGCAGCAGTTGATATGTACTGTGCTAGGTGTGCCAGCAGTGTAGTCTTCGTCCGCAACTCGGACGTTCGTGTCAGTGCGGTCCATAATAATGAGAGGACCTCGCCACAGGTGTTGCAACTTGGATGAAAGACCCCTCCAAGGCCTTAGCGTATAAACATACACATAGTCACCGCCCTTCAACGTGGATTCAGTGGCAGTACGGTCGTACTGCCGCTTTTGCTTGACGTGAGCAGCCTGAATGTTTTGCCTTGCCATGTCCCATGCTGCGACAAGCTTATCATGCATGGTCTTCAAATAGTCGTCCCCGGCTTCACACGGCTCGTCCACAGGCAACACTAAGTCTATTGGCAAATGAGCCTCCAGCCCGTGGTTCATGAAAAATGGGCTGCAGCGAGTCGACTTGTGAAAGCAAGTTGGATAGGCAAACAGCACGTACGGTATGAACAAGTCCCATTCACGCTGATTGCTACTGGCAAACATGGAAAGCATCTCTACAAGCATGCCATTAAAGTGCTCTAGTAGCTCATCAGTCTGCGGGTGATATGGCGATGTGTGCAATTGCTCGATAGACATCATGCGACACAACCGCTCGAGCATTCGAGACATAAAGTTGGCACAAGGTCAGAGAGGACCTGATCGGGAACACCGTGCCGGCAGAAAATCTCTTCCATGAAGACTTTGGCGCAGGTCAGTGCTGTCTGGTCAGGAATCGCTCTAGCCTCGGGCCACTTAAAATATAATTCATTTTTATAGCGCCCCAAGAGAACTTAATCTCTATTCAGGCGCTTCACATATGCCTCAGGGCTCGAGCCCACAACCTCAGCCAGACCTTGGTCGGGGCGAGCACCTTAACCACTGGACCAAACCAGCGCGACAATTTTTGGTGAAGCAGTCGGTCATCACTAGTTTGTACCGGTTCCCTGACGATGTTAGTGGCAGCTTCACTATGTCCATGGCCACTCGTTGCCAAGGTCGTTCTACTGGAATGCTCTTCAGAGGCACTTTCGCCCATTGCCTAGGCCGCTTTTTGAAGTGGCATGCAATGCACGTCCTTACGTACTCCGCGATGTCTTCTGCAATGCGTGGCCAGAAATATCGCTCCTGCACGTGGCTCAGGGTCTTCTGGCAGCCCAAATGTGCTCCGAATAGACCGTCGTGGCACATCTGTTTCACATGCAGCCGCAGAGCAGCAGGTACCACCAGCTGCTTACGGTGCCTTCGGCGACGGCCCGATAGAGACACTCATTCGTGAGCAGAAAGAACGACGAGCGATGATCGTCTACGTATTGTCTATGCTCCTGTGTGCAGTGCCCGACATCATTCCCCTGCAACGAATCCATTAGGCAGCGCAGCAACGAATCGTTCAACAGCATTTTCCTCATGTACGCAGGGTCAGCATCGGGTGCAACGACATTGCCTACGAGGCCAGCAGGAGCGGGCTCTTGCAAACGTGACAGGGCATCCGCATTGGCATTAGCCTTCCCACAACAGTATTCCACCTCCATATCGTACTCCTGTAGCTCCAAGGCCCACTTAGCTAAATAAATAAATACTAGCTGATTTAACAGCCTCTTTTTGTATAGCGACAGAAGAGACTTTACGGCTATCACCACCGCTTGCAGTGGCGATAAAGGATCGCCCACCACAGGATTCGAACCCACGACCTTAGGGCCGAGGTCGTGAAAAGCAACGGTCAAGCGCCGAGATTCGTGATTCACTTTGATAACCCTCACCAAAGGCTGGTGGTCAATCAGGACAGAGAACCGGTGACCATAAAGGTACGCTCGAAAGTGGCGCACCGCTGGTACGACGGCTAATGCCTCCCGCTCACAGGTGGAATAATTACGTTCGGCCTTGTTCAGAATTCGGCTGAAATAGGCCACGGCATGCTCCTTCCCCTCCGCCACTTGCCCGAGAACAGCCTCTTGATCAGTCTCACTGGGAGACTAAGACTCGCAATAAGAGACTCGTACTAAGTACAAACGGTGCAGCAAAGTCTGGGAACCTAAGAATTGGCACACAGCCAATGTGTCTCGGCGATCCTCGAAGGAACTCTCGCATTCTCCCGACCACACGAAGCGCTCACCCTTCCGCAGCAGGTTGTTTAGCGGCACAGCGATTTTCGCAAACCCCGGCACAAACTTGCGGTAGTAGGAGGCCAGTCCAAGGAACTGCCTGACACCCTAGGCATCCCTGGGTGGTGGGTAATGCACAATTTTGTCCAATATCTCAGGATCTGGCAATGTACCGTCCACGGACAATACGTGCCCCAGATAACGCACTACGTCCCTGGCAAAGTGACATGTTGAGGGTTTGATCTTGAGATCATTTGCCTTCATCCTACCAAGAACCTCCCCAAGCCGAACAAGATGCTCCTCAAAGATCCGCGAAAAGACCAATACGTCATCAACATAAATTAGGCAAGCAGTCCATTGAAGACCCGATAGGACGAAGTCCATGACTCGCTGGAACGTACCCCGGTCGTTGCACAGCCCAAAGCTCATCTTCCTAAACTGTTACTGCCCATTGTAGGTCACCAAGGTAGTCTTTGCCTTGTCCTCAGGGTGCTTCGCTATCTGCCAGTACCCTGAGGCGAGGTCAAGAGTGCTGAAGTACCGCGAACCCCCTAGCAATTGAAACACCTCATCTGGCCGAGGTAATGGGTAGGTGTCCTTAACCATTACCGAGTTAAGCCGCCTATAATCGACGCAGAACGGGTAGGTACCGTCCTTCTTCTCGACTAGTACCACAGGTGAGCTCCATGGGCTGCACGACTCTTCCATCACGCCGGCTTCGAACATGTCCCGTACCTGGTTGTCTACTTCGGACCGCAGTGCCTGAGGTACAGGGTAGGGCCTGGCCCGAATTGGCCTCGAACTCCCGGTGTCGATCTGGTGCTGCACCTGCTCTAGCAGGCCGAGGTCTAAGCTCCCACTAGAGAAAACATCCCGTTAATCAATCAGGAGATCTCTCAGCTGCGGCTGCTCCTGTGGCTTCCAGCTAGTTCCTGAAAGATCAAACTCGAACTCATCCGACGCTACTTCCCTAACGTCACATATTTCAGTGGCTGCCCCCTTTTTCACTTCCGCCCTGGACTCAACTGGAAGCAGCCTACCAATACGATTGCCCAGCTTGAGTAGGACAGGGTGGTGGCCAGTATTAATGAGCCGCGAAGGGCCGCGATACGACTATGGCTTTAGCTGCTGCCACACCCAGCCCAGCCAGCTTCCCTTCGTTGGGGCTCGAACCACCACTCAGTCTCTATTGCAGTTGTCACAGGACATTTGAACAACTGCTCACACCTGGATGCAAAATCTACATCATCTGGAACACACACATCAACCTCAGGCGGGTCACATGAGCGGTAGCTCCTCAGATTTATTGTACAGGTCCCGATAGTAGCTACACCTTTCTCGAAGTCCAGAGTAAGAGGGGGAGGTTTCCTGAGGAAGTCTGTCCCTAGTAGCACTAGAAACGAGCTGCCCTTGGCTACATATACTACGCGCCTCCTTACCAACATATGCTACGCGCCTCCTTACCAACTTTGCCATTTTGATAAGGACACTGGCTGTACATATCATATCCAGTGATGCCCTGGTCACCCCGACAGCCTTCATGGTGGACTTAATCAACTTCAAAGCCCTAGGCCGTAGCATACTGAGCATCAATTAACGATATTTTGGCCCCGGAGTCTTGAAGTCCAGCTACATTACGACTATCTATCAAGTACATTATTATCTGCAGGTCCACCGCCGCGGTGAGGATGCTCTCTCGAGCGCCTAGGGCTGCCCCGACCTGAGGCACCCGTGCTAGTCAAACCGGCGGGCTAGGGGGCTCTAGGTCAGCTCGTGCTCCGTCTGGATTGGGTTTTCCCAGCCCTGTAGGACACCAGCAGCCCCAGCATGGGTTATTACTCGGGGCGGGAAGCAACACGTGGAAGCCCCGTGGCTCTGTCTGCTGTGAATCTGAGCCTGCTCCTGCTGCCTGCATTTCTGCTCTATATAGCCAGGCTGCTTGCATCGGCGACAAATCGGCTGTCTATCGTGGGTATAGACATCGTCCGGTCGCCCACCACGACTGCCCCAAGGACTAGTCGAAACTTCTCTTGATTTGAGTCTAGCCTCTATGTCACTAAGGCGCTGGAACTGGGATGTCAGGAGGTGCTCACTACGGCTTACCATAGTGGCACCTGTTCCACGTAGGCCAATGTCACCGGATTGCCCTACCATGGGCCTGCCGCCAAACCCGCCAACCTGTTTCTGCCTCTCCAGCTCTTCACAACGCTCGACATTTCGCAGAGCTTCATTCAAGCTGTGACACCCATGGTGAAACACATGCTCCCCAATTCGTGGGTTTAAGCCACGAACAAAAATCGTAAGCAGTATCCCGTCGAGGTCGGCAGCGGCCCATTGCAGGGTTCGCCATTCCTGCATCCTTTAAGACACATTTATAAAATTCATACACACTTTGCTGCGACAATTGTTGCTTGGCACACAAGTGCATTTTAGCAGCCTCCTGCCACCCACTTAGTTCAACCAGCTGCTCAAGGGTGTAGTAGCTTCCCAGCGACTCCGTCGCTCTGAGGAACATCCTTGTCGCCCTGCCCTCGAAAAACATCCCTAGTTTATCTCGATGGATACCACTAGTCCATCCACAGCCCATCGCAAGTACACAGAATCGCTTATGCCAGTCCATGAACGATTTGCTCCCATCATCGCTAAAGCCCTTTAATGAGACTACTGGGCCTGGAGTGTACGGGACGCACGGCGGCTCCCGGCCAACACTCATTTGGCCCTGGCCGTCACTCACCAGTCGCACTTGACTTGTAATCGGCGTCTGGAGTCTGACTGTGGGCGTGCTGGCACAACCCGCAGGCCAGGCAGCAGCCACAGCAAGATGATCACGTGGTGTACATACGGGCTCAGGGCTTTGTCGGACTCTCACTACTGTGGCCCCACACAGACCCATGTCCAGCGTTAGCTGGGAATCATCTTGGTGCCCCAGTAGATTTAATGCTGGCTAGTAGTTCGACAAGAATAACGCCGTTAGGGGTGACGTGCACAGCACCTTCGTGTCCAGCCACAGGCAGACGTGCTGATAGTTAATATAATAATAATAATACTAATAATACATTTGCATAGCACCCTTGGAGAACTGAATATCTATCTAGTCACTCTACAGGTGCTGAATAGAAATCGTCACCAAATGATTGGCGGTACAGTCCGCAAGCAGCAGACGCAGTATAAGCAGGTACATGAACAAGACGAATGACAAAGACCCACCGAATGCTGTAATAAGCAGATACGACGGCCGCTTGTCGCTCGAGGTCGCGCTAGCGGCTCGGAACAAGCGCACTTGCGTCCGCGCCAAGTCACTTGCCCCGACTATGCCTACGACCAGCGGGAGGGGGGAGGGAGGGGTTGCGTCTTTCGCTCAGTGATTCTATTCGTACAACTTTTTCGTTCCCAAGCCGAGGATGGCTTCCGACCATGTGCCTTCCAACCGTGACTAACCGTGACCAACTGTGACCATTCGACCATTCTGACCATGAAGCCAGAAGTCGGCAAGGCCCAAAAGCCCAAGGTCCAAAAGGTTTTTAATGTATTAGTCCCACCATTTGCGAAAACCGTGTTAGTGGAAAATAATGGCTACTTTTTGTACTAGTGTCATTCGCAATTGGGAAATAACACTTACTACTCAGGAACAAAGAATTTAGATTTTTTTCTAAAAAGATCCAATATATATATATATTGGATATAATATATATATATTATAATATATAATATATATTATATTATATCTTCTATAATATATATATATAACTAATATATATATATATATATATATATTCAGTATATATTGATAAGCGACCCAGTGTGGTTTACATGTGCTCCTAAAGGCCGCGCGCTTTTAGGAGTAATAAATAACGCACTTGATAAAGCGCCCTCAGGAATACGCGCAAAGTAATCCCCATGTTGCCACGTGTTTGCGGCTATGCCTGCCAGCATTATATGAAGCCAAACTCTAAGCTTCTCTCCTTAACCTTTACATTCTGATTGTCTTGTGTTGACCCGTATCGTATTGAAACGCGGTTTTCATCAAGCAGTGTGACTAAATTAAGTCAAACTTCGGGGACCGTGACCAACCCGTGCGAATACACTTTAGCGGGGCTGCTATTAACTCTTAAAAGCTTCTCGTAAGCAGCGAACACAGATAGACTGCAGTGCGCAGCAGGGAATGACATTTTCAGGAGGCTAACGAGCCTTTTCGGGTGGCGCGGGCTCCAGCTGGAGCCCGGCTTCAAGGCTCAAGCTACTACGAAGAGTTCAAGGTGCAAGGTTCAAGCTTCTATCAGGGGCGGGGAGCGTTCAGGGCGCAGCTTTACTCTCTCCACAGAGGCGCACGCGGTCTTTCAAGGCGGCGTCTAAAGCGCTCGCTGACTTGGAGCACTTTTGGCGCTCGAGCTCCAGACGCCGCTCCCTGAGTAGGCGGCCGTGCAATGCTCTCCTTCATACGAATGGGCTCCGAATGGGCCGTTTCGGTCAGCGTTACTTGGGCGCGCGGAGTCAGTCTGTCTGTGAACGCCAGGCCGGGATGGATGCTCAAAGGGTGGTTACAAATCCCATGCACTGTCAAGGTGAAATAAATTCTTTTTTTCACGAAGGCATAGCACGTAGTGGATGCTTCTAAGCCACGTTCTAAGCCACGCACGACGCGTACTGGCAGACCTGGCGCCTCGAAGCGAGGCTAGCGTGGCTAAAAGACTTTTAAATCAGGTCTGTAAGCGGCACAGCAGCAGCGGTGATTTACGGATTCCAATCGCGACAACCTAATATATTAATGTATGTAATTAATTTGTATAGGACCCTAATAGAACTTAATCTCTAATCAGGCGCTTTATGTATGCCACGGGGCTCGAGCCCACTACCTCGGCCGGCCATGAAATAAATTGCCTTGACCTTAGTCGCTAAAGGCCAGCTCCTTAGTCAGTGGGCCAAACCAGGGCGCATATTGCTTGAGGATGCTAAGATTCAACCACGTCATTTACGGTTTCTCTCGTCCGGGATCTGAGTGGAGCCAGTTGAGCTATGAATATTCAGACTTTAGGCTCCCCCCCCCGAAAGCCCGATGGACCCTCGTAGGTGCCGACCAGGGTTCCAGAAAGGGGTCTCCAAGCTTAGAGAGCGACTCTAGGGGCGCAGTCTAGGGGCGCACATTCGGTCCGAATGTGCTAGGCGTTTCTCCTGAGCGGGATACTCCTTCTCCTTTCTCTTTCTTGAGTCCTGCAGCAGACAATCCTCTCATCTCTGCTGCAAGTACATTGGTAGCCGCCAAGACTCTTACGCAGCTATATAAATACGGCTGCTAATGAGATAATCTTTACTTAAGAAACAACGAGAGAGGCGCGCCTTCGTCGTGCGCGTATTTATGAGATAATTCTTTTCAACAGGTCTTACGAAGCAGCGTGCATTCCGTGCAGATCTTCAGACTCTGCCCAAACTGGAATTCACACATTCTCTTAAAAAAAAATCAAACGAGGCTTCAGTGTGGCGCACCTGGTCTCGATTCCGAGTGGCTTCACGACCTGCGCGAGCGCACGAGAGCAGCGCACCGTCGGCGAGCGTCGCGGCGCATGCCAGCAGCAGCAGCAGCGTGCGGGGGCTGACCCGCCGCCGCCGCCGCCGCTGGTGGCCGCGTGCCGAAATACGTTTCGTTCGTAGCGCAGGCGCCAGGTGGGAAAGAGACTGGCGGCGCTTTTGGGCGCTGTCAGCCTATTAATCTCCCAGCTGAACTAGTATAATAGAACTCTTGCGGTCCAGCGCTAGAACAATTACCCGAGCCTTTAGAAAACTTGGCTAATTGTTCTGAGCAAGGCTTTGCTTTTTACGTCTTGATTATTTTGACGGGACTGAAAGAGGTGGAGAAATGAACTTCCACTTATTCTTCGCGGTAGATGATGCGTAGCATTTCTGCCGACAGGCATTTCTTTAGAACCAACAACGCCAAGTCGTCACGCAGGTACACCGGAAAGCAAGCAGCCCGTAAAGAGCCACTCAGCACGATTATGGCGATAAATAATGCTTTCTCAAAAGAGCCAAGTGCAGCTTTGACTAATGGCTGGGGGCAGGGTAACTGAGCTTTGACTATCTGCTGAAGGCAGGCTACTCATACACTCTTGCTAAACACTGTTGGGGTGCAATTGCTGGGTCGTGTCTAGCCCCGTGACCTACACTATTTGCTACATTGCCTCATGATAACTCAATTTGGGACGGCTCTGGGCGAGCATAAGCAACAGTAAGTACGCCGTAGCTCGATAAGAGTATCGCGTGCCGAAAAGCTGGCCTAATGAGCGTCTTTGCCGGGCCAAAGAACGCGGCGCTAGCAGCGTAACTATAGATTTATTTCAGCCAAGCATTAATCTGTTGGCAGAAGGACTAGCCAGCTTTCCGCCTCTTTTTAGTCTTCTTTTCAGCCGCAAATCAAATTGAAATGCGTTTCCGGACTCCAAACTAGCTACACAATGTAATGTTTCTCCATCTGTAACTCCGCAAAGCCACAAAGACTATGTGGGTATTACGCAGGAGAGTTTTGTATAGCCCACTCACGGCCTAAGCGGCTTTCGGTACGCATTCGGTAGCCAACAGACTTCATCTCACGCAACAAAGAGAAAGCAGGAAACATAGCAGAGTCAGGAGTGCAGCTGAGGTAGTGAGTAGCATAGAAGTAGCAGCTCAGGACCTCTGGAAAGAATGAGCCATAATTGGCAGCAGGAGAGTAGTTGTCGTTGCATAAGAATTGTGGAAGCGAGTTCCACAGTCCAGGACTTGCAGAGCTAAAGCTTCTGCTGTCAACGGTCTTTCCTGAATCCTGCTGCCCTGATGGCTACCATCTTGAATGCACAAAGATCGACCTGGTCAGCTCTCCCCTCTTCAGTGGGAATGGCCGGCAGCTCTTCGCCGAACTTCTCTCCCGCTTTTCAGACTTGCAGAGGCTGGCCCCTATTTCTACTAAAATCCGAGTTCCCCGTCTCTGCTCAAATCAGGCTTGGTGCTACGATCGGTGTGCTACGTGCACTAACCAAATGACAATCGCTATACACACACCACATATTCGTGTATATCGGCACACAAACACACACACACACACACACACACACACACACACACACACACACACACACACACACACCCGCGTGCGCGCCGCGAACTCACATAAATGCGAACAAGTAAAGTTAACATTTCTATACACGAACGTGCGTATATACAGGATATGCAGAGGTATATATTTCATTAACGTTATATGTGTATCTGCATACAAAGTATAAATCTATCTATCTATCTATATATATATATATATATATATATATATATAGGTTATGCTTACCTATAAATATAGATATACAGGTTTACATATACACCTGTACATGCACGCGTAGGCTCGTGTGTGCGAACGATTGCTCGTGTGTTTGTATGTACTTGTGTACGTGAGCGTTCGCGAACTCGCGTGGGTAAGCTAATTGCTAAGGTAATCTTGCCGCTGCTGTCACCACGTCCAGGCCTTGCCACGACAACCGCGAACGTCAGACTAGATGACGAGTCATTTCAGGGACCGCCCTGCGGCCTGGAGAGAAGACGTGCGGTCACTAGCGGAGACAAAAACAACCGCTTACTAATGGATTGCCAACTCGTCAATAGGCAAGAGTGCGTGAGCGCCTCTGCGACTCTACTCTGCCCTGCGAGAACCAATGGCTGGCGCTTCTCCCGTCGCATAGGCTGCAAGCAAGCAGCCGGCTTGAGCGTAAGTAGTTGAACAGCTGCGTCCGACGCTAAGACTTTCGATTGCCAAGTGGAATGACTGGATAAGCCACGTGACCAGCACATGAACATTGCAGCATATTTTCACCGGAAAATTCGTAGACCCGTCTTTTTGGCTGGAATTGGCTGATGAACTCTTGAGGCTGACTCGCTTTGAAGCTGACTCTCGACTCGAGTCTTTACGACTTCAGCCATGTCTGCCTGAAGACAGAACGAGGGTATATAGAGGCACGCCTACGAAGCACCGTGCGACGCAAACTCTCGAAGGCGCTGTTGCCAAGTTATGCATGCACGAAGCCAGAGCCCCGGCAAAAGAAGCACTCTGCTCAGCGGTACGTTCAGACGGACAGCGCTCTCGGGACGGACTACGTGAGCGTGATGTCCCTCAACGTGAACATGAACGCGATGTCTCCTCAGTCGTCAAGCGTACTGACAGCCGTCTGTCTAGCTAGCTGCGACAAGAATGCCCGAACGCACTAGTTTGGGCGACCTTCCGAAACGACATTAAAAATGGTGCACTACCATTTCAGAGAGTACACGAGCTGGTCAATGGGTAGGATGCCGTAGGTACGGTGCCGAAGGTTATACGGCCGAATACACAGCGGCAGTGCCAAGATTTTCATCTGGGGGGCAAGACCCACTATTTGTATGTAGGGGGATAAGACCCGCAAGATTTTCGCGTAGGCCGGATTGACCAGCGATTAGTGAAACACAATATAGTGCACCATCGCAGTGTTTATTGGACTCGAACTCGGAAGCCGCTCGCTGAGTGGAATTGGTGCATAATTTCGTCAATGGCGACGGTGAGAGGGGACGTGAGAATAGGGGGTGGCCTTGGTTTCTGCCTCGCTGTAGGGAGGAGGGAAAATGTCCTAGCTACCCCCTGGCTCCGCCACGGCGAATACACGAAAGTTCGAATAAATAATCGAGGGGCTGAGAGCAAAAAATGACCGCACACGATTCGGCGATGGCAGATATATTGGCATCAAGATGCGCACAAAATTACGTCAGGCTAGCTTTCCTCCTCCATTCCCCTCTTTCATTTGAGCGCGACTAAAAATAGGCGCTTTTACTCTTTGGATGCCCGAGCAGTGGAACCATCTCCATAATCTTCGTGACGGTGCAATGTCTTCTCATACCTACGATTCTAGGACTTGCTACAACTCATGCTTTACTAACGACTTACAGCTAGTTTCGCTGCCGACTGTCCCTATCCTTCTGCCGCGAGAGATTGAATATCGTAGCACACGAAGAGTCTATTAGGTTTTCAGTATTTCTTAGATTTCCTGCCTAAAAGCAACTCATTACAAGTGGCTTTGTAGAGTTACAAAGAGGAGAGAGTATGTGTGCGTGCAAATCAATATAGCCGAAGTGCGAGAGATCCCAGTAGGTTATTCTATAGTAGTATACACAAACACACACACACACACACACACACACACACACACACACACACACACACACACACACACACACACACACACACACACACACACACATATATATATATATATATATAGCGCCTTCGAGCACCTCAAATTCTCTCAACTCACTAGCTGCATGCATTGATTACATCCGCACATGGATGGCAGCAAATTTTCTAAAACTAAACGATGATACAACTAACTTACCTGCTATGGGCAAACCCAGTGTGATTCAGAGATCGGAAAGGCTGACGCTCAAAATTGGCTCTGCCAGCATATCTCCAGTTGAATCAGCTCGAAATCTAGGTGTCATATTCCAAAGCGACCTCTCGTTAGACGACCATATCAGCTCCACAGTCAAATCCGCCTATTTTCAGCTTCATAGCGCTGCTAAAATTCGGGCTTGTTTAGATAAAGATACCACATCTAAGTTGGTCCATGCATTCGTGACATCCCGTCTTGACTTCTGCAACTCACTGCTTACTGGCCTACCAGCATGTGCGATCAGGCGATTGCAGCTGGTGCAAAACTCGGCAGCTAGACTTGTCTGTCGTGAGCGTCGCAGTTGCCACATTACTCCACTTCTCGCCGAACTGCACTGGCTACCAGTCAAGCAACGGATTGACTTCAATGTTTTGTCGCTCACTTTTAGGTCCCTACATTCTATGGCTCCAGCCTATCTTTCAGATATACTACCCCATCAGGCCAAGCATCGTACCACCCGCTTTTCGGAATCCAATAGTTTACCAATACCTCGTACTAACCTTAAATCCTTTGGAGACCGTGCATTTAGTTCGTATGCTCCCACAGCCTGGAACTCCCTCCCGACCTGCGTCAGAACATCCCCCGACCTGACCACATTTAAAAGGAACCTAAAAACACACCTATTTAGGACAGCATTTAGCGGGCCCCTGTGATTCGTCCTTGATGTGCTTATGCGTGCTGACACTGTGCATGCTGCCACTAACCACATTCGCATGCTGACCCTGTGCATGTCACCCCTAACCATATTATTCATTTTGTTTGTTTTTCAAGCATGATTTTACTTACCATTCAATTGCATTTCACTTTACAGCAAATGTAAAGCGCCTAGAGAGAGATTAAGTTCTCTGAGGGTGCTTTATCAAGTGAGTTATTATTATTATTATTATTATTATATATATAGTAGTATTCTATAGTAGTAGTAGGTTATCTCTATGTCAAGGTTATTTGAGTACCCAAGAGAGGCAGATAGAAGTTCTTGTTTTCTCAGAATTAGGATAGGCGATTGGGTTGTAATCATCGGTGTTCATAATAATTGTTCAACATTTACAGGGCTGCGTTTCAAAGTCTGAGCTGTCGCCCTGCACGTGAAAGTCGTCAAGGGTGAGCATCGCCACTCGCCGGTGCTTCCGCGCGCGACGAAATGCATTGTAATCGACGAGCATGTGTGGCAATCTCGAGACGAGAACGGACACTGCCTACCCATGCCGACGTGGCGGCTCGTTCTCTCGCAGCTACTAGTGGCTCAGATCGCTTAGAGGCCGCACACATTCAACCTACCGTCTGCGAGTAGTGCGCGCCTGCAAGCTCTGCACATGACAGCTCTGCGGTCGAGCCGCAAGCGCAGCTTTACCCGCTCCAGCGGCGTGCACGCGCCGCCGGCGACTCGTCGTCGACGCGTGCACGAATCGAGCTCGTAAACCCGCACTCATTCGACGGAACTGAAGTAACAAGTAGCACCTTTGCACCGGCGAAAGCGAGCGACGGTCGTTACCGCCGCCGCAGCCGCCACCTCCTGCAAGCAGTCAGCCTCCTGCGAGCTCTCCTCTCTGCTCTCCTCGAGCAAGCTCGAGGAGAGCAGAGAGGAGAGCCGGATGCACGCGGCGGGCTCCTGCAGAGGCGCAGCTCGCGCTCGCTCACCATCGCTCACCATCCACAGATCTTGCAGGCGAGCCAGCTTCAGTCGGGCCTGCGAAGTCTCGAGCAGCTCGTTCCCGCGTTCCATGAGCTCCCCCTTGACTCGAAGCAGGTCGGGGAGCGTCTCGTCGCAGGCCGACCTCGCCTCGTCGCGCTCGAGCTGCAGCTGTGCACAGCGGCCTGCGTCGCGGGCCGCTGCTTCCGCCAGCGTCGAGCACTCCGCTCGAAGGTCGTGAATCTTCGCGGCGAGCTCCTGTTCGAGCTGAGGAGAGAGTGCGCGTTCGCGCGTGCGGGCAGAAGCTGAAGCGAAGTGAAGTAGCCCAAACAGCACTATCTAGCGGGGCTGCCAGCCGTTCCCTGCCGGGTAAGTAGTAGTCGCCGAGGCCGCCGGGGGGGGGGAGAGTAAGGGCGGGCGGATCAGACCGCCGCCGGGAGGCGGGACGAGGGAAGGCAGGGGGGTGTGAATTCGAGCAGAGCGGATTTTACCGAACACGAAAGTGTGGCCGTCCAGAGGGCGTCAATGAGATCGGGCTATTTACCATTGAAGGCCGGCGAAGGTTAGGTTCGCTTACAGGGTCTGCATTCGGCGCCTAGGTTAATCCGAAAGCTTCTAGAAATGGCAACTGATAAAAGCTGCATTTGTCAGGCAATTCATTTAGGGCGATGCGAGACTAAATCCCGATGGCCTTAATTTCACGAGATTGAGTTCCCAACATCCTCCTCCCTCTCTTTCTCTCTCTCTCTCTCTCTCTCGCTCTCGCTTTTCTCTCTCTCTCCCTCTCCCTCTCTCTCTCTCTCTCTCTCTCTCTCTCTCTCTCTCTCTCTCTCTCTGTGTGTCCCCTCCTTTTTCTCTCTCTCTCTCTCTCTCTCTCTCTCTCTCTCTCTCTCTCTCTCTCTCTCTCTCTCTCTCCCCTCCTCCTCTCTCTCTCTCTCTCTCTCTCTCTCTCTCTCTTCTCTCTCTCTCTCTCTCTCTCTCTCTCTCTCTCTCTCTCTCTCTCTCTCTCTCTCTCTCTCTCTCTCTCTATGTGTCCCCTCCTTTCTCTCTCTCTCTCTCTCTCTCTCTCTCTCTCTCTCTCTCTCTCTCTCTCTCTCTCTCTCTCTCTCTCTCTCTCTCTCTCTCTCTTTCTCTGTTCCCTCTTTTCTCTCTCTCTCTCTTTCTCTCTCTGTCCCCTCTTTACTCTTGCGAGAGATATCTTTCTCTCTCTCTCTCTCTCTCTCTCCTTTTCTCTCTCTTTCTCTCTCTCTCTCTCTCTCTCTCTCTCTCTCTCTCTCTCAACCACAGGTCTTTGGGTAATGCATTTTGCCACCGAGCGGTTGTAAGAGACGTGACAAAGCCACTGGTGCCACGGGTGTAAAACTCTAATTCCTTCACAAGACCCAGAAGAGCAAGAAAGGCTCGCTGCTTACTCGTTGGGAAAGAAAATAGCATTGAGAGAGAACTTGTTGCCCACCACGGTGGTTCGATGAGAGCAAAGTCTGTTGCTCACCACGGTGCTTCGATAAGAGCAAAGTCACGGTAGCCTCGAGGATTTCTAGAGGTACTTTTCGTCTAACAATATCTCCACCTGTCTAAAGCAATAGAAAGTAGTTTGTCAGGCATTCGGCGCTAGCCAAACTCTCTAGCTCGTCTGTAAAGCCACAACCCAGCTAAAGTCATGCTTGTAACTGAGGCGCCAGAAAGAGCAGTCAAATCGGCGTCGCATCTATTTGAGGCCATGATTATTAGGTCAAACGTTTGAGCTTAAATATGATCATAAAGCGTCACTTTTATAAACAGTACTGCTCGTCACTACTGCAGTACAGCGCCACCTGCTATCAGACGAAGACTGGCAGAGCCACGGTCTTACTAAAATATTCGAACGCGAGCGGGAAAGGAAGTCATGTTGGAAACCAGTCGTAACGTTTTTGACTGCAGGTTAATTCGCCCGAAAGGTTCCAGAGCTTGAATGACTAAGAACTGAAGCTCTGTCAGGCGCTTGGAAGCATGCTTTCTCGAGCATATCAAGGCTCTGACAGCCAGATTTTGTCAAGAATCTGGGATGTAAATTAAAATAAAGATTAGCTGATTAAACAGCCTCATTTGTATAGTTAAAGAAGATAACCAGAGGCTATAACCTCGCTTGCAGCAGGCAATACAGAATCTTTTTGCAGCTGGACTCGAACCCATGACCTGGATCGCGAGTTTCGAGCACCTTACCGCTGATTTAAGACCCAGTGGCGCGGGCTCGGGTTCCCCGTCTGCTCTGCCGCTCACCTTGTCGGTGTCAGCAGCGCTGAGGTTACAGCTCATTTGTTTGGCCTCCGCTACCAGTTCCCTGGTGAATCGCTTTACTTGGTTGATGGTCGAAGTCAATCTGGCTCCAAATGGCGTTGCTGCTGCTGCGTTACCGGGCAGCACGTGATTGCCATCCATGTCACGGAAGTCCGCCTCTTCTTCACCCGAAATCGCGCTCTCGTCAAAGAACACAGCAATGCTCGAACAGGCCTGCTTCAGCATCTCGATAGAGTCGTGCACTTCCACTTGCAACTACGATTGAGGAATTAGAGGAGAACTAACAAACGATTTAACGGAAATTATGTAAGCAATATTTGCTTAGCAACGGCGCACGGCTCGCTAAAAAACTCAGGTAGAGCCCGATAGACGCGAGTATGATCTTCCACGCCCAGGCTTCATGACATCGCAGCGATTGTGTGCTTAGTTAGTATCGCATCTATCGTCCTCCTGTTTTGCTTTCGGAAGACCACAAGGGTGGTTATATGGACTAATAATTCAACGGCATTTTCGGAGCTGCATTGTTTCTTAACACTTAATAGACGTCGTGAGCATAGATCAGGGATTAAGTAGAGGATAGATAAAACATTATAGCGGTAAGAAACGTTTCCAGAAAAAAAATATTAAGAGGACTGAACCATCTAAGTAGAGAACTAAGCCTTGAATTGGCCCAATCTAGCAAATCTTTTCGTGGAGTAAGCGGATATGTCACGCCTCATTGGGGAAAGCTGCAGCCCAGCTGCTGACACACCCACGCCACTAAGAGCGGTTGCTGTTCTGGCTAGCAGCTTTAGAAATGGGTTGGCTAAGAGGCTCTCAACACACTGTCGCGTCGACGGCACATGCCCAATATTGATGCGACGGTAATCCCTCTGGTCAAGCAGCTTCGTGGGAGCCAGCTGGGACTGAAGATGATACGAGTGCGATTGACAGGCCTTCGAAGAAACACAGCTTCCGCCACGGTCCCTCAAGATGGTCGCGGGGCTTTCAATTCGAACCTTATAGGTCTAGAGTGAACGCTTGCATATTAGCAACTCAGCTCAGATCTCTCTTTATAAATGCCACACTAGCAAACTCTAGCAGCTGGGCACCACCAAGCAAATATCTTTCTGCTTAAGCGAAAACGTACATCGGTTAGAATGACAGCAAATGGCCGCGAGAGTTGAGGCAGGATTGATCTTTGTTGGGTGCCCCATTCATCAGTGCATCGGCTTGGAAAACTCCCATCACTCAATTTCAGGTTGCTTTATTCTCATGTTTTCCCAACAAGATATGTAAAGTGCCTGGAAAGCGTTAATTTCTCGATGGGAGCAATACAAATTTATTATTATTATTATTATTAATATCTTGCTCAAGCTATACTTATCCGAACTACTTAATCCCCGTGCTCTTTTTCAATCGAAGTAGTCACTCATCTGACTTGTAGCTATGTCTCTAGGCAGCTCAATTCTTTTGGACATTACGTCTTGAGTTTTAACATTAGTTAGTACAGCTACAGATTTTTCGGATAACTAAAGATCTTTGGTTCAAACTACGGGTCATGGAAATCTGCTACAGTGCACGAATATTTAGCAAGTGCGGTTGGCTAACCTGACCGTACGGGTCCAGCGGCAACGTCGGCGACAGCTGAGCACTGTGGCCACAGTCCAGTTTGTCGAAATCGTCGTCAATGCTTTGTGTGGACTCGTACCCTGATGTGATCGAGCGCTGAAAGCAGCAGACCTTTTGGTTAAGCATACACAAACAAAAAAGCTCGAAAGGCCAAAACCGCCCGTGCTCGAACAGCACAGGCCCTGCAGAGGCCATACATTAAAGAGGCAGAATCCCAACTGCCAGGATAGATCAACGGAAGTTGAAAGCACAGAATCGGCCGGCCGGTAAGGAATACAGAGAATAAAAAAGAAAACGCTTTTAACGGATTGACAGATCCCACTGCCAAGCCGACGAGATTCGTGGTTGGTTCCATTGCTCCTCACCTGTGAGATCTCCAGCTCCTCTAGCAGAGACTGTCCTCGAACATCGGAGGAGAATACCTCGGGGTCAGAAGCGCTGCTGTTCTCAAGTTCGGTTTCGAGCGCAGCAATCTGTTTTTGCAGGTCATTTAGCTGTCGGGCCGCAGTTGTAACCTGTAAACACAACAGTATCTCGAAGCTAATGCAGAGGGTCGGTTTTTGAAGCTAGGATGCAGAGCAAAGATTGTAGAGTAAGCCGTCTACCGTCGAAAACAAAGTCAGTAGTTTTTTATAAGGTGGCATGAAAAAATAGTACGTGAAACAAACTTCGCCAACTACGACCACCGGTAGGCAACGAACTAATCTAAATGGTGCAAGAGAGTCGTAGAGTTTTGTAGTATATGAACATTAGTCAGCAGCTGAACGTTTAATTACAACAGAGAAGATAATTTCGGTAGTTGGCCAATGCTACTGAAGTAAAATAAAAAATGGTTCGCGCTACGTCCGACGAGGATTACACAGGAGGAGTCGGCCTGACCTGATTGGAGGAATAACATGCACTTTATGAGAGTGTAACAAATAATAGGAAAATAAGAGCAGCCACAATCTACTCATAGACCTTATTCTAGCGTCTATAAATTTTGATAATTAAATTGTTGCATCAGACAGCTTACACGATTAATTTAAATATGCATGCTTCAAGAAGACAGCTTGCCTGCTGAATGTAAACTCAAGAAAGAAGAGCCCCCAGCAGCCGCACACTAGTCAAGGCGTCTACAATCGCCTTTTATAATTGGATAAAAGCAAAGCCGGCTCAAAAAGCTGGATTTTTCACACTAGCGTGTTCTGCTGCATAGCAAAGTGCGTCTATCGCATCAGAAAGCGCAGAAGCGCGGACCAAAATGGCGGAAATGCTCACATCGACACGCACATGCGAGCAGCCCAAGCAGCTTCACTAATGCGCTCAAGAAGATCGACTCGTTCTCACGCAATGGCCGTGGTCAGTCAACTCGACATCCACAACTGCTGACTAACCTCTTTATTAAAAAACCAGCTTATCATTGCACTTCAAGGGATGCCCTAGATAGTCAAAAAAGCGTATCGTCAAATAAATTGAAGCGCAGTTTGAGAGTTCCATTGACGGGGTAATTAGAAGTGCTCAGCTCAAAGTGCATTTATATGGCTCACTTTCTCTCAAAGTGCATTTACGAGCCTCATTTTCTCTTTGAGTGGCTTTTGAAATATCGCCTTCCCTAGGAAATGCATCGATAAATATTGCTTTGCATACTTACAAGCTATAGCATTGAAATCTTTTGCAAGACGACCTACGACAATATTCCTTCTGACTGCATTATAAAAAAGTAAAACAATAGGAAATGTAACTAGCACTCTGGCAGAAATGACCTAAGAGACCTGCTAGATGGCTGTCAGAGGGAAAAATAGGAGCGGCATAATAGAATCAGTCAGCGCCATTGAGCTGCCATTTCCCATGAGCAGTGCTATAACAGCAGTGCCTTTCACGTTGGCCGGAAAATTGCAAAAGTCACTTCCTTTGCTCAGCTGAGAAGGCATTAGGCTGAGTCAGAGAGCTAGGGTAAAGTAGAATTAGGGTTGAAGTGCCAGCTTACACGCACATAAATGAATGACTGCATTCTTTCCTGTAATGTTTATCAATGTACCAATAAGTGATCTATTCTATGTCCAGCGGCTTATACAGCACACTAACAGGCAATGCTTCGGGCTTCGCAGGCTGACCCACTACATGTTCAGCACTGCTACCGAAGGAATATAGAAAGCGGGATATACTGAAACGACATGCTGATTTACTAGGATATACTGATATGACATGCTTCCGCTATAGCGTATTTAAAGTGCATTGAAAGATATTTCGCTATCTAAAGTGCTGCACAAATGTAATTTATTATTATCATACATTTAAGGTAGAGCCTGGACTACAGGGATGAGCTGTAAGTTATTGGACAGAGTGCATAGCCGATTTAGCCTTACAAAGCAGTAACGTGCATAATAAAAGGCGCAATGTACTCCGGGCGAGAAATCATTTCGCGGAAGGCTCTTACCTGCTCAGACAGGCTGACGTTCTTTCGTTCCAGCCACGCTGCTTTCTGCTGTAGCTGCGTGCACACAGCGTCCGCGTCGTTGGTTTCTTCTGAAGCCTGCCGGCAGCTGGCTTCCAGAAGGGTCTGCTTAGCACGAAGGAACGTGTTCTGAAAGGGGCACGTGTCAGTGTCAGCTCAGCACGTGATCAATTTTCGCTTTCGTTGAGGCTCTGCGCTGGCAAATCTGGTGACCGACAGTCGATATTCGTACAAAAAATATGCGTTGACGCGCTCGCTGTTAACGACCGCATGCAGAAGGGAGGTCGTATCAAATTCCACCATCGCCCGCGATTGACACCAGGCAAAGCTAAGGTTCACCCCTTAAAAAATCGCCACCAATTAGGCCAACGCCTGCCGTTTGATGGATTAGCTACGACCTCTGCCGTTTAGCGAACTGCTTATTCTAATAGGGTAGTGTGTGCCGCTTCTAAATGGTTCCGCCGACTCCAGCGAAGACTGGTACGAACGAGGTCCCTCTGAAGGACCGACTCTATGTCCGGCAGAGGGCATTTGGTAGAAACTCCTTTAATGGGACCCGCGAGTTTCGCAGGAAAGGCTACGCGTCTACACTTCCCGGAGCCTGGAAATGATTCAGTAGCATCGGAAGCTTCTTTAGACCGACGCAAGCCGAGGGAGGCAGCAGTTTCGCAAGGCAGACCGATATATAGCACGTTGGTCCAGCTTGCCTTAAGCTTCGGTCCGGCTGTTTCATTGACTAGTGACGTACCGCGCCCTTACAAACAATGCTCCTTTGCACACCGCCGTTGACGCAGCCAGGTAGTAAAGCAAATCTAAATAGACCCGGCATTTGTGCGGGCCACGAATGCGCGGCACGTAGCCAAGCAGACGTAAGAGGCAGCGGGGGGGGGGGATTTGGGTGTTGTACAGGGCGTATACCGTATACCGCCACTTCGCTCAGAACCGAAAGTCAAGATGGCGCAGCGGGCTCGAGGCAGCGCCGGCGCGAGGCCAGACGGAGCCACCTGGAGCCGTTGCTCACCTGGTCCGCCAGGTCGTCCAGCGTGTGCCTCAGCTCATCGGCCGCCCGCCTCCTCTGAGCCACGTCGCCACGAAGCTTCGCCGCCTCGCTCCGAAGGCGTGGCTCCTTCGCGCTAATCTAGGGTGAAGAAAAAAGAGGTGAAGGGTAGGGTAGGGTGAAGAAAAAAAAGAGGGGACGAGCGCTTTTCAGCGCTATTCACTTCTGCTCGTAGCGCTCTCAAATAGAGTCCACAGCGCCAGGTCGGTCGATCTGCGGCCGCCGACGCTACCAAAAGTACGAGCGCTCGGCGAGATGGATAAGCTGAAGGTAGCTGATGCTGCGTTTAGATCGAGCGACGGGCGACGCGGAAGCGACGCGACGCGGGCGGCGGCGCCTGAGGCGGCATCGATCCGGCAGACAATCTCAGCGTTGCCCAACCTCCTAGCTCTTGAAGCGCGAGCTGCCGCCTCGCCATTCACGACGAGGAAATACTTTATTTTCGTCAAATCAAGATGCTCTACTTGCTTGCACGCCGACGCATTATGTTTTTCTTCCCAAAAAACATTTCTTCTGACTTTGTGCTGCATATATGACCCAGCTCTTGCATCTACCGAGCCCATCGCGGAGCCAGATGGGGAGAGGGGCAATTTGCCGAACGGTTGGTGACTTACGCGAATTGAGACTGGCCTCGACAGGGCTGGTTCGCGACGGCTCCTAGTTGCTCGCCCCTTAATTCAAAAAAAGGGAAGAAATTCTCCCCGCTCACCGCTTGCAGCTCTGCCGAGAGTCGCTCATTCTGCTGCTGTAGAAGCTCCGACGAGCGCAGTCCCTCACGCTGCGCCAGCGTGGCGGCCTCTCTCTGCTGCGACAGTCTTCGCTTCGTCGCGCCAATCGCGGCGTCGTGCTCTTGGCGCGACGCTTGCAGCTCCTCCTCGACTTGTGCCAGGCGACGTCGCAGCTTGCCGTTGTCCGACAGCAGCGCCTGCCAGAACAAAGCGCGAGTGCAATGTGGCGAGTGCAACATGTCGAGGCGCGCGCGCGTCGGGAAAGGGTTTCAGCGAGAGAGGCGCCCGCGGCAGAAATCAGCTCGCTGTCGAATACCTCCGCCCCCCCCCCACCTGCGACCGGAGCGCCTGGGAGGCTCGCCGCGAGGGATTTGGATCAATCTACCCGGCATGCGCCGGAGCTTACGCGCTTGTGCTTCTTATGTCGCTGCGCGAGCTATGAACAGTGCAGGGGAGGGGAACATCTGGGTTGTAGCGGAAAAGTGCCCAGCTGGAAGAGATATAAATAATAACTCATTCGTATAGCGCCCTTAGAGAGCCTAGTTCCTATTAAGGCACTTCGCATATGCCGAGGCGCTCGAACATTGTCGAAAATGAGCTGCTATTGGTTCCTGAACCAAACTATTTTGCAACAAATACAGCGTTTGTAGAGGCGCCAATCCTTGCCGATGCACGACAAATACCGCGAGAAGCCTCAGCCTTGAAGCGCTGCTAGCGAGGCAGTTGGGCGCACGTGTCGATGCACCCAGGCATGCCCGGCGGGCATGCCGACGGTAGTGGAGAGCAGCAGCAGCGATGGAGAGCTCCTATACAGAAGGATAGCAGCACCGTGCCCGTTGCGTAGTGCAGCTAATGTCCAAGCTACATAGTGTACAGCACACCCGGCCGCCGTTGCGTGCAACTCTCCGAAGCCCAATGCACAGCTGACCAACTAATACGCGATTTGGGCTTTCAATTCCGACCAGCCATAGATGGCGAGATGACTGGTTTCTAATCCCGCGCTAGCCCGGGAGTTAAGGTGCTGGCTCTTTACGGCCGAGGTTTCGGGATCGAATCATACAGTTGGTCGATCCTCTAGTGCCAACAGCAAGCGGTGTTGATAACCGCCAAGGCTCTTCTGCCGCTACACAAACGAGGCTGTTAAATCATTTAAGAGTTTGTCCAAATCATTATAATTCACGAATCGCGAATAGTATCTATGCATTCATACTGTGGCTGCTGTGTCACGCCAGAGCTTCCCATACGCCAATCAAGATCAGTCTTAATTTTCACTCTATATTGCAGAAGTGGTCTAGAAACAGAACTTGCGATCGCACAGTCGCATAGTTATGCATATTTTCTTCCCGATTTCACTAGCTCACGACAGACAGACAGGACGGACAAGAGGAAGTGATTGGAGCAGTCGGCACGGCTTCTGGTCGCTCAGACCTCGCAGATCCACTCATTCCAAAACATTCCGGGTGTAACCTAGCAGCGTGTAGGTAATTCAGTTAGTAAACTACGAAATAGCGCGTATAGGTAATTCAGTTAGTAAACTACGAAATAGCGGCGCAGACGTAAAATTTCCTATACAAATGCTGCTGGGCAGCCTCTGAGAATCGTTGCGATCCTGTGCAGTCTGGGTATTCGTGCTGACTAGCGACGCCGAAAAAACAGAGTCCGCAACGGCGAGCGGCCGACTACGTGCGAAGAGATCAACCCGAAGCAAACCATAACTCGTGACTCTTTAAGAAAGTCAGCTCTCTTTGCGTGCATCTGCCTATCTTTGTAGGTCCACTCGATGACTGTCCATGCTTCGTTGCGACTCTCACTCGGTACAATCGCGAAAGCACGTGATCGCGCCGGAGGAGGGGAGGGGATGTGCTTGGTTGCAGCATCCGTCGGCGGGCCAGTTGGAGTTGAATGGGCTAAGCTGCCCAAAGCCAGCCAGATTCGACATCCACCCTTCGAGTGAAATGCTGGGCTGTGCTGCAAAGGTCGGCTGCCGAGCTCGACGGAGCGGCGTCAACGTACTGTTCGGTGGAATGCGAGCTGCCGCTAACTGAGGTTACAATGAAGACCTAGTGGCGAATATTTTGCGGCTCTCTTTCCATATGGGTAAATGTCAATAAATATTGAGAAGCTTTGACCAAAAACCGAACGATTGGTTTGGGTATTATTCAAACGTCAAACATGTTGAAAATAAGACATGAAGTTTCGATTATTTCCGCATATCAGGAAACCCTTACAAAAGGATTAAGAAAACCACATATAACCCAAAAAAAACCGTAAGCAAAATGTCAGAAAATATCAAATTTACCTATATCTGCATTATACGCGGTAGGTGTCCCAACTTTTTAAATCCTGCTACATCAAGGTACACGTTTGAAGCTTGTTGAGGTACACGGCTGTGACATTTTAGACAGCTTTATTTAACAATATAGCCTCTCGTGTGCCTTTTAAATTCCATAACTCGGCTAATACTTGACGGATTAAAGTGAAATTTCAAACTTAATTTCAGCTCTAATTTTACACCACTGCAAGAGTTCATTTCTGATTTTGGATTAATAGGTCTTTACATGACTGTCCTACATACAATGTATTTGTATAGCGCCTTAAGAGAACTTAATATCTATTCAGGCGCTTCACTTGTACCACGGGGCTCGAGCCCACGACCTCGGCCAAACTTTGGTCGGGGCAAGCACCTTAACCACTGAGCCAAACCAGCTCAAATTTCTGTCAATTTTACTATCTGCAATATTTGGCAACTGAAGCAAAAAAATTATATATATATATATATATATATATATATATATATATATATATTACATGTCGTCAAAACTTAAGATCTCATTTTTAACATGCACGTCTTTTGAAAAGTACACTAAACCGTTATTTGAATGTTGAATCAAACTTCTTAGTGTCTTCACGGCATTTACTATTAAGAATAGAGCCTCTCTCCACTCTCGTCCACCACAGATGCATCGTTCCCGAGTTTTTTCTTCAAGTGAGTTTTAATACTTAAGACTCACGCCCTCATGATGACGGGCTTGAATCACTCTTCCGTAATAAGCTCTGTAACCATATGCTAGTACGTCTGACCTCTTACAGATCAATAACACGTCTGGGCAATCCAATTTTTTTTAAATCACGGCTGGTGCGTAAGCAAGCCATTCAAAACTGCAATAGATGTGCTGGGTCAATTGCACCCGGCTGCTTTGACGTAATTTCTCAGACGATACCGTTGAGCGGTGTCGGTCTCCGTTCCAAGTTGCTACCCCCTTCCGAGCCTTTTAATAAAGACGTGGCTTACCAAAGCACCGTAAAAGGCGGGAGAAAACAGCTAGGAGGAATATTATAATCTACTTTATCGGCATATATAAAGTACCCAGAAAGGGATTCAATTCTAGTAGGGTACCACATCAGAGTGTTATTGTTGCTATATTTACAATTTATTTATCAACGGTGATTATTTTTCGACTGCCAACTTCTAAAGCACTCTCTTTCTAGAAATCTCTCCTGTTGTGTTTCCTTGCTTTCTGGTTGAATCCTTGGCATGAGGAGTTAACTCCTCAGTCCGCAAAGGATCCTCTTTTTCCTTCGTTTCTCGGGATGAAGAAACGCTCACCAAAGGTCGTACAGCGTAAGCCACTTAGGCTACAGGCACGGATTTTTTTTTATCGCAGTGAATACTTAGTCTTTTTGGCTGTCGAATGTTAGACAGAAATAGGCTCCCAGAAAGCCTGCCTAGTTTTTGGCTCACAACTTAAGAGAGAATTCCTTTGATTTAAGCAAGATATAAATGTCTCAAGCGATGTGCCCTTCGCCCATAATATAGTTCCTTCGTGTCGCAACAGGCATCGCGAAGCAAGGCTTCTCATCTTATGACCTTCTACGGCCCGTCGCTATCGAAAAGTGACACTTCATAAACAGAGTAAGTCGGCGCCTCGGAAGTAGTGGGCATGGTATCTTAGTGGCTCTGAAGTCACGCTGATGGATATATGAGGCTACAAGGATCATGCTCCAGGACTGCCGATGAGTTTAATTAAGCGATCGGTCTGCGAAGGCCATGCTAAACAGCTGAATGCAGGCAGCACTGAAAGGTAGCCATCCCTAATGCTAACAGTGACTCATTGACGACATAGTCTCGTAGTGCAAATACAATTGAAATGCCTTAGGCGATCGTGTGTAATGGCCAAGGCAGAAATCAATAAAGCCCATGCTCGCCATACCTGCCATAAGCAGTTGCTCATTGAAAGCTGCACACACTAACCAGGTGTGATGGCAAAGCAGTAGGGGAATCAGGTCAGTCTGTGCATAACTAGGCAAATTGTCACTGGTCAGAGGCAGCAGCAGAAGTCCTCTTCAGCTGCTGCCCGTATTAAGGAGTACGTAGGTACACATCCAGCCCTCCCACAATCATCTGCACTGCTATGCATCGTGGCCATTGCAGCCAGCCTTTCAAACTGCAAGAGCACAGTACAGGGAAGAGGCAGACGTATGGTGCTCGTGAGCTCATCATCGTCATAATTGAAACTCATCATCATGATTGTGCTTGTTAAATCAGAAAGATTGTGAGTGTTTGAGATTATTGACTGGTCCTGAATTAAAGCCGTTAGGAGCCAGATGCGTCAAAAACTACAGCGTATGAACTAGACATCTGCAGTGGCGGTCGGTCAATTGTGCTCTGGGCATTGAACCTGTCCGTTGTACTTTGGACTTCGAGATAAAGTAGTGAGCTGCACTTGTTTAGCTTGGTCTGTACAGACGAACCCTTGCTGGTCATGTAAAATACTAGCTTACAGTAACCACAGGAACTTCTTATATAAAGGTACGGGCACTCTTGATTGCGGCCATTCTCTGCTACCGTTATCGTGTCACCGTACCTACATGTAAGGGTACATACAGCATCTATGACTTGCTAGCCGTGCTTCAATGTGCCAGCTCTACTTGTCTATGCCATGCATGTGCAAGTAGTAGCACCCGCTATGTGCACTGTGTTGTTGGCTCAGGAATGTAGTTCGCGAGCAGCTACAGCCCGTTTGTAACATCATGTCCTCATCGTCATCAGCAGCAGCATGCCGATAATGAAGATGGTGAGTACATTGCAAGAAGAAAACAGCATATGATTTCCTTTGTTGCATCGAGCAGCCCGGCACATGCCTTTCAGAGGCAACCGTATCAAGAACCGGGACTTGCATAAACACATCAGCAGGTTACTGATTGAAGTTATGGTGACGGCCACAAAGGGGCAAGTGGAGCGAGTGCTTCGTAGCCCTGCTTTTCTGCACGCTCGCTCGTGCTTCGGCATCCTAAGGCTCGCGGCTTGTGGAGCTATGCTATCACTATCGATCCCCCTCCGATCAGTCTGCAGTAGCAGCAGCAGCTGCTGCTGCTGCTTGGAAGGGGCAGGTCGTGACCGTGTGCCAATTATAGCCTCTGCTACTGTTGCTACTGCTGCCATGACTACTTCCTCACTGCAGCTGTCACAGCACATCATTCGGCTACCACAAATGCAGATGCTGCTACCGCTGGTGGCACTGCTATTCTCCCCCACTCCCGGCCGATGAGCAACCAGTCTCGTCTAGCATAGGCTCCTATTAGAGAAATCTGATTGCTTGAAAATTTCATCGTTCAATGAATCAGATAGCCAATTACTTAAACACTCTCTTGGTCTGCATGCTAGCAGCTCCTGACTAAAGATCTCAGGTGAGACTACTACTTCCGCAGGACATTTTATTATTTCTACTAATTCTGAAATTCAATTTTCGAATCAAATTTTGCCACATCCGATTTTTTGCCAGCTGATTCAATAGCTCTCCTTAAAAATTCATTAGCATAACTTACTTTCGCCGGGTTGAGGGGGAAAAGCGCTGCCAGCCACCACTGATTGGGTGGAGGGACATGACAGAATGGATGTGGGTGAAGTGATTGGTGCCAGTCAAATATATATTACGTATTATTTAAAAGCCTCATTTGTATATCGGCAGAAGAGCATTAATGGCTATTACCACTGCTTGCAATTTGGCAATAAAGGATCGTCCACTTCAGGATTCAAACCCACGACCTCGGTCATGAAGAGCAAACACCGTACCTCCTGGGCTATCAAGGCCCTGTAATCTCTGGCAGCTCAGCCCCAAGGTGGAGCAGGGAGGCTGCCTGGCGCCCCGGCTCGTAGCGAGGCATCCAAGCTCCAGACTACGTGGTGAGCTTTTAAGTTATAAATGCAGTCAGGCCACTCACGAGTTCGTCCCAGCACTGCTGTATGGACACGGCTGTCCCTGCATTTAATTTCAACTACAGTAATGGCACTTATAGCATGGATACCAGGCTAACGGTGTGGTCTTGGATGAGTGCCCTCTACGAGCCTGAGTTCTTGTCTCTTCTGCTGATGACTCAGGAACAGTGTATCCAACAGCAACGAGCACCTACCTACGAGTGCATGCTCGCACGAGTGGGTGCTCGTTGACGTTAGATGAGTGCGAGGCAGATTGGGGGAGTGGAGAGAAAGAGACCGTTATAGATACGGAAACTCAACTACGACCAATCATGTTTCGTGGAATGGTGGCCTTCAATCCATGCGCTGATCAGCAGAGCTACTTCAGCTGCACCGCTTGCACTCGCAGTCCTGCTGCCCAGTTGAGCAGGCTTGGTCGCATGCTCTGTGGCTGCAGCGAGTCTTCAGAGCCCTTAAAGCTCTTTAGAATTGACTGACCGTCTTATCTGTGCTAAGCTAACACGAGGCCACCAGCCGACGATCCTGCGATCTTTTCTCACCGCTGTTGCTTATCTCTGATTCAGCCACCATGGGGGGCAGGGGGGGGGCATAGGAGAACAGCCAAATGTTCTGTACGTGCTTTAGTTGCCTCTCAGGGGCAGCTGAGCCAATGCAAAGGTTGTAAGGAAAAGAGTGGCAGTCGAAGTGATACGAGCTTCAGCAGCCAAACTCACAGCCAAGCAATAGAAGTCGGGTTCAGCCACTCTGCTGCTAGGCAACAGAGCCAGCTGAACCAGCAGGGAGACAGCAGCACCGGTAGCACTACCAGCAACAGCACCGCCGTGCGGCCTCACAGGCGTCAGCAGCACCGGGAGCAGCAGCAGTACCGGCAGTAGTAGCACAAGCAGCAGCAGCACCGGAAGTAGGAGCAGAAGCAGAAGCAGCACAGGAAGCAGTAGAATAAGCAGTAGTCGCACAAGTGACAGTAGCACAAGCAGCAGCCACATCTGCAGCAGCTACCGGTGCTACAATGGCAACTCTTAGCACAGGCCTTGTCCAAGCAGCAGGAGCAGCAGAGGCAACACTGCACAGCAGACAAAACAGTGTCTCGAGTCTTACTGTCACTATCCGACGTGTCAATTTCATCTAGCACGGCAGTGAAAGAGAGGGGCAAGTGGCGCTGCCGGTAGGGGAGGGAGTGAGGGACAGGAACAGTGTGTGCTCTGGATGAGAAAGTTACCTTGTCTAGCCTACTCAATCAGCAGCCACAGAACTCATGGGACTTCGTAGATCAGCCGTGGGTTAACCTCGTAAGTGACAGTGTCGAGGCTGTGTTTTGGGGCACTGGCTGTCAGTGCTGCACTGCCGGGGCTGGGGTGGGGTGGGGTGGGGGCAAGGATTGGATGGGCGGCAGGGGCAATGTGGCCAGCAGGTAAATTATTCGTTCGGACCTGAATGCTTTTAAACAAAATCTTTCCACTGGCCACCTCACTCGATTCATGCAGTACTCTCCATTTAACATGATCAATGATGTGCACCCTGTGCACTTCCTCTGCTCCCGTGAGCCTAGTCACCTGGCACCCTCCACTGGCGCCGAATTGTACAGCATAATTAAGAAAAGTAAAGGTTAGCTGATCAAAAAGCTTCATTTGTATTGCATCAAAAGAGCATTAGCAGCCATCTCCGTGCTCACAGTGGACATCTAGCGAGTCTAGTGAGTGGCTATGCTAGTTCATAAATGCAAAGCCCTTGCATTGCGACTTGTATATGAAATGGTCAACTAGCACAGCCGTTCGAGGGCCGTGCTCGATTCGCTCGCGTGCCGAATACTAGAGCTGGACTTCTGCAGGTCGTTGATGCTCTGGTGAGGAGGGCTGTGGGACACCACATTACACCGGTGTAAGAGCTTAGCACAAACTTTGCCATGCTTACGGTGGGCACAAGCTAGCCCAACAGGGCTAGTTTGTGCCCAACGTAAGCATGGCAAAGTTAAAGTTAGCCTCGGCTTCACCGTGCCTGACTGTGCAGAACCTGGGATTAGCCATGCATCGGAAACGACATTTTAAAGTGAAATTTCACAAAAGCCAATGCACCCTGCGAGCACAGGATGCTGCGCTGGCCACAGAGAGCACTGCCACGTTTTAAGGCGGCCATTTGAAGCTGATGTCGCTCAACAGAGCATCGGCAATGGTTTTCATGGCTACAGCATGAAAAGTAGCAAGTGTGATTGTACATCATTGACTGCAAATAGTTGAGAGAGTGATGTGCATGGACAATGGTCCCCCATGTAGAGATACGCTTTAGCAGATTGCTGCTCAAATCGATCAATGCCAAGGTTAATATATTTGTTGACAGAGGTCGTGGGCTCGAGCCCTGTGGCACATGTGATGTGCCCGAGTAGAGATTAAGCTCTCTTTGGGCACTCTACAAATAAATTATATATATATATATATATACTAGTATATATATATATATATATATATAATTATATATATATATACTTGTGGAAGTTAGAGATTACATTATGATAATCTCCTCTGTGTATTCAATTCTGAGACAATCAACAGTTGCATACACTGAAGGTCACGCCCTTGTTGTAGAGATGCCACTGACTCCGTGATACGGTTATCAAAGTGCCCACATACCTTTCGAGTTGCTCTGATGATCTAGTTGGGTGGGGTGCCACGGGGCTGGGAGTCACCTAGCTGAAAATAAAAGTGCACATATAGTACTGCTTAGCAACTCTCCCTACGTAAACATGAATGGTCTGTTTCAAGACCCTGCATTGTTTTTCAAAGACATGGCTGTTGTAAGTGAAGTCGAGTCGAATCAAGTCGATCAAGTCGGATCACGGCTTCAACAAAACCACTTAGACAGCATTATCAGGTCAAAGAGAAGGGGAATGATTGAGAGGTTTATCCCACCCGCAGAGCTGGAATCGCCTGCAGTTCCTAGCTAACTGAGCTTTTTCCTTAGAGCAGCCTTGCTAGGAGGTGAATTAAAGACCTAATTGGCTCTGACCAATGACATGGGAAGATCAGGAAGTCGCCTATGCTGGCATTGAGGAGACGAAACTCCTCCAGGCATTAATTTTAGGCTCCAGAGCTCACAGTATTAGATCAAGTGAGGACAGCCATCAAGTCAGCCATCCAACATGGGAGTGTACAGGTGCGAGTGTTTGGGCATGGGAAAGCACAAGCTCATGATAATGCGACTCCCCCAGGCTGCAAAAACGTTACCTGGTAAACGTGCACGACAAGGGACATGAGAATAAGGCCAGGGGTGGCAGTCAGCCAGAAAAACTGACCTCAAGTAGGCTTGTTATGGGTTCTTCAGTCGGGTGTAGGTAATAATAATAATAATGCACTTTGTTAAGCGCCCTCAGAGAACCCAATCTCTTTCTAGGCGCTTTACATTTGCTGTAAAGGGAGACGCGATTGAATGGTGAGTAATATCATGCTTGATAAACAAACAACATGAATAACATGGTTAAGAATGACATGCACAGGGTCAGCATGCAAGTGTGGTTAGTGGCAGCATGTATAGTGTCAGCATGCATAAGCACATGAAGGACGAATCGCAGAAACCCACTAAATGCTGTCCTAAATAGGTGTGTTTTTAAGTTCTTTTTAAATGTTGTCAAGTCAAGGGATGTTCTGACCGAAGGCGGGAGTGAGTTCCAGGCTTTAGGAGCATACAAAAAAAATGCTCGGTCTCCAAACGATTGTGGTTTGTACGAGGTATTGGTAAAATGTTGGATTTCGAAAGGCGGGTGGTACTTGGCCTGGTCGGGGAGTAGATCTGAGAGTTAGACTGGAGCCAAAGAATGAAGTGACATAAAAGTGAGCAACAAAACCTTGAAGTCGATCCGTTTTTCGACTGGTAGCCAGTGCAGGTCGGCGAGAAGTGGTGTGATGTGGCAACTGCGATGCTCACGACAGACAAGCCTAGCTGCAGAGTTTTGCACCAGCTGTAACCGTCTGATTGTACGTGCCGGTAGGCCAGCAAGCAGAGAGTTACAGAAGTCAGGACAGGATATCACAAATACATAGACCAACTTAGATGTGGTATCCTTATCTAAACAAGCCCAAGTTTTAGCAATGTTATGTATCTGAAAGTAGCCAGACTTGATTGTGGAGCTGATGTGGTCGTCTAACGAGAGGTCACTATGGAACATGACACCTAGATTTCGAGCTGATTCAATAACAGATATGCTGGCAGGGCCAATTTTGAGCGTTGGAGACAATAGGTGGAGACAATTGGCTGCCAAATCAGGACAGCCTCATCGTACGCTCAGATTCTCAGTGACTGAATTTTCTGTTCGTTCCTATGCTTAAAGACTGGTGGCAACAGTCAGCTTTTGTTCTGAAGGTCCAAGACTGTGGAACTCACTTCCACAATTCTAATGCAACGACATCTACTCTCCTGCTTCCGATTGTGGCTGATCCTTTCCAGCTGTCCTGAGCTGCTACTTCAATGCTACTCACTAACTCAACTGCTCTCCTGACTCAGCTATACTTCTCACTTTCTGCTTGTTATGTGAGATGAAGTCTGTTTGCTACCGAATGCATACCGATTACCGCTTAGGCTTTGATAAGGCTAAAGAAAACTCTCCTGTGTAACACCAACATGGTATTTTTTGTGGTTTTGTGGAGTTACAGACGGAGATACATCCATACACATATTTATATTAATTAAAGCAAGAAATTCTGTCACTAGGTCAATCTGCAAGATGGCGACCAGTACTTCCAGGAGTGACGTGTAATAAACAATGGACTCGTAAATTTACATTCAATATTGTCTAGACTCAGCGAAGCGAGTTCACAGTGAGCTTCAGCGTGTAGTAGATCGTTAAGCACAAGGTCTAGACCTGCTAGACTGGAACCCCTATGTTTTCAAATGTCCATTTCCCTGGCATGGCATGCTACAGCTGCCATCTAAAGGGGTGTTCCATGCCCCATTACAAGGGGTGCAGACCCCGAATAGGAATAAAGGGTGGCGGCCTCCTCTCTTGGGTGTCAGCTGCATCCTTGACGTGTCATGCTCCACCATAAGGGTGCTGCTGTTACGCTCACGTGGCATTGGATGCCATTTTCGACATTGCTAAGGGCCCTTCAGCCAACAGCTGCTGTCGATTGCATTAATAGTGACTTCTCACCAACCTGCACTGGTTTCCCATAAACCAGCGTATCAATTTTAAGATTTTGTCATTCATCTTTAAGTCCCTTCATTTTCTTGCACTTGCCAATCTATCAGAACCGCTGCCTAATCAGGCTAGGCAGTATACCGCATGCTCTTTTGACTCGGGTAGTTTGGATGTGCCTTCATCTGCCTCAAACCCTTTGGACACAGTACCATTACTTAGTATTCTCTCAAAGCCTGGAACTTACCCCCTGCGACTGATGTCATGACATCCCTGACTTGCCGGTATTTAAAAATCAGCAGCTAAATACTCGCCAGTTCCTATCAGCGTCTGCCGAGTCTTTGTGAATTGCCGTTTATTTGCTTATGTATGCTGACACTGTGAACGTATCACTAACCAATTGACATGCTCCCTTTACACAGCACAAGTGAAGTGGCTATGAAGAGATTTAGTTCTCTTACGGTGCTGTACCAATGGCTTGTAATTATTATCTTGATCGTCAAGCACAAACTTTGGCAAACACCCCCATGCCTGAAGCCTGCCGTGCTCATTTCGTGTGACCACAGAGTCCGGTGCATCAATTCGCAGCCTGCCCATGGATCATGGGTGCCGTTGCGTTGGATGACCGTCATATGTCCTGCCAGCCACGCTCAGCCGGACATCTGCAGTGGAGATGACTCTGGCATCAGCGGCGCTCTGTTGCATTTTAATTTCGCACCGAAATCTGGCCTCTCTCATTGTCCTGTTCCTGCTGGGATATGGCGCCTAGGCCAAGTCTCTGTCTGTCTGTCTGTCTCTGTCTCTCCCACTATCTGTCTCTGTCTCTCTCACTGGCTCCCAGTCAAGAAACGCATCGACTTCAAGGTTCTGCTACTCACTTTTAGATTTCCTCCTTCTTTGGCTTCAGCCTAAGTATCATATCTACTCCCTCACCAGGCTAAGCATCGTCCCACCAACTTTTCAGAATCTAACCGTTTCCCTACACCTCGTACGAACCGTAAATCCCTTGGAGACTTCGCTTTTAGTTCGCATGCTCCCAAAGCCTGGAACGTACTTCCGACTGGGATCTTATCTGCTGAGAAGCTAGAAACGCATATATTTATCACTGCATTTAGTAGGTCCGTGCAATTTGTCCTTTGTGTGCTTATACGTGCTGACACTGTGCATGCTGCCACTAACCATATTTTCATGCTGATCCTGTGCATGTCATCTCTAACCATATTATGCTTGTAGTCATTGAGCACGCTCTCACTAACCATTCGATCATGCTTTCTTTGCAGCAGATGTGAAGTGCCTAGAACGAGATTGGGTTCTCTGGGGGCGCTATAACAAATGTATTACTATTGTTATACTTATTATCTCCCCCTCTCTCTCTCTCTCTCTCTCTCTCTCTCTCTCTCTCTCTCTCTCTCTCTCTCTCTCTCTCTCTCTCTCTCTCTCTCTCTCTCTCTGCTTGATGAGCTAGCGCCTGGACAAGGAGCGCTGATCAGGAAACAGTTGCTCGAGCCGTCGGAGAAGGGAGGAGGAGAGCATACATGAAATCGACAACCCTTTCAAATCCGAAGACGCCATGAACACTCTCACTCATGAACTACGTATTGATGAGAGAGAGAGAGAGAGAGAGAGAGAGAGAGAGAGAGAGAGAGAGAGAGAGGAAGGCCTTTGGGCAGCGCTACTCTCGGGACGGCTGGGTAGCAGAACAAGAGACTGCACGCCCCCATGGGCCGAATTCATTTTCAATATTCCACGGCCGGGCACTCTGCCAATCCCATCTCCAGCATGGAAACTGAACGATCTCGCTGAGCAACGGAGCCTCCACTTGAGGTCGCCCAACGTGCTGATACCAACTGCTCAATCGGGTGAGGCCGTTCCTTGCGTCGGATGTGGGCTGCGGGGCGTTGGTGGGGTTAGCGGATAGGAAGGGTACTCAACTGACGCTGGCCCATGGCAGCAGGCGTGCCGACGAAGCAGCCTCGCCCTTGGACTACTCACCTCGGCCTCGGACGAGTAGCGCTGCCGGATGCTGTCGCCTTGCTCGCTGAGCCACACGCTCTTGTCCAGCAGCGCTTGGCCCAGCTCGCCGGCAATCGCCAGGTCCGTCCGCCGCTGCTCCACCATCGAGTGAATGTCCCCTGGCCTGCCGCCGCCGCCGCCACCATCGCTCGTGTCCTCTGTCGCCGTCGAGCAGCTTTGCAAGCATGCTAGAAGGCGCTGAGACGCCTCCGCGCGCCGATGCGCATCTGCTCGCTCCGCCGCCGCCGGCGCTCCTGCTCCGCCCCAGCCGGCTCGGCGGTAGGACCGCGCGTCGTCGTCGTCGCCCATGCCGCTCGTGCTTGGAGAGAGTGCCGCCGCGGCCGGCTAGCCGCGCTGCCAAGCGCCACGCTCCTCCATAGGGACACCTCCCGCTGCCGCCGCTGCCGCAGTGTTTGGGTAAGTCGCAAGCGCCGGAGCCAGCGCAGCTGCTAGGAGGGGGCGTCGATAAGGGCACTGGCCTCGCCAACGTTCAGTTAGAGCCCGAGCCCGCCTCCGGAAACATCCCTAGCTACGCCCCTCGCTTTAAACAAGGGAGCGGGGGCGGGCTTGGAGATCGGCGTCGGGCTCGTCCGGCTACTGCCGGTGCTCGAGTGAAACGAAGGCTGGCTGATTCAGCATCCTCATTTATATGGCGGTAGAAGAGCCTTTGCAGCTATCAGCCAGCTCGCAGTGGGGAATAGTGAAATAAAATAATAAAGTAAAATAATAGAATGAAATAATAATACAATTTGGAGACCGTGCATTTAGTTCGCATGCTCCCAAAGCCTGGAACTCCCTCCCGACCTGCGTCAGAACATGCCCTGACCACATTTAAAAAGAACTTACAAACACACCTATTTAAGACAGAATTTAGTGGGTCCCTATGATTCGTCCTTCATGTGCTTATGCGCGCTGACGCTGTGCATGCTGCCACTAACCACATTTGCATGCTGACCCTGTGCATGTCGTCATCCCTAACCATGTTATTCATGTTTTTTTAACAAGCATGATATTACTCACCATTCAATTGCATTTCCCTTTGCAGCAAATGTAAAGCGCCTAGAGAGAGATTGAGTTCTCTGAGGGCGCTTTATCAAGTGCATTATTAATATTATTATTAAGGTATAGCCGCGCTGCACGACTCAACTGCCCTTGATCGGAGTCGCCGTCGGCGCGCCCAGCCGCTAGGCTGAGACCCAGAGGGTGCTCTTCTCTCATTGGTAGCTCCTGACTGGCGGCCGGCGTGCCGCCGCTCCGCGCGAAACGAGCTCTGCCACATGGAGCTGCGCGGCTTGCAGCGTCAGCGGCGGCTGGAGGCCAGAGCTGCGGTTGCCAGGTCGCCGAGTGGGCGGCGTTTCGAGGACGATGGCACAGGCTTTTGAATGCCTAGAAAAGTTGCTCGCAGGCTTGCATTCTAGCGAATTCTGAGAGCGTAATTGAAGAATACCTAACGCCAGATACAGGGTTGCGAGGTTTTTTCAGGGCCTACGCTTTGATCCGGAGTGACGTTAACCGCACGTCGCTGAAGTGACGTCGCAGACAAATTTCCGCCATTCCCTGCCACCACAACTGAACAAAAGGACAGCGGGTGCACTTTTTCTTGCTCTATTCGAAAAAACTCGCTCGTTTGATGCCTGAGGTGTTCTGCCTGAGGTGTTCTAGTTTAAATTTCCACACTTTTTTACGCGTCGGATTTGAAGATGTCTAGACATCCGAACTCAATCCATTAATTGCAGTCGGCTTGCGAAAAGAAGCAAGATAAAGTCAAGGTGCAAAACCTAGCTGCAGTGAGGTGCACCATGTTGCCAAGGTCGTTCGTTGCAAGCGCCACGTTACTCCACTCCTTTATAACCTGCCCTGGCTGGCCGCAAAGCTGTGCGTCGACTTCAATGTCGCGTCGCTCGCTGTTTGGTGCCGTCGTTCTCTTCCTTCGGCTTTTAAAAAGAACTTTAAAAACTTTAAAAAACTTTAAAGAACTTTAAAAAAATACATTATTAAAAAGCATTATTATTATTATAATTGTTATTACACACCGGAGGCCAGCACATACATTCCTCGGCCCTCTCCTTGCATGCGAACGCCCCACTCCCGTCTAGTCGCTGAGAGCTTGCGCCTCTCTGCCCGGCCTCAAATCTTTCGGAGGCCACATTTTCAGTACATCAAGCACCTTTCGAGCCAGGCACCTTTCTACCGACTCTCGGCTCTTGGCGGCGACGTTAGCTAACGCGCTTCCGGGTATGGCAACAGTGACGCGGCTTCATTGTCCTCGCTGCATCTGCTTGGGCTCTCGCGAGTCGTCCTTCGCGTACGCGATATCCGCGTTCTACACGTGCGCGGCGGCGCGGAGCGCTGTCGCCGACCAGCAGCTCGTGTGCACTATTAGTTCAGCCGAGCGAAGTGCGTAGAAGGGGAAATACGCGCAGTCCCCATTGGGAGCTATACAGCTGCTTTGTTAGTAGAGCTTTCATTGCTGCCGTCCGGCGACGGACGCAAGCAATGCATTACGTGCTGTGGAATGTCTGCTTCTGCAGCGACCGCGGCGGTAGCGGAGGTGCAGGGGCGTGGCGGGGGGGGCGGCAGCGGCGGTGGCCCACCTTCGACGGTTTGAGTCGCCGTCTCCCTCCGGTGGACAATGACAGAACTAACGCACCGCTAGGTTGCAGGTCGCCATTAGGCTACAGCGTGCGAGTTGCAAAGAGCTGTACTAGAGCAAACACAAGTAAGTGGAGCGATTCAGATGACGTGATGGGACACGCCCTCTGGGGCTTGCTGCTGAATAACAGAGATGCGTAACTATCCTCTATATTGTGAGTCGGGCGATGGCTAAACAATTTGAGTCTAACTCCTTAAAGCACAAGTGCTGATCACAATAAACAGTAAAGTAAAGTAAAGATCAGATGTGATCGGCTTCGTTTATGTAGCGATAGAAGAGCTTTAGTGGCTATCATCCAACTTGCAGTCGGCACGAGAGGATGGTAATCCAACTAAAGTGCGCAGGACAAAAGCGTGCGGACAAAAGCTCGCAAAAATAATTTTAAGGAATGCTGGTTTAAATAAATATTCATAATTAGAGTATTTTATTAGAAGAAATACATACATATTATAACTCACATCACAGTATAGTGTCTGCCAGCGTGTAAATCAATTTTAAAATGGTATGATTATGTAGAAAGAGTTAATATAGCTTAATAAATATAGCCTATTTTAATTAGATGCTCAGGTTATATGAGATCCTTTGAAGGTAATCTTCAACTAGTACTGTTCCGAAGTAGGTTTTTAATGTTTCGAGCACGAACATTTCAGTCCCACAAAGAACTGTGGTACACTTCGATGCAGCTTCCATTTCCACAATCAAAGTCAGAACAGCGTGGTTTTGATTTAAAATGACACAACATTTTGCTATGGGTTTATCCACCAAATTCATGTCATTGCATTTTCGCGTTCTCATTCCACGGCCTCAAATGGCGCGGGTCAGCCAGCATATTTAAAGATTCCAACGGCCATACAGCGGCAATTTCCAAAATAGGCATCGCGTAACTGATTTTAATTCCATACGAGTAGGATACCTGCGGACTCACTTCGCTAAGTTATAACAGTCCTGTCACGAAAGAGAACTGTGCGCCATCTTGCCGCATGATGAAAGTGTGCCATCTTGCCACGTGACGGACGGAAGGACAGAATTTCTCGCTTGAATTAGTAGATATGCTACAGGACTCGAACTTACAACCTGGATCGCGTAGAGCGAGTGCATTACCCTATTGGCTAAAACCTGAGTTAGGCTTATTATTACCAAAACGGAGAATAAGCTTAGTCTCGAATCAAATCCCACTCTCTCTTCACTGACATTATTAGCAACATTTTCTCTCTCGTGAGCACGAAACGCTCGCGATTTACGACTCATTTCTTAAAGCTGGAGGACCTGTCTTCGTAATGGCTGGGGGCAAGAAATAGGACATTGGAACCTGGGCTATTCCGCGTAAATAGTTGTATGGGAACTAATTTGATTGCCTGTGCCCCGCATCGTCTGCGGCCAGTGGAACGCTTAGGAGCTTGTCTGGTCTGTTTTCGACGGCGTAGTGGCCACATCATCATACTTCTATCTGAGCTTCATTGGCTTCCTATCAACCACCGAATCGGTTTCAAGATCCTACAGGTCATTTTACCCGCTGGCACTAGCCTACCTAGCCCACCTCTTTGCTCTCCCAGTATGCTCTCTATTACTAACCGCTCTTCAGCATCTCGCCATATTTCCGTCCGAAAATTTTTCTTGTGATGAGCCTCTAGCTCACCTACACTGACAGCCTGGAACTGACTACCGGCCTGGTCACCACCTGCAATGACTTTGCACCTTTTAAGTGGCAGCGAAAGATGTATTTCTCTATTCCAGTTTCCAGCTTTCCCTTCGCCCAGTGAACTTGTCTTTAAATTATACTAGTGTTTTTCGAGAGTACTTTTGCATGATTCAGTGCATGCTACTAGTCAGAGGTCTTACTTACTTACCTGTGGCCTTCGATGTCTTAGTGTTTGCTTTAGCATGTTGGCTTAATAATGACATCTGTTTGCTTTTGCATGTTTGATACCTTATTCTTCACTATTCCTTGGTACTGATTCTCTTGAAGTGCGTTTTAAAGCATCAGGACAGAGATTAACACCTCTGATGGGAGCGGTTATTATTGTTCTTGTTATTAAATAACTCAATTTTTTAATCGTACCGATCGCTTAGTCAGGATGCCACCTCAAGCCTCAGCTTCAGATTGCAATACAAAAAAAGTTGATTAGACAGCGAGTTGCGAAGCACCTGTGTAGACATTAAGTTCTCTAAAAGCGCAATTCAAATGATCTAATATAATGATCTATATTTTAATTTGTTACCTATTCGAAAAGATTTTCTCATCCTTTATGTCTAAAATAAATACGAAATCGTTATTGATTCATAAAAAGCTTGCTTTAGTGTTCGGGACACTGCTATTTTGAAGTTATCCGATTTTGCTATTAGCAAGGTGGTTTGGTCAGTTCGAATATATAGCGGGCCTAGTATCGAAGTCGGAATTAGTGAGAATTAGGTGGTCATAGCACTATCAAGTAATATCAACAGAAGTGAAACAGCATGCGCGCCTTAAATCAACCTTTTAACTTAGGTTATTGCAGAGTAAGTGAGTTGTAAATAGCCATATTTAATTGAAATGGAATCAAGAGCTTTTTTGCACCCATCTGATGGATTTTGCTACGCGTGTGGACAATTTAGAGCAAATAAAGTGCTCGGTGAAAGCGTCTGTCCTAGTGTGCGATGCCTACCAAGCGTATTTCGGCATTCTTGTGGTGGATTAAGGCAACCCCATGGCACCTTATTTCACATGCAAACACGTGCAGGAGAGCTCTGGAAGGTAAGGCAATGAATTGTTGTTTGCTCGATGACATTGTTCGTAAACTATCAGATAATTTTCTTAAGCAGAAATATATATTTATATATATATTTCTTGTATAATTACAGGCTAGCACAAGATAAAAAGAGTACCGTAGAAGTTTTCCGTCCCAGGAATTTGGCGGCAGCCGACTGACCACTCAAGGAACTATTTGTGCACGTTAGGCCCTTCCAAGCGTCGATCTGACAAGAGCATCCCTTCCATAATATATCCACAATTTTCTTCCTCCATGGCCCAAGTACCGCACTGTCCTGAGCTCCTCGCGTTAACCCTCTGGAAAGTGATCAGCCATCGACAGGAGGCAGCATCCAGTCAGAAAGCGAGGAAGATATTGCACATTCAGAATCTAATGTCACAGAAGGAACTGAGAATAGAAAGCCACACCTTTTCAACCAGAAAGAGCTAAACGATCTGATCAGAAACGTTAGTCTTACCAAGTTCAATGCTGAGTTTCTGAAATCTAGGCTTAAGAATTAGAACTTTTTGCATTCCAGTGTGAAAGCAACAGATAGTAGAAAGCTTCACAAAACTTGTTATAACTGCTTCAGTCGGAAAGATGGGCTTGCTTCAGCAAAAATATTACCGGTCTATTCAAGACTATAGGGATCACCTATAGTCCAAGTGAATGGCATATATTTATAGAAAATTTATCTATGAGCCTAAAAGTCGTACTGCTACATCACGGGAACTAGTAGTCCTCTCTCTCTCTCTCTCTCTCTCTCTCTCTCTCTCTCTCTCTCTCTCTCTCTCTCTCTCTCTCTCTCTCTCCCAATGGCACATCTGTGCATCTCAAAGAGGACTGCATTTCAGTGTCAAGATCTTGTTGTTGAGTGCCTTGAAGTATGGCGACTATGGCTGAGAGGTCACGGGAGCCTTCGAAATGATGTCATTCTTGATGGGTCTCCAAGACGATTTCATGAAGTTCCTTGGTTTTCCTTGCCTACGGGATAGCCGCGACACAAGTGGATCACACAGCACACACCCAGCGGATCTAGTTCTCTGTAGCGAAGAGCGACATCCAGTGGAAGCTATTGGAAGACCCCGGGAAGGTGCTGATGCCACCACTGCGCATCGAGCATCCTCGAGTAACTTGTCGAGCCCTAGACAATGAGTCATTAGCTTTTAAGTACCTCCAAGTAGTCTTGCTAGGGCTGCCGGAGGCAGAAATCAAAGCTGGTACCCTCGTGCCACCACACAAAAACAAGATCATCGTCAAGGGACGAGTTTTCTAAGAAGCTGAAAACGAGGAGAAAGTGGCTTGAAGCAGCTCTTTGCAGTAGTTCTTGACCACGTGGGTCATGGTCATTACAAGCCTGACAACCGCGAGCCGCTTTGAGCAGCTGGTTCGGGCTCTCATATAGAACAATGACAAAACAGGATGCAGAATGTCCCTCAAAGTCCATATACTAAATACCGATCGTGAGAGATTCAAGGATAACGCGGAAGCGGGAGGAGGAGCAAGGCGACTCTGAGGAGCAAGGCTACTCTGAGGAGCAAGGCTACTCTGAGGAGCCTGGCTCCTCTGAGGAGCAAGGCGACTCTGAGGAGCCAGGCGACTCAGAGGAGCAAGGCTATTCTGAGGAGCAAGGCGACGCTGAGGAGCAAGGCGAGCGCTTTGAACGTCGTTACCAAGGACAGCATAACGACAACATGCTGGTTGCTACGTTTGGGGGCTTCTTCGAGATAGCGATTTGCTGTACGGCCGTAATTCTAGAATATATCTACACATCTTTAAAATTAATTGCTGGCCTTGTCGCAAAAGCAAAGTTTTAATATAATATAATTCATTTGTATAGCGCCTCAAGACAACTTAATCTCTATTCAGGCGCTTCACATATGCCTCGGGGCTCGAGCCCACGACCTCAGTCAGACCTTGGTCGGGGCGAGCACCTTGACCGCTAGACCAAATCAGCTCGAAGTTTGAAGGGAATTGTGGCAATTTTCTATACTTTTGGACCGTAAGACATAAGGAAACAACACTTACTATCTACCCGTGGACCAAAATTATGTTACGTAGTATTATTATGATTATTATATTCCCAGCTATTGCCGCAGACTACAGAGAAAATTGAGGACTTGAAATTGAATCCTCGAGCTGCAGGATTTCTTTATTTGCTTTCTATTAAAAAATTTCCTTAGCCTGCTTATTTAAAATATGGCTGTACCACTCTCCAGATCGTTAATGTTAAAGGGCAAAGAGCATTCCTTAGTAATAACAATAACGAAATTTTTAGTTCGCCCTAAGAAAATTAAAAGGGAAATTTACAACCACCCGAGCGACACTTACAAAGGGGAAAAGGCTGACAAGGACAAAAGAATAGGACAAACTCAACCGAGAGGTTTAGAAGCAGACATCTAAACTGAATCAATAGCAGCGGTAGGTAATGCCAAAAAGTGGGTACTGACCTCACTTCAAGCTCACCCAGCGAGGTAGCGGCCAATAGCGCTACTGTCAAAGATCTCTACGAGCCAAGTAATCTATGCCAGGAAGTCTAAAATAGAAGTGAACCCGTGACTCTCCCCTAGCGGCCTATCGCATGAGTGGACTCTCGGAGGTTGCCAAGGCGGCGGCCGCCGTTCCATTATTCTCGCCAGCACCAACACTAAGCCCAGGCCCAACAGAAGAGCCGCTGCTTTGTTATCTATTCTGCGAGCAGCGGAGAGCTGGCAGGTCTCGCTGGTTTGTCGTATAGATCCGATGCAGCGTCACATGTCGGTTGCCCAAACCACCGATGGTCGGCGCTGACAGGAATTGAGATGTACAAGATCTCACCACAGTCTCGCTCACATTAGACTACAAAGACAATGCGAGTTTGGTCGTGAGGATGGGGCTCTAGCAACAGATGTCTCGCTACCTTTGGGCTGCCGGCAGGAGATTCCCAAATAAGCCTGGCAGACGCAGCAGCATTCTATAATGTATCTGAGTAGAGATACCGAAGTAGCGATATCCGAGGGAATCGCGATCCTGCAAGTTAGCAAGGTCACTGACTGTAGCCTAAGCTGTCGTGACAGCCGGCTCATGTGCCGGTGCGAGCGTAGGCTGGCAAGGGGTAAGGGGCAAGAAAGTGAGAAAGGGGATGGCCCTGGGGGAGCACGCCGACAGGAAGGCTAATACATTTAGACGACCATAAGCATAGAATTTCTTACGTTCAGCGGTATAAAAAGATGTGCTTAAACCAGTTTTTAACTGTACCAGTTTCCATATTCAACGCTCGTAAGAGCTTGAATTTTCAGAAGATTCCGAAACGATCAGAAACAGCCAGCACAGCTTGATGAGTCGGTCCCCTACCACCCTGGTGGTGCAACAGGTTTCCACTGTGTGATCAAGTATTAAGCTGCGTTATGACTGGTGCACGTTTTATTCAAAGGCTCCCGAGGTCGTACTTCGGTAGCTTCGAATAAGCTAGATCTACACAGTCCGAACTGTTCAGATTTAGAATCTACTAGCGCCGCCGTCTGGCGATGGGTACTTCTGCCCTTATCTGGAAATGGGAGAGATATCAAAACTGCTAATCAAATACCTTAGGGAATTGCTGAAAAATAGTACAAATATTGAGGCCTCTATAGACGAGAACGAATGCGTGCATATGCGAACGTAAGCACGCAATCTACTCGCTAGCAACTACTAACTGTTTTAGCACTTGCTATACTGAGACGCAGTTGAATGCAACATGAAGAGGACTCGGAAGAAGCGGGAACGATAGATTGTGCGCTATAAAAAAAAGTCAGTTCAAGGCATCCTAGTCACAGTTACTGTAGCATAGCGTAAAGCTGACATTTACTTTAACCGGAGTCTTAAGCACCAAAGTGTGTCGCACCTCAGAACTTCTAGCTCCACGCAAATGGATTTCAAGGACCTGCTTGAGCAAAAAAGCTTACAAGACTCCGTTTCTTGTATCAACTGTCAACTGCACGCCCAAGCGGCAACATGCCAACGGTGCCACAGCAGATAAGGTTGCTCCCTTCAATCTGTATATAAGAACCAGTTTATTTCAATGACTAATTAATTATATAGATATTTATTCATTGCTTCTATGTCGACGAAATGCAGCTGTAATTTTTATTCAAGGCTTCAGACTCAGCTTCAGACTCAGCCAGTCGCGGATATTGATCAGCTGAATGCTTTTATGGCAGACTTTTGATCTGGATGTCAGCCAATATTCTTACACTACAAAAATAATCAAATCTACCTCTGAACAGGATTAAAATCGTAATTGTAGGGCTGGAGTAAGTGTCTTTTCCCTCTTAAAACGTTTCTCGAGTTAATGATGAATATTGCCGCTAGATTAGTCTTTAAAGTCTCGTAGATTTCGTGAAGCTACCAAAAAGGAATACAATTGGATATCGTTGGCATGCAAGTAAAATGGAACGAACGTCTTTCAAATGTGTATGAAAGGCTAAACTTAATCCCATCTCTTCCAAAAAACTCACAGGCTTTACTGGGGCTACAGTCACGCTGCGAATTACTGCACTGATTATGTATATTCTCAGGTAGAGAAGTATACTCTAATATAGTTGGTGAGTCCGCATGGCGTTCAGAGTGATTTTATAATAATGATAATATATTTGTATAGCGCCAGCAGTGAACTGATTCTTTATCCAGACTCTTCAATATGCTGTAAAGGCAGCACGATGGGATGTTTAATGGAAGATCGCTCAATGTCAACCATTAAAACATGG
>WPIO01000093.1:680000-770000 GCA_009760855.2 Cristatella mucedo | reverse complement strand
TATTTGCTGCAAAGGGAAATGCAATTGAATGGTGAGTAATATCATATTTTTGCTGAATGGGGAATCCAATTCTTTTGCTTGTCATAATGTTTACGTGGCTTCATGGAATTTCATTTAAATTGGAACTTTATAAATACAATGCAGTGATCTCCATGTGGTTGAATGTATGAAAACTTCCTGGAGATACGATCATGCTGCTTTTGCTGAATCGCTGAGTCGTAAAAGCGTTTGGACTGGACCTTCTGTTTCGCAAAACCTTCATTCTTCACTGCTTATTGAAAGTCTGTTACTTTGGATGTGTTCAGCTAATAAATGTGCTGGGTTTTGCCTAGTATACCTCACGTATTTTCTAATTATGTGTACGATTGACCGAACCGGATGGCGAGACGACGCCAGTGATAAACACGATGAGTAGCAGACGAAATCTCTTGTGCTGCAGTGCATTGAGGTTGTCTCTTCCAGTATTTCCAGCAATTCTGAGCATTAATCGTAATTTAGTTTTGAGATCGTTTCTGACGTCCTATCAATCAGATGGGTATCTATTGGATAGGGTCGAAGCTAAAAGTGCTTACCTATTTCCAGCCAAGTTACCTACTGATGACCGGAAATCTGAAAAGCAAATGGTTCGGAAGACGCATTAAAGACAAGTTAATTCCTGCGACGGTTGTCGGGATGCATAACAATAATAAGTATAATAGTGTTAATAAGGTAACTTGTACAGCACCCTAATAGAGCTAAATCTCTATCCAGGCACTTAGCAACTCGCAGCAAGAGAATCAGCAAACACGGGTTGCAGAACTTGCACGGCTTGCACGTGCTTAGCCATCCAGGCGCAACCAAACAAGTGTAGTGCTTTGGCGGATGCTAAAGCACACAAGAAGGCTGACTAGGTGACTCCCATAGCCTAGAATAGAGCAGCCATGCTGCTGCAGAAGCACTGCTCATCTGGCCGACTGGAGGAGGAAAAAAGTTGGCACCTATAATCCAACAAGTTCCACTGCTGGACCCAGACGTCAGAAGCACAGCACAGCACAGGACTTAGCGTGACCGAGGCCTCTGATTAGAATTGGAGTGAAATTGGGTGAATTGGAGTGAAAGTGTGGCTTCCTCTCCTGTCAGCCAAGTCTGTGAAATCAGAGTCCGGATGTGCAATATCCTCTTCGCTGTCTCGCTCGCTGCTCTCTCCTGCAAGTGGCTGATCGCTCTGCAGAGGGGCTGGGGGGCTGTGAGCTCAGGGCAGTTTGACGGCGGAGTGATGGCTGAGTAAACGTGCAGGCGTATGATGAGAGGCGACACTTAAATGTTTGGAAGGGTCTGCCGTGCAGAAGCAGCAGTTGCAGAAGCAGCAGTTGCTTGAGTAGCGAGCTCTGAAGTCTGGACGGACGCTCTCGCGCCAGCTCGCTCGCTCACTGGTCGCATCACGCTCAGATGATGCAACTCGGTGCATATAATTAGTTTAATTATGGGGACACCGTCTCAGGCGTTACACCGAGATAGGGCCCGCTATGCTACCGACGAGCGAGGTATTTTAAGCTCGAGCGTCGCTAACCTTAATGCAAATAGCCATACCGAGGTAACGACGTCGGCTGGCGACTCAGCGGTTCCGCCCTGCCACCTTTGAATGCACGCATCGATGCCGGCAGCGATCGAAGCTTTAAAGGACGAGCGCTGGCTGTGTGCTGCGTCATACGAGGGGCACTGGCTTTAGTTTGACGGCTCGGTAGAGCTCGGCCGGTCGTAGGCAGCGGATCGTTCGTTGCTCTTGAGCTGTAGCACTTGGCGCTAACCATCGATGATCTACTCAGTAAACTACGGGCACTTAGCTTCCAGCCGCGCTTCTTTGCTCGTCTCTGCGTTCTCAAAGCTCGCACGGTTTCCATCGATGGAATCTGGGGGTTTAAGTGCGTAAGCTTCTAGTCTCAGAAAGTTTTCACCGTAACCCATTGGCGCGAGAGGGGGGGAGAAGCCAAGTCGGAGTAGTCACGTGGGACCTCTATTCCTTCGGCTACCGCGGCTCAGCCGCATTCGAGAAATGTGAGACTTGCATTTCCTAAAAAGGCCTCTCCAAAATGTCACACCGAGGCAGCTCAAAAAGTTGTTAATGCGAATCGCGTCGCCGAGCTTGGGACTCGTTGCTGGTTCTGACTGTTTCTGCTAGTGAGGGCAGCGGCTAAGTGGCGAGCAAAAGGAGAAGGAGCCGGTCTGCTCGCAGCCGGAAACGACCTGCAAGCAAAGCCGCCGTGCCGAGGAATACGACGCGCATTTCTTCGAAAACCTCTATCGAGAGGACAGCTAAAATAGCCTATACGACCAAATGTATACAAGCAGCTGTCGCAGCGTGCGTCGCAATTTGCTCTCCAGTTTTAGTCGCAGTGTGCAGAATTGGGAATTTCTGTAAAGCCTGGTTTTGACGGCTAGTCTTTCTTTCTACCAACGCGAGTCTTACCACGGTCTTCCGGTTTGTGGGAGGTTCAGATGGCAATCTCGCTTCAAGTCTGGTGGCCTACTCGCTCCGCCCACTGAGCGTTGATGGGGATAGCAGCGACGGTTCCCTACGGCCTGGCTTCGCTAAGGTAATTTCCGGTAGAATGAAACCTGTCCGCTATAGCCTTTATCTGCCTCAAAATCTGCTACTTATATTATATTAATAATATATATAATATATATATAATATAAACAGGGACTGGCCAAGAACTTATCGATGATTTCGCTGGTCAAGTTGGCGATGCCTGAACGGTATCTATGATTGGTCACTTGCTTAGTCTTGGCTGAAAAAGTAGAACCGGGTTTGGCTACTGAGTCTCACCCTAAGTCAAGTTGTTATGTTACTGTGTCTCCGGCAGCAGCAGCGCTGGTGGAGTCTCACGGAGACACGAGCAGGCGAACGTGATCGGTGAAATGAGACTCAATCTTTATTCCCCAGAGGGTACATATATATATATATATATATATATATATATATATATATATATATATATATATATATATAAGCTAGGGGCTGACTCACCACAGATAAGGGAGTGCATCCGTGATGAGCCACCATGGTGGGCCACATGCCCACATCAAAGGCCGCACTGAGCCAACCACCCAAACACCAGCCCACATCAAAGGCTGCACCGAGCAAACCGCCCAACCACCCACTGAGAGCGGGGCACCACACACCAGTGGCCGAGAAGCAACAGGCACACACATCAAAGTCTTACCCTAAGTCTGGACCACCCCGCGGTATTTGTGACGTATACACCGAAGACTCGAGTTGGGTGGAAGCAAGACTCGCCGTCTAAACCAGGCTTAAGGCTGTGACAGGTGACTGTGGGCGTGTTCTGGTCGCAGTGTCGTTCCGCCCCAGCCGGACTCACCCGCCCTGCCAACGGGCGAGCTGCACCGCAGCTCATTAAGCACTGCAGTCGAGACTGACCAAGCTCGACTTAATTCACGAAGGGTTAGCTGGGTCGTACGATCTCACTAGCGCTGCAACGACCTACTTTCTGCTTGTCCATTGACCAGTGTGGACGCTATCCACTCTCCCTCACTCCCTCACACACTCATCTCTCCTCGCGCTCTGCGGCTGCTTACACGACGGCTACTAAACCAGTATGTACGCTCACCCGCCTGCGTATGATATAGCCGCTGTCGTCTCACCCGAAACTAGTCTGTGGAGGCATCATTCATCGTTGTTCTTCGTCGCGCCGCCGCCTCTCGAGTGCACGCGAGCCCCCCCCCCCCCGACGACCGCGAGCTACCTATTGGATTGAGCTCATTCCTGCTTACATACACTAGAGTATTCATTTGCATGCGCAGTCGGTATTTTCAGTCAACCTGGGCATAACAAGCAATTACAAATTGACAGCACATTCGTGTACCTCTATACATATAGCATAGACAAACTGTGAAAGAGAAGCCGCGTTTACACGGTCTGGCTCGCTTCGGCCCTGCTTTGGCCTTTCTACCCAAGTCTCCAGGACTGGGGGTGTGGTCTGTGGCTGACGGAAGTCCGAAAGAAGACTGGGAAGCTAAGTTCTACTCGTTTGAAATGATGGGGACACAAGCCAATCAATGACCAATCATAGGCACCATCAGGGCACTGCCTGCTTCGAGCTAGACGATAGCAGCAATGGCTCCTTTCCAGCTGTTGAATCAGTACACCACGAGCTCTCAGGAGTTCGCTACACATGCCTATTCAGGCTAATTGCTTCGGTTTTTGAAGTAGTCTCAGTGATTGATCTTTTATCAACAGCCTTAGTACTTTCAACTTCGGCAATCTCACATGTAAGTGCAAGTTTATTTCGTTGCCGCATTAACGAATAATTTTGCAACCTTTATTATCGAAGTAAACATCAACGCACCAATTCAAGCTCACGTAATGCATCGAGACTTTTCCCCCATATTCATACTTTCAAATTTACATAAAAAACATAATAGTACATTTTTATTGAACTACTGAAAACTCGATCTCTTATAGGCACTGTATATGTGCTGTAAGGAAAGCATGTCAATATGGCTAGTGGGTTAGTGAGAACATTCACAGCGGCAGCAGCACAAGCACTCGAACACCAATTCACGCGGACCCAGCAAAGCGTTTTTAGCTTCTTTTTTCTGTCAGGTTATGGAATTCGTTAGTCAGTCAGCGAGTGAGCACGATTTGAGAGCAAAACGAACTAAAGGCACGGTATCTAAACTATTGGATGCTGCTTCGACGATCAGCTAACGATTTGAGTCACACGTCTATTGGTACGATACCTAGCAAGACAAGGAAGTAGTTCTACTATGTAGACTGGCGAAAGATAACCAAGCAAGACAATCAGCGATTGAGCGTGATGGTTAGATGTGGAAGGGTTCTTCTTAATGAAGATTTAAAACTTCACGATTCTATCACACAGGCCCTTAATTCCGAGCACATGGTGAGGGTCGCACAATGGCACAAACAATTACAGGGCGACTTCTCTTAGCCCGGCTGCTCGCCCGGAGCATCTAATGTGTAGGAGTTCGGTATTATCGTTTAGTTTTTGGGAAATTGGTAGACATCCATGACCGAATGTCTGCACGACTCTAAGCTGCTTGTTGTAAAACTATTGGCTCTTAGAAATCAGTTGTCAGAGATCACGTTGGCTTAGTAGAAGTGTTCAGAAGAAAGCTCCACCGGGAACAGTTACCGAGTAAATTATTAGCCGGCAAAGCTAAACATAATATTCCGAAATATTGTCGGTTTTCAAATGGCAATAAAAGAGTCAAACGTATTAACCAAATATCACTCACTATGTTAGGTCGTCAGAGGCCTGGACGAAAGCGGTTTACTACAGTAGACTGGGCCATGATAGTCCAGGAGGTAAGGTGCTCGCTCTTTACGACGGAGTTCGTGGGTTCGAATCCTGCAGTTGGGCGATCCTTTCTTACCAACTGCAAGCAGCGGTCAAAGCCGACAAGGGTCTTCTGCCGCTATAGAAACAAGGCTGCTAAATCAGCTAAGAGTTCTTTTAGACAGCGCCTTCAACGGGGGCAGTAAAAGTATACATGGGTACACAACTTTGCATGAAAAACGACCATTGTATGGATTCAAGTGCAAGAGAAATGACGATGTTTATAATACATTGGAATCCATTTATTCCGGGCTCGTGCATCATGCCCTGAAAAATGTCATTACAATTCGTGTACCGTTCCTGTAGCCAAACGACAGCCTTCACCAATAGAACGTTGTCCAAGTCAGAGGTTACGTGTTCTGAAGGTGAGCTAATTGCAGAGTCTGGTAAAGCAAAGAGCTATCTCTTTTGTAACCTAGGAATAAGTTCATTTAGTAGCCGTATAAATCTCAAGTTTGCCCATCTCGGGACTGACCGGAGCAGTTGTCGATCCAGTTTCAGCGGTCACTTTCAAGCAAAAAAAATGTGAATGAATGGTAAAGCTAAACAGATAAATATAGAGACAGCTAGGCCATGCTGCTGGATCACTAAGCCTAAGCACGAGTTCAGATAGCTGGTCTTCGTGCAACGATGCAGACAAAGACAGCATTGCTATGCAATTCTGTCAACGCTCAACTTCAATGGGTACATCGAATCGAGCCTTCCTCACACGTAGCATCGTATAATGGCTGTGAAATATCAGGCTAGCAAGGTGCAGTACGAGTCTTTTACTGCAGCTGAATCGATGAATCCTGGTGGCTATATGGCCGAATAAGGATACAACTACGTGTCGTCTCCAGCAACTTCTTCTTCGTCACTAAAATAGCCATCAGCTCGATAGATCTTCCGCTTGGTGGTGGCTACCGTGGTTGCACGACTATTGCTGAGTGGGCCAGCTGCCTTCTGCTCCTAAGAAAACAGGGTGACATCAAGTCAGCAAGGATTGTTCGTTCGACATAACACATCGAATGACGAACAACAACCTATCCTATAGAAACCGCATAAACTGACACTGTAAATAAAAAGCAGAAAAGCACATCGGGCGGCAGAACAGCTGAGACGTTTAGCAACACCGAGGACGTGCAAGAAAGCAATTCAGATGTTCCAGTTTAACACTTGCACGGTTCAAAGGCACCACACGCACGCACACACCATGAAAGCACCAATGTACGGTGCTGCATGATCACGTCAGCATGTATTTCCCACCTTATTCGCGAATGGTAAAGCACGATAAGGCTAATAACGAGTAAGAATGGTTCCTCACAGCAAGTACCCGTTGAGGAAATTACCCCAGGTTGGATTGCAGCTCTACAGCAAACAGAAATAGGTAAATGAGATACTATATGGCTAAAGAATTCGTGCCGAAAACCGCCTAGGCTTTGAGTGCCCTATTAAAAACTCTCCTGAGTAACACCCACTTAGTCTCAATGGCTTTGTGGAGTTACAGACCTAGAGATGCTGAGACTCGAGGCATATCTATTAGTCATTGGTATAGCCATGATTAAGTCAAGGAGGCAGCCAGATCTTGACATTTCCCGAGGCAGGCAATCATAAGAAGGCAAAGGAGCATGCAGGGCCTGTTGGCCCCCCACCCACCCCTACACCAGTAGTCACAACAAAAACGAATATTAGAAGAAATGCACTATGCTACGGTCGACATATTCAACACTTGAGAGTCAACTGCACATATGATGCATGTGGATGGATAAGTTACTCATTTAAGGGTGAGAGAAGTCCTTACAGCCTGAGAATAACAGTGGCTAGAGTGGGGATGGGAGATTGCGACTGATTTGGGATTTAGAGCAAGTGTTTCTAATTGCAGCGCCAAGGAGCCTAGTTGCTCAATGATTCGAGTAGAATAGCCTTGCAAGTAGATGCCACATATCATAGCCGAGAGGACACAAGCTCGAAAGGGTGTAAGATGCTCGCATGTGATGAACAAGACCAAGGTGTTTGCCGTTGACGACCAAGGTCGTGGGCTCGAGCCCTGCGACATGTGTGAAGTACCTGGATGAAGATTCAGTTGCCATAGGGCGAAATACAAATGAGTGACATAGTGCCGGCCCAAAAGATCTTCAGGCCCTGCGTTTCGGCCTGGTAAATTGAGCAAACAAGATAAATCGCAAAAGCCGATGCTGTTGAAATAAACTAAAGCATGCCACAGTTAAAGCACTTTCTTGTGCACAAAATTGCAATGAAATAAAAAAAATTTAGAAGTGCGTTGCTCCTCCATGATTTTCTTTACCGAGAAGCCTTCTGGGCTTTGACCCCGAAAATTTCTCGCATATGTCAGATGCGATTTTCTGCCATTCCTTCAGCAGAAGTTCGAATAATTGATTACAAATTCGAGGACGGGTAACATGTTCTCCTATTTTATGCTTTAACTTCTACCACAAATGTTTAATGGGGTTCAAATCTTAATTCTGACTGGGCCATTCCAAAATCCAGAAGTGATCGGAGGCTTGACTCATAGGGTTGTCAAAAAGTCCTTTATTATGCCTGTGGTATGCTTCGGATCACTGTTCTGTTACCAAATAAAGCCTACACCATGTATGCTAATCAGGTCCAAACCATGTATGCTATGAGCTGACTTAATGCCAACAATCTTAACAATGTCGAATTAGCGTTCTGCATTCATCATCCCCTGCACCAGGTGCAAGCACCCTACACCAGCAGCGCTAAGGCAACCCCACACTATTACCCAACCACCACGGTGAACTTGGATTCACCAGTCCACAAAACACCACTCAGCTTAGGTCCGGTGATGGTATTTACAGGCGAAAGCCAGCCTCCTACGTTAGTGCCTAACGCTAAGTAGCAGCTTCCTCATGGCAACTCTGGACCGGACGGCTCGACCTGGCTCGGCAAGCCTCTTTCTCATCGTTCTTTTGCTGCCAGTAATCCCTGAGAGCCCCAGTTCTTTCTCAATTTTCAATGAATTGATAAACCTGCTACTGGTAAACCTGCATTGCTGCCATAATAATAATGATAATAATAATGCACTTGATAAAACGCCCTCAGAGAACTCATTCTCTTTCTAGGCGCTTTACATTTGCTGCAAAGGGAAATGCGATTGAATGGTGAGTAATGCCATGCTTGATAAACAACATGAATAACATGGTTAGGGGTGACATGCACACGGTCAGCATGCAAATGTGGCTGGTGGCAGCATGCACTGTCAGCACGCATAAGCACATCAAGGACGAATCACCGGGACCCACTAAATGCAGACCTAAATAGGTGTGTTTTTAAAATCTTTTTAAATGTGGTCAAGTCAGGGGATGTTCTGACGCAAGTCGGGAGGCAGTTCCAGGCTTTGGGAGCATACGAACTAAATGAACGGTCTCCAAACGATTTGAGGTTTGTACGAGATATTGGTAAACTGTTGGATTCTGAAAAGCGGGTGATACGATGCTTGGCGTGGTGGGGGAATAGATCTGAGAGATAGGCTAGAGCCAAATAATGAAGTGACCAAAAAGTGAGCGAAAAAACCTTGAAGTCGGTCCTTTGCTTGACTGGTAGACAGTGCAGGTCGGCGAGAAGTGGTGTAATGTGGCAACTGTGACGCTCACGACAGACAAGCCTAGCTTCGGAGTTTAGCACCAGCTGTAATCGCCTGATTGCACATGCCGGTAGGCCAGTAAGCAGTGAGTTACAGAAGACAAGATGGGATGTCACAAATGCATGGACCAACTTAGACATGGTATCCTTATCTAAACAAGCCCGAATTTTAGCAATTTTATGTAGCTGAAAGTAGGCAGACTTGACTATGGGGAGCTGATGTGGTCGTCTAACGAGAGGTCACTTTGGAACATGACACCTAGATTTCGAGCTGATTCAACAGGAGATATGCTGGCAGAGCCAATTTTGAGCGTTAGCCTTTCCAATTTCTGAATCACACTTGCTTAGCCCATAGCTAGTAAGTTGGTTTTATCATAATTCAATTTAAGAACATTTGCTGTCATCCATGTGTGGATGTCATCAATACATGCAGCAAGGGAGTTGAGAGAATTCGAGGTGCTCGAAGGCTGGGAGGGATCAAAGCAAAGGTACAACTGAGTGTTATCCACATAGAAGTGAAGCCTAGATTGTGCTTGGCAATCACATCAGCAAGAGGGAGAGTATAAACGTGAAAAGAACCGGACCTCGCACGGAGCCCTCATCATCCGGTTGTCGCTTATCGTCGTACAGCGACACCTACTACTCCGAATCGGCGATTTGTCATGCCCTGTTCTAGGTTCTTCAATTGAACCTAGCTGCCGCTTCTGTAGCACTGATCATCCTTGCAATCGCTCGAATAGAATATTCTCCGTTTTTTCATGCAAGAATGGCACCCTTCTTGGAAAATCCGGCCATCTTCGGTTGAGTGCTGCTTACCACTGAGAGCCTCAGAACTCAAAATGGCCTAGCCACAAAATGGTATCCAGAAGGCATGGAATTGCCTCCGGACATTCTTGCGCGATTCACTGTAGCAGAGTGGTCATGTTTACGTGGACACATAGACCTAGTTTTGGGGGTGGAGAGATAACTCAAATGGCCCGGCACTAGTGATTTCCGACTTCACTCCATGCAAAGGTCAACGATACGGCAGAGGGTTAAGCTTACGAGCTCTATTGTATATCATTTGATAGAAAACACATGCTATTGATATGCCATAATTAGTTTGTGCAGTCGATAGGGAACACGCACTCAGCGGAACTCAAACAGTAAAGGGGCCATAGCTAGTGCAAACATGTTTTGGGCCGGCACTGTATATATACTATTGACATGCTTCATTTTGAATCCCCAACTAATCTATTGTGTATAACTATCATAGACAGTGGCAGCATAAACGGCAGCACATACGGTCCCTTAGCTAGCTATATAAAGCAACGCACATGAAGCATCTAATGCATTAGCCGCAGGTCTGCACAATAGCAATCCCGCAGTAGAAATGGTCTAGGGTACATCCAACGTGTTAGAGTAGACACTTCCAGCGATCGATGCCATACTTGGATAAGGCCAGCCCTACATCCAAGCAACCAAGTGCTGGAGGCTCTCTAGGTGATACTTAGCTGTATTTGCGATTTAAACCGTCGGAATCTGTTGCAGCGACTGATAAAATGAATGCTTGCCTTGCCGACATTCGATCCTGGATATCAGCAAATGTCCTTAAACTAAACGACGATATAACAGAACTGCTACTCATAGGACACCCCAAGTGTGAGGCTGGATTAGAAGGATTTGCTCTTCTAATGGGTGTTGCTGCTGTGCGACCATCACCGTGTGCTCGGAATTTAGCTATTGTCTTCGAAAACTGCCTAAATTATAAAAGCTTCGTTAAGAAGACTGATTCTACAGCTAGCCATCACATCCGATCCCTATCGAAGATTAGGAGCTGTCTTATACGGTGGCTTGTGCAAAATTTAACTAGCTCCTTGGTTCTGTCTCGGCTAGATTATTCCCTTCTGGCTGGCTACCCAAAAAAAAGCCACTAGGCCACTGCAGCTGGCGACGAACATAGTTGAAAGGCTAGTTTGTAAATCCCAGAGGTTTGACCATGTGTCTCCTTTAATGAAAAAGCTTGGATGGCTGCCACTTGATCAATAGATACAGAGCTAAGTTCTTATGCTGACTCACAAAGCCTGCCACGGCTTGGCTTCTTCCTACCTAGCTGAACTGCTGCACCAGTTTCAGCCTCCTCGTACCCTCAGGCACTGTATGGACAATAAATTAGCTATTCTATTTCTCCGCTTAAAGACCGTTGGCGACAGAAGCTTTTGCTCTGCAAGTCCTGAATTGTGGAGCTCGCATCCACAGTTCTTACGCAACGACAACTGCTGTCATGATACTGACTATGGCACATCCTTTCCAGCAGTCCTGACTCGCTACTTCCATGCTACTAACTACCTCAACTGCCCTCCTGACTCGGCTGTGCTTCCCACTTTCTCTTTGTTGAGTGAGATAAAGCTTGCTGGCTACCGAATGCGTACCGAAAGCGGCTTAGGCTGTGAGTGCGCTATACAAAACTCTACTGCATAACACCTACATAGTCTTTGTGGCTTTTTAGAGTTACAGACAGAGATACATTCAATTACATTATATAAACGGCCTCCTGCTGCTTTGGCAGCAAAGCTGCATGCATGCAATGCTGTGCCGGCACACACCCACCTGGTAACTCAGCGCCAAGGCCAAGCTATCTGACTGCTGCTGCTGCTGCTGGGTCCGCCGCTCTGAGCTAGCACTGGCGCCATCGTCGGCACTGTCGTCGTCCTCGTCTTCCGAGCTGTCACCCTGCTGCCGCTTCTTCTTCTTTTTCTTCTTCTTGGGCGGTTCTCTGTCACCGAGCAGATTGCGTGGACATTTGAAGCTGAGGTGACCAGACTCCTGGCACGAAGAGACATGATCAATGCAGTGTGGCAACACAAGCAAGCAAGCCCGAGTGTCAAGCCAACAAACCGCCTCAAGAAACGGATTAAAAAAGCGAGCACCCTATATACACTTATCAACAAACACACCCCACATTCGTAACAACGCGACTTGTCCGGGTACGTCTTCCTGCGAATGAACTCGGATGCTCGGCCGTTGTCCATAGCCACGTTGCACTTGATTGTACGACCAAACATCTGCAACAATAAGATAACTACATTTGTAGACATGGATTAGCAAGACCCGTGAATTACACGGTATAGCTCAGAATGGTCAGCGACACCAGCATAGAGGTCGAGCAAAGAAGAAAAGTGACCCAAACACTTTAGATCACGACTGCATAGCAGAATAGTGTCCACATTCAGAGATAAAAACATCGGCAGCTTGTGGCTCTGAAAAGTTTCCCAGAGAACTACAGTTAGCTCATTTACTTGCTCCAGCCACCCAGCGGAAACAAGTGCTAGTGAAGCTCGACATAATCCGCAGACTAGTGTGGCACAGGCACATAAACAGTACATGGAAGAAATCTTATAACAAAATAAGAAATCTTATAGCAAAATAAGACTGCCTCAAAAACCTTAAGAGTTACTTTGAATGTACTAATGAATATCAATACAGAGCAGAAAGCAGCACAAGTATCTACAGTTGGAAATTCGAACCGTTAAAGTTGCCATTCCACTGGACTTCAGTAATTAAGAATGATAACAACACTAGGAAGACGTTTGCATGGCACCAAAAGAGAACTTAATATCTCTTTATAGGTAATTCTATATCAATCAAATGCCCCCAGTCAGTCACATGCTAACCTCAGACAAACTTGTTGAGGATGGATGCACAAGAATGGCTCAGACAATAATGCTAAATATAATCTGCAGGCAGCATGTGTTGAAAAAGTTGAGACAGAGATCAAGTTCTATTAGGGCAGCGGTTGTCAACCTGTGGGTCGACCCCCTATGAGAGTCGAACAACCCTTTCACATGGGTCGTCATGGCCTAAGACCATCTGAAAACACGCATTTCCACATTTTGCGCACAATAATTGTACGGTTGGGGCTCGCCATAACACGAGGAACTATATTAAAGGGTAACGGCATTAGGAAGGTTGAGAACCACTGTCTTAGGGCATTACTTTAACTTCCTATTACAGGTATTGCTATTATTAATTAAGCTTCACTCTAGAGTCACAGCATACTGCCGTGAGTTAAAAGTAGCAAGAAAATCTACAATGCCTACATGGCAGCAAGTTTCCTCAATGCCACAAAAGTGGCCTCCGTGCAAAGATTTTTAACCACTGAAAAGAAACTGGTAACTTCCTCTTATGCCAAGTCATGCTTGAACCTTGGAAACACGAGCTCACAGTAACAGCACAGAGCCTGTAACTGCAACATCAACCAGCGACATCTCAGTCAATAAGTGTCATAATAGAGTTTCTCACACCAAACTTGAATAGTTCGCTCGTAGCCGATCTACAGCCGACAAGGAACAAATTTGTTCAGCTAGGATGCTACCCAGCCCATGAGCACAGCCTAACCCAATCACAAGAGGCATCAGCTAACCACTAATGTATGCAGCACATACACGAAAGGACATATTCGCAAGCACACATATACAGATAGACTGACAGACAGACAGACACATGCACACGCACACACACACTCTCTTTCGCACTCACGCTCTCGAGCATGTACACTCGCACAGAGAACTTAGAAACATATACGAAAAAATTAAAAGCTGATAGTACAAAATTATGCCGGATTTTGGATCACATACATTTTCGAGGACCCGACATACACGACACCAAATACCGCGAGTGTACATATATTCGTGTCAGCATCGTTTGAGGAAGTACACTCTTTGGTTCTCTTTAATATTCAATCTGATGTCAAATTACTAGTACACAATGACTAGAGGACATCAGCTCATAAAAGAAGCAGAAAATGGTTCATCGCGTACGGTAGAAGAACGATAAAGTCATCTAAAGATGCACTGAAGTTAACCATTGACTAAGCCACAGCAGTGTACACCCGAATTCTTGGGCCATTCACGAGTACCTCTGTATTGTTAAGGCTTTCAACAGCCTTCCATGCACTCTCACGCTCCAGAAACAAGACGAATGCAACACCTTTGCTCCGCCGCCTTTCTTTGTCTTTCATGATGGTCACCCTAAAATAATGAGATATTTGTATCAAGGAACGTAGAATAGAAGTTGACACTCGTTTTCGAAAACCACCAAAGTCTGCTGCCAATTGCGAACTTGTAACAGACTTGTTTTCCTCAACTGAAGCACTATGCTCTGGTGAGAATTGGGCCTTTCAGCACAATTAACACGTCAATCCATTCAATTTATAACCACAAATCACCAATATCATGAAAATGTATCTCCTTCATGTAACTGTAAATGTAAGTCCACAAAGCCAAAGGGTCTAAAAGGTTATTAACCTGGAGTTTTCTACAGTGCATTGTATATACTCAAAGCCTATACGGCTTTCGGTTTGCAAACAATAGACAACAGACTTGATCTCATGCAACAAGAAGAAAGTGAGAAGAAGCATCGCTTGAGTCGAGAGTTCAGTCGATGAAGTGAGCAGCATGGAAGTAGCAGCTCGGGATGGCTAGAAAGGATGTGCTACAGTCGGCAGCAGGTCGTCGTTGCACCAGAATTGTGGATGTCCGTTCCATAGTCAAGGACCTGAAGAGCACAAGCCTCTGTCCCCAAAAGTCTTTAAGTGACAGAATAGAGCAGCTAATGTATGGACCATGGAGGACTTGGGGCCACGAGGAGGCTGAACATGATGCAGCAGTTCAGCTAGGTATGGAGGAGCCAAGCCGTGGCGGGCCTTGTGGGTCAGCGTAAGAACTTTGCTCTGTATCCGTTGGTCAACCGGCATCCATCCTAGCTCTTTTAGCAAAGGTGACACGTGCTCAAACCGCTAGGTATGGAGGTAGGTAGCTAGGTATGGAGGAGCCATGCCATGAAGACCTTGCGACCATCCGAACATACAAGTAAGGATTTTCCTCTGTTGTAAGTTGATCAGTCGGAAACCATTGCAGCTCGTTCAGGAAAGGAGAGTCACAGCTGAATCTCTTAGATTTGTTCACAAACCTTGCAGCCATATTCATTACCAGCTGCAAAGGCTTTTTTCGGTAGCCCAGCCAAAACTGATTTACAGTAGCCCAGCCTGGACAGAACCAGCAAGCAGGTAAAATCTCTAGCCAGCCACCCTGGTCGGCTGTTCCAATTCTTAGACACAGATAAAAGTGATGGCTAGCTGTAGAGGCAGTCTACTTCACGAAACTTATAAACGTTATGCAGTTTTCAAAGGGGACACCTAAATTCCGAGCACATGATTATGTTCACACTACAGCATCCATGTATCTCCGTCTGTAACTCCACAAAGTCATAAAGACTACGTGAGTGTTACACAGGAGTTTTGTATAGCGAACTCACAGCCTAAGCGGCTTTCGGTACGCATTCGGTAGCCAACAGATTTCATTTCATGCAACGAAGAGAAACTGGGAAGCATAGCAGAATCAGGAGAGCAGTTGAGGTAGTGAGTAGCATGGAAGTAGCAGCTCAGGACCACTGAAAAGGATGAGCCATAGTCGGCAGAAGAAGAGCAGTTGTCGTTGCATAAGGCTTATGGGTGCTGACACTGTGCATGCTGCCACTAACCACATTTGCATGCTGACCTTGTGCATGTCACCCCTAACCATGTTATTCATGTTGTTTGTTTATCGAACATGATATTACTTACCATTCAATTGCACTTCGCTTTGCAGCAAATGTAAAGCGCCTAGAAAGAGATTAGTTCTCTGAGGGCGCTTTATCAAGTGCATTATTATTATTATTATTATTATTAATTGTGAAAGCGAGTTCCACAGTCTAGGACCTGCAGAGCTAAAGCTTCTGTCGCCAACGGTCTTTAAGCGAGGAATGGAACAGCTAATTTATTGCCCACACAGGACCTGAGGGCGCGAACAGGCTGAAACCGGTGCAGCAGTTCAGCTAGGTAGGAGCGAAGCCGGTGGCAGGCCTTGTGGGTCAGCGTAAGAATCAACTACAAGACCATAAAGTCTTCTAGTCCAGCTGATTGTTTAGGATATCTAATGCGTAATAGTTCGGTTTTGTTGTTAAAGGAAATTGGCCGACCGACACCAAGCCAGAGCCACCGGTTAGTAGGACCTCTACTGCCAGTAACACATACTGAATAATAATAATAATAATAATAATAATTCACTTGATAAAGCGCCCTGAGAGAACTCAATCTCTCTCTAGGTGCTTTACATTTGCTGTAAAGTGAAATGCAATTGAATGGTAAGTAAAATCATGCTTGAAAAACAAACGAGATGAAAAATATGGTTAGGGGTGACTGCACAGGGTCAGCATGCAAATGTGGTTAGTGGCAGCATGCACAGTGTCAGCACGCATAAGCACATCATAGACGAATCACAGGGACCCACTAAATGCTGTCCTAAATAGGTGTGTTTTTAGGTTCCTTTTAAATGTAGTCAGGTCAGTGGATGTTCTGGCGCAGGTCGGGAGGGAGTTCCAGGCTTTGGGAGCATATGAACTAAATGCACGGTCTCCAAAGGATTTGAAGTTTGTATGAGGTATTTCTAGACTGTTGGATTCCGAGAAGCGGGTGGTACGATGCTTGGCCTGATGGGGTAGTATATCTGACAGATAGGCTGGAGCCATAGAATGAAGAGACCTAAAAGTGAGCGACAAAACCTTGAAGTCAATCCGTTGCTTGACTGGTAGCCAGTGCAGTTCGGCGAGAAGTGGAGTAATGTGGCAACTGCGCCACTCACGACAGACAAGCCTAGCTGCAGAGTTTTGCACCAGCTGCAATCGCCTGATCGCACATGCTGGTAGGCCAGTAAGCAGTGAGTTGCAGAAGTCGAGACGGGATGTCACGAATGCATGAACTAACTTGGACGTGGTATCTTTATCTAAACAAGCCCGAATTTTAGCACTTATGAAGCTGAAAATAGGCAGATTTGACTGTGGAGCTGATATGGTCGTCGTCTAACGAGAGGTCGCTTTGGAATATGACACCTAGATTCCAAGCTGATTCGACAGGAGATATGCTGGCAGAGCCAATTTTGAGAGTCAGCCTTTCCAATCTCTGGATCTCACTGGGTTTGCCCATAACTAGTAAGTTAGTTTTATCATCGTTAAGTTTTAGAAAATTTGCTGCCATCCATGTGCGGATGTCATCAATGCATGCAGCTAGTGAGTTTAGAGAATTTGAGGTGCTCGAAGGCTGGAGGGATGAAAGCAAAGGTACAACTGAGTGTCATCCGCATAGAAGTGAAAGCCTAGATTGTGCTTTGCAATCACATCAGCAAGAGGCAGAGTATAAACCGTGAAAAGAACCGGACCTAGCACTGAGCCCTGAGGTACTCCATATTTCAGAGGTACTTCAGATGATCTTTGTCCATTCACGTCAATACTCTGGAGTCTCCCACTGAGATAGGACCTGAACCACTGCAGAGCAGTGCCAGTGATGCCCAGGCGAGATGAGAGGCGCTCTAGAAGAACTTTGTGATCGATGGTATCAAAAGCTGCCGAAAGATCAAGCAAAACAAGCAGAGACACTCTACCCATGTCTGCATTCCTAAGTAGGTCGTTGTATACCCGAAGCAATGCTGACTCTGTGGAGTGATTAGCTCTAAAGCCAGACTGGAACTTACTAGCAAGGTGTGAGGTTTCGATATACGAGTTTAGCTGGTCCGCCACGACCCGTTCGAGTGTCTTTGATAGGAATGGTAGAAGGGAAACTGGGCGGTAGTTGCTCAAGTTCTCTTGGTCAAGTGTAGCTTTCTTGAGAAGTGGCCTGACTACAGCTTTTTTGAAAGGTACTGGGACATGACCTGAGGCTAATGACATATTAATTATGTTAGTTATGCATGGCAGCAGCAGATCAATGCAACGTAGGAGCTGGACAGTGGGAATAGGGTCCAGAGGACTTGTTGTCTTCTTTGATTGAGATACGAACTTTAGGACTAGATCACTAGTGACCTGCTTAAATGCAGTCATTGAGGTGCAGCCAGGAACCGAGGAACAGCATTCTAGTGGGGAGGTTGTCATCGCAGGGATGGATTCCCTGATCTTGTCTATTTTCTGCACAAAGAATCGAGAGAAGCGACTGGCTAGATCATCATTAGGATCATCAGGTAAGGAGCTAATCTGGGAACGGTTGAGGAGATGGTTTATTGTCGACATCAGCATTTTTGGATTGTGCATCTGTGATTCGACAATGCTTTTATAAAAACTAGACTTAGCCTTTGCTAGGATCGATCGGTACGACCTACAGTAGTCTTCATATGCCTGTCGATGGACAGTTAGTCCGGATCTTTTGTATGCCTTTTCAAGCTTTCGTTTAGTAGACTTGGCTAGTTTAATGTCTGTGGTAAACCATAGGCCGTCTGGGCGGGGGCGCACAATGCGCTTTGTCAGAGGTGCAAACTCGTCTAGCGTGTCAGCTAGTGTCGTGTTGAACCAATGATGACAGATCGGAGGGAGGATTGAGCAGCAGAGGTGAAGCAGATATTCTCGCACGGACAGCATCGATGTCAAGGGTCTTGAGGTTTCGCGATTCACAGGTTATTGTAGAGGAGGATGTGGGCACACACTGTAGATTGAATGAGATCTGCATGTGGTCAGATAAGCATGATTTGGTAATAATTGGTGATGACAGAGTGCAGTTATACGAGAAAATCTGGTCGAGTGTGTGACCCTTGATGTGGGTAGGGCCATGCACATGAGCCACAAGAGACAATGAGTCAGTCAATGCTCGAAAGCGTCAATGCACGAAAATCATGCACAGGTTAGCACAAAAAGCCGGGGCTCTGCTTTCCCTCGTAACCGACTTTTCTTCTATGTGATGCTATTCAAGTTTTAAGCGCAAGGCGAGAGTTGTGGTCCGGGGCATCGAGGACAGCAGCTCTCTGCAGCTAATGTCATTTGTCCCTCCCCCACACACCGCGAATATCGCACAACGCTAACTGTCGACCTTTTGTCGTCCAGTTACCAAGCTAAAATAACGAGAAGTCATTTGCAGGTCACTGAATATATATTGGACAGACGGTAGATAGTGTGGATTTGAAATATCAGTACCTTACAGCAAGCTCGGTTTCTAAACACAGAAGTTAGCGCCAAAGAACGTGCGAGCAGAAATATCTGCGTTTTAGTCACCACGGGGACTACGAGTGCTGTCACTTACTTGACTACCTTTCCGTACTTTTCAAATATCTTGTGTACATCATTATTCGTCAATGAAAAAGGTATATTTGAGATATAAACGGTGCTTCGACTCGGTGCAAGGCCACCGCTCATTCCAGACGCGTTTGACCTTCTTAACCTTGACTAATGGAACTGCTGTTAAAGTCGCGGCAGTTGTCGGCTCCGTCGTCCTAGACTGCTTCTGTAAACATTCAGAACCATGCCAAGGCTGGCTGTGCTCAGCAGAAAGTCTCTCTATAGTGCCTCCGGCACACGTATATGAAGCATGTTCGTACGCTTATTCATCAATGATATGCGGCAGTTGAGGATTAGGTTCACGTGTGAGCGCGCCGGCTCAAGCCGCAATTCATGACGTACTACGGGCTGGTAATATAATATAGCGGCTTTCAGTCCGTATACGGTTGCCAACAGACTTCATCTCACGCATGAATCAGGAGGGCAGACGAGAAAGTGAGTAGCGTGGAAGCAGCAGCGCAGGACGGCTGGAAAAGGATGTGCCGCAGTCGTAAGCCGGAGGGAAGATTTCGTTCCGTAAGAAGTATGAGGAACTCGCTGTGCATCGTGTGCTCACTTACATCAAATTATGCCTAACTTTGAGCTTAGCGCGCGCTTTTCTAAAGTTTGAATGCGCGTGCGCCGTGGACTGTGCTTGTCGGAAAAACTCCATGGCCTTGCCGTACTTGCAGTTGCAAAGTATGCGGACAAAACAAACAAAACGAAGCGCGGAAAATAAGCGTAGCGGCTGCCATATGCATCACGCTCATATTCTAAGGGGAGAATAAGAAGTCTCGTGGCAGATTAGAAATGGCCCTCTGAAAATGCCACATGGCCGGTCTATCCCGCTCCAGGGGTAGTTCTCGCAAGAGTCAGAGTGGTCCTAGTGCAAAAGCTTAGCGGGAAAACTTCGCCGCTTACTGCGTTAGGACTAAATAAACGTGCATTTGAATGCCGGCATTGAATATTCATCGTCAAGGTGCAGCACATGGGTGAAGGTACAAAAGCGTCTTTTCAGCATTGACTTCTAACCCAAAAGCACTTTCACTAAATGGAGAGCCCATGCAGCGAGTTTCCATGAATATACATCAAAGAGTGTGGAAGAATTAGCGTTTTTAATCAGAATTACATTCACCCGGTGTTGTAAATAGTGCTTGCCTCTGATAGCTTTGACCTGTATAGAATTGCATTGGTTGACCTGTTAGTCTAACAAAATTTAAACCTCTAGAGATGACTTGAAAAAAACTTGCCATTTTTACTCGGTTAACAGACGATCGCATCAGATCCACAGTAACGTCTGCCTACTTTCAGCTACATGAGATTATTAAAATTCAGGCATGTTTAAGTAGAGATACCACATCTAAATTAGTCCATGCATTTTTGACATCTTGACTTCTGACATCTTGATTTCTTGACATTCTTGACTTCTGGAACTTACTGCTTGCTGGCCTACCAGAATGTTCAGTCAGGCGCTTATAGCTGGCGCAAAGCTCCGAACTTGGCTTGTCTGTAGTGAGCGTCGCAGTGGCCACATCGTGCTACTTCTCGCCGACCTGCACGGGCTCTCGGTCAAGCAACGCATCGACTTCAAGGTTTTGTCACTCACTTCTAGGTCGCTTCATTCTTTGGCTCCAGCCTACTTATAAGATCTAGTGCCTCACAAGGCTAACCATCGTACCACCGGCTTTTCGGAATCAAACTGGTTACCTATACCTCGTACAAATCTCAAGTCCTTTGGAGACCATGCCTGTAGTTTGTATGCTCCCAAAGCCTGGAACTTACTCCCGACCTGCGTCACGATATCTCCTGACTTGAATGCATTTAAAAGAAACTAAAAACGCACCTATTCGTCACAGTATTTAGTGAGTCCCTGTGATTCGTCCTTTATGTGCTCATGCGTGCTGACACTGCTGCATGCTGCCACTAACCACACTTGCATGCTGATCCTGTGCATGTCATCCCTCTGCATGTTGTTCGTGTTGTTTATTGAGCATATGCTACCACCAACCATTCGATTGTGCTTCCTTTGCAGAAAATGTAAAGTGCCTAGAAATAGATTGATATATCTGAGGGCGTTTTATCAAATGTATTACTATTATTAGTTTTACTATTATTAACATAAGTCAACCTTGGTTGTTTCAGCGTTCGGAGGCGATGGTGGCTGCAGAAAACTTAACAGCTATCTTTTCGTTTTTCTTTGCAGCATGAGCCATTAGGCCTAACTGTAGCAGCAGAAGCAGCGTTGGAATATTCTCCATTAACCCCTTTCAATAACAACGAGAAATGAATGGAGAATGGGCGCAGCAAGGATTTAAGTCGGGGACCCGAACCTCGATCTATAGGGGGCGTGGCAAATGATAGAGGACTTTTTCAAAATCTGCATCCAACGCTCTTTAGCTCACACTTTATGGTTGTTCAAACTCTCACTTTTATTTTAGCAGTTCAATTTCGATATTCCTTTAACTTTATAGAAATTTTGGAATGCTTTTAGCCTCATGCCGAAGATGCGTTACCAGGATGTCTGCTTCTCTACGCTAAAACAAATTATTGTGTACCCCTATTTGGAGAGCCGAGGGCTCTCAGAGCACCCGCGGCTCTAAAGCTGCTGAGAAACGCACCTTCGGCGCGCTTGTCAGCAGTTTTCAACCTGTTTAAAGTTATTCTCCAGAAACTCGCAAAAATCCCAAGAACTGTAAAAATGTAACCGCCCCTTAAATAACATTGAAGCCAATCTGGAAACCGTTGACAAACGCGGGTGAACGAGGCTTGCCACCCAAACAGCCTCTTTAACTCCGAAATAAAACAAGGTGCTCCTTTTGAAGAAATGTCTTGAATCTGCGACTCCCACAGGCTGCTACAGCCAACTACGTACCTGATTCGTATTTAATAGTTTTATTCACTTGAGTTCCTAAGCGAGGTAGCCCATATCGGAAATCTCGGTGGTTCCCTGGAGATACGTTATGTTTTCACTGGTGGCGACAGGTTAAGTACAGCTACAAGTGCAAATTAGCAAATTATCCCTCATTAATAATAGTTATACATTTGTTAAAGCGACCTAAGAGAACTCAAATCACTTTACATTTGCTGCAAAGGAAGCGAGATCGAATTGTTAGTAGTTGCATGCTCAATAAACAAGAATAACATGGTTAGGGATTGCATGGATAGGGTAAGCATGCAAGTATCGTTAGTGGCAGCACACACGGTGTCAGCACGCATAAGCACGTAAAAGAAGAATCGCATGAACCCACTAACTGCTGCAATAAGTAGATGTGTTTTAACTTTTTTTTTAAACGTGGCCAAATCAGAGGATGTCGTCACGCAAGTTGGAAGTGAGTAAGGATTGGGCGAAAAGGTCTCGAACAGGTGCAATTGTTAGGCATGTGGCATTCTGCTCGGGGCTCGAAATTCAGAGCGAAACCTGCCGGCGGGAAGCGGACTCGTCTGCTGAGGTCTGAGAGTCTGAGTTTTGATTGAAAAACGTAGCATAAACCTCTGTTACCAGCGGCCTAAACAAGGAGGATACAAACAGCACAGTCACCTTCCATGTAGGACGTGAAAATGCACAGAAGCTGAAACTATTCCAGTAGTTCTGTTAAGTTTGTGCGGGCAGTCGCCCACGGATCAAGACGGCTCATGAAGATGCGGTTTATTAAGTTAACTTGGAAGGTTAGGATTAGATACAGAGGTCCTTGCAAACTATCACACAGTTTCACTTCTTATTTTCTTGTCGAAGATTCTTGAAAAAATTGTTGCTAAGCAGCTAGTTGAACATATTGAAAAGAATGAAATGTCAGAAACATTTCAATCAGAGTTCAAGAGGCAGCACTCCACTGAAATTGCTCTCCTCCGTGTTAACAATGACATTCTACGTGGCAACGACGACGGGAATGTCACTGCTCTAGCTTTGCTAGATCTGTCAGCTGCCTTCGACACCATTGATCACGAAGTTCTGCTTGAACGATTGAGAACAACGATTGGTCTGGCAGACGAAGCACTGGCGTGGTTTAAATCATACTTGTCTGATCGTGTTCAATCCGTGTCGTGTGGGGGTCAGGTCTCAGACCTGAGAAGGGTCACCTGTGGAGTCCCTCAAGGGTCTGTACTTGGTCCCTTGCTGTTCTCCATTTATACGCAACCTCTGGGAAAAGTGATTAAGGCCCATGGAATAGGATATCACTTCTATGCTGACGATACTCAGCTGTATTTGTCATTTAAACCGTCGGAATCTGCTGCAGCAACTGAGAAACTGAATGCTTGCCTTGCCGATATTCGATCCTGGATGTCGGAAAACTTCCTGAAATTAAATGACGATAAAACCGAACTGCTTCTCATAGGACACCCTAAGCGTGTAGCTGAATTAAAAGGCTTTGCTGTTCTAATAGGTGATGCTATTGTGCGACCTTCACCTCGTGCTCGTAATCTAGGCGTCGTGTTTGACAGCTGCCTCAATTTCAAAAGTTTCATTCAGAAGACTGCCTCTACAGCTAGCCATCACATCCGATCCCTATCCGAGATTAGAAGCTGTCTCCCAAAGTGGCTTGTAAAAAATTTAACTAGCTCTTTAGTTCTGTCTCGGCTTGATTATTGTAATTCCCTTTTGGCTGGGCTACCAAAGAAAGCTATTATGCCACTACAGCGGACTATTAATATGGCTGCAAGGCTGGTCTTCAAGTCCCAGCGGTTTGAGCACGTGTCTCCTTTGCTGAAAGAGCTAGAATGGTGGCCGGTTGAGCAAAGGATACAGAGCAAAGTTCTTACGCTGACCCACAAGGCCCGCCACGGCTTGGCTCCTTCGTACCTAACTGAACTGCTGCATCAGTTTCAGCCTGTTCGCGCCCTCAGGTCCTGTGTGGACAATAAATTAGCTGTCCCATTCCTCCGCTTAAAGACAGTTGGCGACAGAAGCTTTAGCTCTGCAGGTCCTAGACTGGGGAACTCGCCTCCACAATTCTTACGCAACGACATCTACTCTCCAACTGCTGACTATGGCACATCTTTTTCAGCGGTCTTGAGCTGCTACTTCTATGCTACTCACTACCTCAACTGCTCTCCTAACTCTGCTATGCGTTTTGCTATGCGGTTGCCGTTTACGAGTCGCTAAAGGGTTTCAGGGAGGGACTACCAGGCTTAGAGGCATTTTGAAGGCTTGCTTGGTAGCTCCTTCGGCAGGCAACTTCAAGGTGATTCTGCTCAGGGCGTTAGCTCGGGATATGTCATACAGGGCTACAAAGGCCGCCACGTCGGACAGACTTCCGTCGTAAACATTCGGGGTAATTTTCCCGGGAGGACGTATGAGAGGGGTTGATCTTTTTCTTTTTTTTTAGATTTTTGAGAGACCTTATTCGTTCTAAACAGGTCTAAAGAGGCCATTCGAACCTTTCTGAAAAAAACTTCTGGCTTTCCTGACGGGTAAACAATTTCTTTTCTTATGTGGGTATCGGTTCTAAAGAAGCTTTCGGGCGGTGAGCCGTTCGCTCAGAGCTTCAGGCTCGCCCAGAACGTTAAAAGGCAACTTTTTTTCACAGAGGAGACCAAGTCTTTTCGAGAGCATTTTATAGAGCAGGCGTTGATATCGTGCCACGTCCCTAAACGTAGAGCTATAGCGATGTGCCAAAATTCTCGCTAAGCCAGAAGTAAGAAGCTGCTCCATTCGATCGAGGCACGAAAGCGAAACTGAGAGACTGCTCGGTGATTGTAAGTCCTTCTTAGGTTGCTCCGAGAGAATTTCTACTATTACACAAACGGAGAAGTTCAACTGCTGCAGCGTCTGAACGTTTAAGTGCGAAAATAGCGACTGAACCCAGTATCTATGCCCACACCGTCGCTACCGATAAGCACTTTAAATTGATGCTTGCTAGGCCAAGAGCGCCATTTAGCGCTTGATAACTGCGGCCAAATTAAGTTTCTGCTACGGAGAAAATGTGACCCGTCAAACGCATTGACAAAAAATTTTGTTCAAGTCTTGGATTATTTCTAAATTCACCGGACTAAAGTTTTTATAGGTAATAATAATAATAATAATAATAATAATGCGCTTGATAAAACACCCTCGGAGAACCTAATCTCTTTCTAGGCGCTATACATTTGCTGCAAAGGAAACACGGTCGAATGGTGAAAGGTATCGTGCTTGATAAAGATCATGAATAACATGGTTAGGGTTGACATGTACAGGGTCAGCATGCAAGTGTGGTTAGTGACACCATGCACAGTGTCAGCACGCATAGGCACAACTAGACTCCCAGCGAGAACGAGAAGATGCCTTACCAATCTCAGGATTTTAACCACGATTGCAACCTCTAGAAAAAATATCAATGTAAAGTGATATTTCAAAATCTATCCAAATCTATTTATGTAGCAGATGGTGAAGACCTCTATTTATGCTCTTAATGTAATTAAGTTACTGTATATTGATGACATTATTCCGTAATGATTCCACAATAGGCAGCTTGGCTAGATGTACACAAACCGTTATGAGCCCATGATTAAGTTTGCGACCCCTTTGGACTGTTGCAGAATTTTTTCTGATGCTCTTCAGCAAGCTAAAGCAAGTGCATGAGTATATTGTGATCAATCTAATGATAAAGGCAGAAAGTTTTCACAAGCGAATAAAACGTGATGAAAGCTTTGAAGTTCAGTATTACTTACCATTCAATTGCATTTCACTTTACAGCAAATGTAAAGCGCCTAGAGAGAGATTAAGTTCTCTGAGGGCGCTTTATCAAGTGAATTATTATTATTATTATTATTATTATAACTCGTGGGCTTGAGACAAGAGTCAGTAGGTTTAGTGCAATATATATTTCACTGCTTCGGCTGGCAGCTAGTCAATGACTTTTGTTCAAAATCACCATCGTGCTTTTTGCTGGCTCTGCTGCTTGTTTGCCCTGCTTTGTACTGTCTTCTCTTTGCCTATAAGAAAGACAGCCTTCATCCCTCATAGAGGTTTGAGCAGTTTCTGACCTGGCACAGATGTGTATATATATATATACACACACACACACACACACACACACACACACACACACACACACACACACACATATATATATATATATATATATATATATAATTACATTATACTTCCATAGCTCCCTAAGATAACCTAAACGCTACCCAAAACACACCTGTTTATTACAGCATTTGGTGGGTCTTGGTGATTCGTCCTTCGTGTGCATGTACCTGCTTATACTATGCCTGCTGCTTGTGAACATTACCTCCAATCATTGGTAATTATTTCTATATAGCATCGGTAAAGTTCCTAGAAAGAGATTGAGTTCTCTGAGGGCGCTATATCAAATGTATTGTTACTATTATTATTATTATTGCTTCCAACGTGAGGTTCTAATGCAACGAGCTGCTTGCGTACCAAAAGCGGTTTAGGCTTTGAGTTCGCTATAGAAAACTATGCTGCGTAACATTAACCCAGTCTTTGGGGCTTTGTGGAGTTACAAGTGGAGTTGTATTACATTTGATCGCTCGAGACCTGCTCCTCGGGGTTGCTCCGCAACCAATTCAAGTGCAGCGCTGTAATGCTGCTTGACCTCTCAGATCGACCAGCATCATAGCACGTAGGAGTTGCTCATTGGCAGGGTGTCACTAAATTTCAACTCTACCTCGCTGCTCTGCATAGGGAGCGAAATTTCGCGACTTTAACGGATCGGCTTCAAGTTGGCTCTATCGCCTAACCTCAGAGCCAGTAGCGTATCTTTGCATGTAATGCCGGAGAGTCGCAAAGAGTAAGTGGGTGGTTTCGGTAGCGCTCAAAGCCAGAGCGGTTTTCGGTGCCAACCAATAGCCACCAGACCTAATCTCACACAACAAAGAGTAAGAGAGAGTAATTGCTAAGTCAAAAGCACAGTCGAAGAAGTCAGCAGCGTGGAGGTGGCTGCAATGGATGGCTGGAGAATATCTGGCAGAGTAAGTAGCCAGAGAGATATCTTTGTGTAAGAATCGAGCAGTGTCCGCTGACTGTGAGCAAACGTCGTCTCGCAGCCTCAGCAAAGGACGATAGGATATATACCATACAATCTCAGCCACTCTTTCTTATGCAACCTGGTCGGCTCTACCTTATACACTGGCAACCCACATCGCTCACCATCCGGACATGTTAAAAAAAGCCTTCACAATACCAATCGTGTAAGGGCTGTCACACCTGAAAGCGACCGAAGCCCAAGATAACACCCAGTGAGCGAATTGAGACCGCAGATAATTCTTGGGTTAGGAGAAACCCGGGGTCACTTTCCTGTCCGCACGCTCATCACAACGTCATCCAGCGGTTTAGTGATCCCAATCGCGGTATAACTTTGCCTCTAGTTACATATGTCAAGTCTACGTCATGAAAATGTGACATTTAAAAAGAAACTAAAACCCATCTGCTCCCCACAGTACTCGGTCTGCCCGCATGAGTTGTGCATTATGTGCTCACGCCTGCTAAAATTATGCATGAAATAACTAGTCGCGGCCCCTCTCACCCACCAGAACGGCTGAATCGCATGCTAGGCAGCGTAGACCGAGATATTAGCGTCCAGTTAATGGCTGCAAACTGACGCTTTCCACGAACCAAATTTCTCAGTCGCTATGGGCTCCAAAGAAGCGTTCCGGACGGCAGTTTAGCTGCGGCTCCTGAAAACAAGCGCCGAGACTGTCCGCGATAATCTGGAGACCTCTCGGCTCCCTTTAATGCTAGTTTCCTAGGGTCAGGACTGAAAGCCTAGTCGAGTTAAGAAGCACGCACGAGTCGCGCCTGCCTGGCGTACACAAAACTAGTCGAGACACGTGTCCTTACAGTGCATAACCAGCCCACCCCTTGAGGGACACGTCTGCATAGTTCAAATTGCTTTCGTGATTGCCGAGAGTGCCGCACCGGCCCGGCCCCTCCTCTCAAACCCCAGTGAGGCTGGAAATACGGCTGCCGCGAGGATCGCCGCCTCCCGGAACAAGCGCGGCTCGGCCTTCGCTAACCGACCTCCAAGCTCCCTTCGTTCGCTGGGCGTCTGCCTGCGCGGCGACAGTTCAGCCCGGATGCGCTTGAAGGGTGACGCGGCGCTGCGAAATGCCACCGGAGAAGTTCTTGAGCATGCACATTAAAGACGATAACTCCACAAAAATGGCTTTCGGTAAGCTACGAGAAAACGTCACGCCTGTATATGCATGGCTAGGACGGTATCTCGCCGAATTCTGCACGCGACAGCACGGATAAACGCGTGGCCGTTAGGTTATATCGTTATACTGCCTCGTTAAAGGTACAAATAGATTTCTCGATTCCCGCATTCATGTCACAGCTCGACGATATTCGCAAGGCAACCGCCGAAAAATAGCCGACGGGGCTACAAAGAACTCGTCCGCTGCGCGACGAAGGCTGCTCATTAAAACGCACCTCCGGATGGTAAGAAGCGGGAGGAGGGAATCCCTGCGGCGAAACCCTGACCTTAGGCCTGCTTGCTGGCCAGTACAATTCTGAATGGCGCTTGTCATCCGGTAGGCGCATGCGATCCCATGGACGTCACCGGCGTCGCTCTGAAGCTCTCCGAGGCCAACGGCAATGCCGTGAAGCAAGCCTTGTATAACACGGCGGCCAACATCTTCGTCGTCATCACCTGCGGTGCTCTCGTCGCTCTGTACTACGTGCTAGAGTCGTTCCTCAGACCGCTGCTATGGGCCGTCTTGTGCGGCTCCTTCCTGCACCCGTTCAAGTACCGCGTCGTCCGTAAAATGCGCCGCTGGCTAGAGGGCTTGAAGATGTCGGGCACGCCCTTCTTCTTCGGACTGCTGTACATACCGGTGAACATCGTTGACGCATCGTCGGAAAGCTTGATGCTGGCTCTCAAGAGGAACTGGAGGACCATTGCTTCCGTGGCGCTGATATTCATCACGCTGTACGCAGCCTACCACTACGTACCGACTAGGCACATTTTTCATATCGTCCAGTCGGTTCTGATCTGGATATACAGTGTACTGAGCTGGTTCTCCTTCACCTGGGTGAGTGAAGCGGCAGACGTTATCCTGCGTTGTATGCGGTCGGCGTGACACCCGATGTCGAGACTAGGAGAGGTGTCCACCACCGCCGCTGCTGCCGCTGTAGGTCTTGTTGACTTTTGTCGGCTACGTTACCGTTCTCGCCTTTTACTGGTCACCGACGACGAAGCGAGCGCTGCAGATGCTGTCCGTGCCGCTCTGGACGCTGCTCATATTCAGCGCCATCACTAGCGCCGGCTCGCTTCAAGGGCCGCTGGCCGTCGCCATTGCGGTCATCGTCTTCGTGGGCGCTTACGCCGAAGTGAAGGATGCAAAGGAGAAGCAGCAAATGAAGCGAGGTGAGAGGCCGCCGCCGCTGCCGCGACCCGACGCGGTCGCAGCGGCCTCGTAGGGCCGAAGTACTGCACCGGTGAACTCACCGCTGCCGCTACAAGCGCCCGTCGCCGTGCCGCGTTCTCCTTCGTAGACAAAGTGGAGAGCGACGTGCTTCCCTTCGAGGTGATCTCCAGTTTCATGAGCGTGTTCGCCGAGGGAGCGAGGGAGAGCGAGAGCGGCCAGCCGTCGTCGTCGTCGGTGGATTCGACCGCTTCTGCCGTCGGCGACGTCGGCGACCGCGAGCCTGCAGCCTCCACCTCGGTCGACGAGTCCCAGACCGACGTGCTCACGGGCAGCGTGAATGACGAATCTTCAAAACTCAGTCAGGTAGTTGTACCTCTCAAGAGGGAGGCCTCGATCTCTCTTAGCAGTATGCCGTCAGTGTTCCACCAGTCTTAGCTCTGTCGTTTCTGCTATCCGAACCCGTGGTTGCTCTCACTCCTGGGAGTGCTGCCCCGTTGGAGTGCTGACCACTTTGTTTTACGCGTCATTCCTCACTTCGTTTCTTTCACCCTGAACCACCTTGAAAAGGGATGCAGCTTGCTGACGTCACATGGCTGCATCGCGAATTCATTGCTCCAGTCTGGATGTTCCTCACTTCTTACTTGCTTGTAACCGGCTCTTACGGCTACGTCGTGGAAGAGGAGGTGCCGGCCGCAGTCAGAGAAGCTCAACGCTCGCTCGGTTTGAAAGTTATAAACTAGAGTTCAAAGGTCGCCCGGAGGCAATTCTGAGTAGACCTTAACCTTAGTGAGTCAGACTAGGAATCGAACTAGGTGTCTCTCGAAGATCCCTGTCAGCCTGCCACATTCAGCCTCTCCGGCCATTGATGTGAGTGGTGAGACTGCTTTCGTGCTTGCACTAGAGCATGCACTTGCTCCATTGCCCTGCAATGCAGCCCACTAGCCTCGGTCATCGGAGGTAGCTTCAGCATCGCCGCGGCTCTGCTAGCAGGGATGAGGTGGGGTGGGGGGAGCTGCAGCTTCGAAGCCCGCCCCTTTCCGGATGCCGTTTGAGCAGGAGCCGGCTTGTACCCTTGCGGCTGCGAGCCTTTCTCGAGCGGTAGGTAGCTAGGTGGGTGGGTGAGCAATGGCCCTTGCTGGACGGCTGCATGTGCCTCGCCACTTTGTGTATCACGAGGCCAGCAGGCATTCGAGCGCATGCCGGCGCTTGACCTGTCGCCACCTGATGATTGCACGACTGTCGTTGTCGTTGGGGGCTGCTTTTTAGTCGTCCGGCTCTGGATACTCGAGGACAATGAGCAAGCAGCCGTCCACGGAACCGAGGACACCCACATCGGCGGCCGCGAGCCGCGGATGGTTGACGGCGCGCAGTGCCAGTGACCGCTGCTTCATCGCCTTGTTCTGGGCGATAGCATTGGTGGAGCTGTGGTTCAACCCGGGGCTCGTCACCATTGCTGTCCTGTTCCTTGTGTTCCTTGGACTGAAGCGGCTGGGTTAGCACTCCTGCGAGCCTGCGCGCGCACGCTCTTTGCCTGCGCCTGCCGCCAGCCGTCTGCTGCAGCTTGCTCATTGCTGGCGCACCGTGGACTTTCAGCTTCCTTTGTGCGGTTCGGCCGGCTGGTGGGGCAGCCACGGGAGAGTGTGAATGGGCGATTGTAGCCAGTCACGTGCTAGCTTGATCTTGTCTCGGGCGGCGCTCCCCTCGATCCCCTTTGTCCTTTTCACAAAATGGCCTGCCGGTCCAGGAGCTATGCTGTGCTGCGGTAGCTGTGAGCACTCGGCCGTCCCATGCATTTCAGCTTTGGGTTCACCGAAACTAATACAGGAGACTAGCACTGCTAATGCATAGGGCCTGTTAATAATAATAATAATAATAATAAAAATACTGCATTCATGTAGCACCCTCAGAACTAAATCTCGTTCAAAAATACGGAAAACAATTCATTGGTATAGCACTCAAAGAGAACCTAATCGCTATCCATGCGTTTTGCATGTGCTGCAAGGCTTGAGCCCACGACCTTCGTCGTTGACGACGTGCACCATACTCATGGACAAAATTGGGGCCATGTATTTTTAGGTACTCTGCACATGCTGTAAAGGAAGCATGTCAGTTTAGTTAGTGGTAACTTAAACAGTCATCAGGCATAAGCCCACAGGGGACAATTTGCAAGGACCCAGCAAATGCTGTGAAGAAATCTGGGCTATGAGCTTCTGTAAAGGGTCGTCAAGTCAGGAAATGTTGTGACGTCAGGTGGGAGTGAGCTTTGGACTTCGGGAGCATAGAACTAAAGACACGATCTTCATAGGATTTTAAGGTGGATTAAGGCACAGCTAAACGACCTAACTAAGACGAGCAGGCAGCACGATGCCTTATTGTTAAGTAGCTCTGATAAGCAGGCTGGAGGAAAAGAATAAAGGAATGTAAAAGTGAATGACGAAGCCTTAAAGTCGAGACGCTCGTTAATGGGGAGCCAGTGCAGGCCTGCGAGCATTGGTGCAATTTATCGAGCATTTAGTGAGCTCCGGTTGAGCTAGGTAGCTACCGTGAGCAGTCGGCGACGGTTTGTTTGCCGCTGCAATAAAGCCACCGGAGGTGGCCAGCAGCCCCAGCCCCAGAGAGAGGCTTCGACAGGCTGTCGTCAGTACAGGCGAGAATGTCGGCCAAGCAAGAATGCAGAAAGCTGCAATATAAATTGGCTATTGGACGATAACCCCCCCCCTGCCTAGGTCGTTTCACTGGCAAGCTGTATGCGCCTGAGCGCGCCTCGAAGAGCCGTTCCAGCCGCCGGAAGCTGATGCGAGAAAGTCGCATTAGTAGTCCGCCTATGTTTTTGCAGTAAAGCTGCCCAGTGCTGGTTGCTGGCAGCCGTGAGAGAAAGAGCATACCGGCCAGACGGAGCGAGAAAAGCTGGCCAGGAGCTGAGAGTAGGTCGAAGCAGCTGCCAGGCGGTGTGCCGAGACAGGAGGCAATCAAGCGATTGAGTGAATGTATGAATGACTGCGGCCTTTCATAGCACTACATGGCTCAGCTAATGCCGTCTGCACGCTTCACGAGTATCCTGGCTACTTGCCTTTTAGAGGCAAGGTCGGCGAGCGCACAGCTTTCGCACACGCAATTAAATGCAAGCCTGCTCAAGCCAGTCGCCGAACAGCCTCTTAGCATGCGAAGATAGCACGTGAAGCCGACAACGGTTGTCACTGTATAATGGTTGTCAATGCACAAATTGTGCTGCTCAGTTTGTGCTGCTTGGTCTGCCACCAGTAGGCATGGCTCTATGAAAGCTTTGCGAGCGCTTGCAGAAGAGATTAATGCTAACTATAGGTCATTCTTGTTTGGCCCCACCTCTTAAATAAATGAATACAATTCATTTGTATAGAGCCTTAGAGAACTTGATCTCTATTCAGGCGCTTCACATATGCCACAGGGCTCAAGCCCACGACCTCAGTACTCACCTGTACTTTACCTTGACTTTAGTCGGGGCTAGCACCTTAACCACTGGTCCAAACCAGCTTGAGGTTTCCGTTGTCAAGTCATCCTGCTTTCAACAAAGGAACATCTCCACTATTTGGGCCTGTGTAGACAAGAGGAGGACGGCCAACGTACTTGATCCATTTGTGATATCGCATCTCTAGATGACAGCAATTCCATTTATTTACGACTACCGGCCTGTGCTGTTGATCATGTGTAGCTGGTGTAAAACTCAGCAGCATGTCTGGTCTGTTGTCAACGGCCTAGCTGCCTCACCATACCACTTCTGTCTTAGCGTCACTGGCTCCCTATCAAGCATCGAATCGACTTCCAAGTCCTCTGACTATGTCTTACAGGTCCCTTCACTTGCTGGCAACACCTTATCTGTCCGACCTCTTTGCTCCTATAAAACTGCTTTCTCACCACCTTCGGCTTCTAGTCGTATCTCTGTCTGTCGCTCTAAATTGAAATCTTCTGGTGACCGGGCCTCCAGGTTGTATGCACCGGAAGTATGGAGCTAGCTTCTAGCTGCTGTCCCCACTAGCAATGACTGCAGTGTTCAAGTCCCAGCTACAGAGGCATCTATCTGCTCAGCTTTCAGTTTTGCATTAGGGAACTTGTCTTTTATTTCTTTGCTGCATGCCACTGCCAGTGATCCTACTAACTGGTGACACTGAGTGTCTTCTTGTGCAAGTCATTAGTCCTTGGTTAATGATTAACTTACAGCAAGTTGTAAAGTGCCTGAATGGAGATGTAGTTCTTTTTCGGGTGCTATTCTAATGACCTATAATTATTACCATTAGTATTAAGATTTTCAAGTTTGCGACATGCTTATGTGATAATACGGACGATTCAAGAAACGTCGTGTCCTGGCTCTGTCACAGGTTCTGTGCTCAAGGTGAAGGTCACGGCACTGATGCCGACCTTTGTGGCCAGCCTGCGACCACTGTTGCAGTGGCTGTATGAGAGACAGGACGCTTTGGTGCCTCTGCCTCTGCGAGGACTGGTGAAGTTGCTCTTGCGTGGCGACGTCAAGGTGAGGCTTTTGCTTGGTGACTGTGATTTGCCCTCGCTAGTTTCCAGTGGCTGCTGCTGCTGGTGTGGTTTGCTATGGGTTGGTAGAGTCTAGAGCCTACTACTTGTTCCGCTGGAGCTATGTGCAATACTTGATACCACTCACCAAAGGTCCTCGAGTGCTCGATTGCCTCGTCTGGTCGTCACTAGCACTGTGCTGCAACAGTTTAGCTTTACGTTTGCAGGGGATTTCAGAGCATATATGACAAACGGCACCGTTTATCTGGCGACCCTTTAAAGCACGGCATACCGTAGAGGTCTGTTCCAAGTACACTTCTTTTAAAAATGTATTTTCTCCCTGACAGTTTAATTACCAAGTACAATGTAGGCTTTCGTATGTATGCAGACAGTATTGGATATGTACCTGTGCCTTGATCTCTCCATCCATGCCTTCCAGCCCTTCACATGATCTCAAGTCCCTTGACAACATTCACATTTGGATGGCAGCAACTTTTGAATGACGATATAAGACAATAATAGAAACCTAGTAGACAGGGATGCGACAAACCTAATAGTTATGGGCAAGCCAAGTGTCACTCAAAAACTGGTAAGCCTTAATCTCAAAATTGGCTCAGCAAGGATGTGCCCTATAGTCTCCATAGGAAATATGGCTGTCGTCTTCCAAAAATTTGATCAATCACAAGGTGACAATATCGATTTTGTAGACAAGTCTGCCTGCTTTCAGCTATGTATTATTGCAAAAATTCTGGCATGCTTAAGTAAGCGCACTACGGCTAAGTTAGTCACTGCATCTGTAGCATCTCGTGCTGACGTCGTCTCGTCAAAGCTTGGCTTGTTGGTGAGCCGTAATGGCTCACTAGGTAAGGCGGTTGCTTTTCACGACTTCGGCCCCGAGGTTGTGGGTTCGAATCCTGCGGTGGGCGATCCTTTATAGCTACTGCAAGCAGTGGTGATAGCCGTAAAGGCTCTTCTGTCGCTATACAAAAAGAGGCTGTTAAATCAGCTAGTATTTTTTTTGTTTTTGCCATAGCAGCTTGTAATATAGTTTGTAAGCATAGCAGCCGTATTATTATACCGCCTCTCTGCAACTTGCACTGCATCTCTATGTTTTAATAATAATTTTGCATACTGCCGCTAGACAACCAAATCTATTCAGGCTCTTTGCACCTTGCTGTAAGAGAAGCAATAAACAAGAGATATCATGACAAGAATAGCGAGGTATTGCATTTAGACAAGCGTAGACAAAAGTACAAAGAAGAAGGGACTCAGAGCCACCGCTCAGTCCGACCAACGGTCACATGCACTGACTCGTGCCCAGGCAGGCATGCAGGACTGGAGGAGCAAGGACGATCTATAGGTAGTCTGGTGACAGACAGTGAAGCATGATGATGTAGGCCTGAGAAAGGATCCTGAAGTTGATTCGATGCTTGGTAAGGAGCTAGTCAAGCCCAGGAAGATGTGGCACGATGTATCAGATAAGCTGTCGATGACAGTCCAGGCAAACTGCTGAATTTTACTCACGTTGCAGACGATAGAGGGCACAGGCCAGGAGTAGTAAATTAAGGGAGTTGCAGTGAGCTGGATGCAATGTCACAAGTGTTTGAACGGTCCTCTAGTGAGGCCATTGTACTCTTGTCTAAACAGGCCCTAGTTTAGGAATGCTTCAGCAATCAGCTCATGGAAGTCAAGGTTCTGTCACCTACTATTAGACCCCTTCATTCTCTTGCTCTTAGCTTGGCTGTCTGTAACACCTGGCTTCTCAGCACAGCATCTGCTCCTCTGACTCCTGTCGTTTAGCTGTCCTCTAACGTACCTCAATTCTTTCGGAGACCGTGCCCTCAGTTCCTATGTACTTCAAATCTGGGACTTAAAACTGAAATCACGACGTGCCTCAACTTGACGACGTTTAAATTGCAAGTAAAACTTATGTGCTCCTCAACATTTTCTTCATCCGTGGGAGTTGTCCTTTGTGCCCTTGTTTATGCTACAATTGTGCAAGTTATTGTCACTGCTCACGTGGTATGCATCTTTTCTAGCCTACTTGAAGTGTCTAGATATCGGTAGTTGTGAGATGATTATAATATTTCGTTTGTATGGCACCCTAAGAGAACTAAACCATCTCTATCTAGCTGCTTTTACAGTTGGCTGAGAAAGAATCAGTAGCCACGGTTAGTGACATGCTAGCTATCATGCATTGACAAACATACAGTAGCATGCAAATGTCATGTTTATGCAAGCATGCAAAAGCAAAGCTAGAGCCTCTCAGCGCCACTGATTGGTAGGACCTTTGACCGGTAACATAATAATACTAAATGTAAATCGCGAAACCTCAAGACTCTTGACATCGATGCTGTCCGTGCGAGAATATCTGCCTTGCCAGAGGCTGCTCAGTCCTCCCTCCGATCTGTCATCATTGGTAGATAGCTACAACACGACACTAGCTGACATTCTCGATGAGTTTGCACCTCTGACTAAGCGCACTTTGCGCCCTTGCCCAGGCAGCCTTGGCTTACTGCAGGCATTAATCTAGCTAGTTCTACTAAGCGCAAGCTGGAACATGCGTGTTAAAGATCAGGACTGACTGTTCATCGACAGGCATACGAAGACTACTGTAGGTCGTACCAATCGATCTTAGCAAAGGCCAAGACTAGCTTCTATACAAACATTGTTGAATCACAGATGCACAATCCAAAAATGCTGATGTCGACGATCAACTATCTCCTCCACCACTCTCAGGTTACCTCCATACCTGATGATCCATGTGATGATCAAGCTGATCGCTTCTCTAGCTTCTTTGTCTAGAAGATGGACAAGATCAGGGAGCCCATCCGAATGATGACAGCACCCCTCCTAGAATGTTGTCCCTTGATTCCTGGCTGCACCTCAATGACTACATTTAAGCAAGTCACTAGTGATCTGCTCCTGAAGTCCATAGCCGAATCAAAGAAGACAACAAGTCCATTGGACCCTATTCCCACTGTCCTGCTCATACGTTGCATTGATTTGCTGCTGCCATGCATAACGAACATCATGAATATGTCATCAGCCTCAGGTCATGTCCCAGCACCTGGCAAAAAAGCTGTAGTCAGGCCACTTATCAATAAAGCGACACTAGACCAAGAGAACTTGAGCAACTTCCGCCCACTCTCCCTTTTATCATTCCTATCAAAGACACTGGAACGAGGCATGGCACGAGACCTGCTGAACTCATATATTGAAACTTCAAACCTTGCTAGTAAGTTCCAGTCTGGCTTTAGAGCTAATCACTCCACAGAGTCAGCATTGCTTCGGGTGTACAACGACCTATTTAGGAATGCAGACATGGGTAGAGTATCTCTGCTTGTTTTGCTCGATCTTTCGGCAGCTTTTGATACTGTCGATCACCAAGTCCTTCTTGAGCACTTCTCATCTCGCGTGGGCATCACTGGCACTGCTCTGCAATGGTTCAGGTCCTGTCTCAGTGGGAGACTCCAGAGTATTGATGTGAATGGACAAAGATCACCGAGGTACCTCTGAAATATGGGCTCAGGGCTTCGTGCTAGGTCCGGTTCTTTTCACGGTTTATACTCTGCCTCTTGCCGATGTGATTGCCAAGCACTATCTAGGCATTCACTTCTATGCAGATGACACTCAATTGTGCCTTTGCTTTGATCCCTCCCAGCCTTTGAGCACCTCGAATTCTCTCAACTCCCTTGCTGCATGTATTGATGACATCCACACATGGATGACAGCAAATTTTCTTAAATTGAATTATGATAAAACCAACTTACTAGCTATGGGCTAAGCAAGTGTGATTCAGAAATTGGAAAGGCTAACGCTCAAAATTCGCTCTGCCAGCATATCTACTGTCGAGTTTGCATGAAATCTAGGTGTCATGTTTCAAAGTGACCTTTCGTTAGACGACCATTCAGATTCAACTAGGTATGAGGAACAAGCCCCAATCGCTAGGCTCTAGATTTGACCGTAAATTCGACCCCAGTCACCATCTTCACAGCCTATTTGTTTCACCAGCATAGGGTGATTTCTTCAAGTTGCACTCTACAGCACGAGTAGAACAAAATATGGGATTGATGTGAAATCGACTCATTGCTACCGAAAGCCAACATCAGAAAGCATTGATCGTGTGCAATTTAAGCATATTGCTCTTGCTCAATATGAAATAACCCATTTAATATAGCAATTGGATGTGAGAGAAGCTGGTCATGACAGCTATGCATGCTGCTTGTAGAGCTCTGGTGAACTCTGGTACAGTGAACATTAAGAAATCCATTAGTTCTTTGCTAAGTGTCTCACGTTTGCTTTCCTTTTCTGCCATGCCTACTCGTGACAACATGGTGTAGGTTACTCAATTGTTCATCGAAAGACTTTAGGTTTATGCTATAATCTAGCTTGCTTGCATGCTGACCCTGTGCGTGTCACCCTTGACCATGTTATTCTTGTTGTTTATTGAGCGTACTACCACTAACCATCCGATTGTGTTTTCTTTGCAGCAAATGTAAAGTGCCTAGAAAAAGATTGAGTTCTCTGAGGGTGCTTTATCAAGTGTATTATTATTATTATTGCTGATTTTTTTCCAACTATCAGGTCCACTACACTAACAGGCATATAGTCTGTTAGATTCTGGTAGCACGACGTATGACGGCTGTGCTCAGACCTGCCTGTTTCTTGTTGTTTTAGATTCGAGAGCAAAGCCAGCAGATTCAGTAATTGTCTCCTTTACTTCCACAGCGACTTGTTTAGGTGTTGCTGACTTTCTTGCTGCTGAGTAACCTATTTAATGCTTCTACTGCTAATTAAGGACACGGGTGCACACCCACTTGCGGGTGCACTAGCACGCTATCACCTGCAACTGCACAGGATCGCGGGTATACGATATTCAATTTGAAAATTGAACACCATGAATGTAATCGCATATCTGCACAAAGTCTCACCTCAATGTCTGTCGGACCGGCAGCACCGACGATAATACCTAACGGTTAGCCGATGCGATAGCATTGAATGAGCACAGAGAGTTCACACCAGACTTTTGACCACCTAAGTGACCCCGGCCAACTATTCCTCCCGAGTGCATCTAAATGTTGGAGGCACTGGCAAGAATTGCTATGGAAAAAGCCTCTGCCTGCGAAGAACACGGAAAATTCATTTTGAAAATTGAAGACCGTGCATATAAGCGCATAGCTGTGCAAATTCTCAGCCGTAATCGAAATCTTAGCCGCCATCTTTCTGTTGACAGCTTCATGTAGCATTATATTTCCGTAAGCCAAACTTTTACTGTTTCATTTATTCGTCTCATTGCATAAGGTGTATTGACACTGTTGTTTTGACCTGTCTCTGATATTTTTAGCAGCCCGAGAATCCGTCTATGTATGTGAATGCCTCGAATCTTCTGTCTAGATGTAGAACGTTTTGATACTTTCCCAACTTGGCCCAGAGCTTTCCAACCAAAACCTTTGTATTGGCCACCGATCACCACCCCTTAACTCCTTATCTTAACTGATAACGTGACTGTCAAGTCGTGATTGACTTGACTTTTAACGGTTACCGATGTAACTTAAGAGTGCCTTTGTTCTGTTCCAGTATTACTCAATATGTAAATTATGTCTACGTAGTGGCTGGCTTGTAAGTTAGCCTCCTGTATCAGCTGTATCAGAGGTCGAATGTTATACGCCCGATCTCGGCATGAAATATTCTTGTTCCTTTCCTCCAACTGCACAGTGTCGCATTGGGCTGTGATAGTGCCATGTACTGTAAATCGGTGCTACCGGTCCAGCCACATTCATTTACCCTCCCATTAGGCCAGCTCAGTGGCATTGGAGACAGGCCAGGCAAGTAGATTCGAGTTTAAATTTTCTACTTTATAATGCTTCTGCTGTTTTTGGCAGTGGCAGAACATTAGTTTCTTTTGCTCTTCTTCTGACTGCTGAAGCTATTTTGCTGGCTCCATTATGAGTAGGCTATTCAGTTCACGACATTTCATGTGATTAATGGAATTAGCAAGGGTAATGATCCCCCAATGGCTTGGTCTGAGTAAAGACCACAAGCCCACCATATGTCTCATCGGCTACAATGCAACTGACTGAGTGGTCTAGTCTTCTGTCTCATGAGAGATAGAAGATCTACGTTATCTTGCATGGCAACGGTGAGCAGTCAGGCTAACATTAAAATGCAAAATTAAACGAATGTGATGACAACCACACAGAAACTAAGTACGCACTAGTTAAGAATAAGCTGCTTGTCAGTGGCTTGTTGTCTAAACTCACTCTCGACTGGTGTCAAGACATCCCCTGACATGACAGTTAAAAATAAGCTTAAAAAACCTGTTTATTTATGCATTTAATGGGTCCTTGTGATTCGTTCTTTGTGTGCTTGTGCATGCCAACCCTATGCCGCTATACAGGGCAAAACTTGTTTGTAGTCTTTTGGACGGCCACAGACTCTGTTGCTGGTTGCTGTTCCAGTTTCTTTATTGCAATGCATGAGACCTAGCCAGAGAGACACGAAGTGTTTCTTTTTCAGGTGACGTCACTTCTGGAGAAAGGTGCCGATGTACTAATCAGCATAATGTTCATTCTTCTGCTCTTTGTCTGTGTTCTGATGGGCTCGTTTCTGGTACTCGTGCAGGTACGTTGTGGCGAGCATATCGTCTACCTTTGAGTGATTTGGATACTGTTGCACGTGCATACACTCTGCTAGTGCAGTCTCTTCAGCCCTCTCGTGTTTTGTCTGTGGATTGATATTTTTTAACAGTGCTCAAACCTTGAGGACAGTGTGCTCAAGTCACATTACCTTGTAATTTGGCAAAGACATTCCTTGGCAAAGTATAATATTAATTCGTCTTTTGTGTAGAATGTAATCCATGCACTTTAAAACTCTCTGCAAGAGAACCAATAACCAAGAATTAATGATAAGCAATTTATCACGGTTAGACAAGCCTGCAAAAGCACCTAAGAAGACACTCAAGAACCACTTGTGAGTAGGACGCCTGGGTCTGAATCATGCATAGGTAAACACTCACAGCATGCAGGAAAAAAGGCAAGAGCACTGTGTGCGATACGATAGGATTTTTGAATTGAAATTTCCTACCAGATGACCTAGGAAAGCAAGCAGGTAAAAGAAAGTCATTTTTGAGCCAATGTTAAATAGGTTTCCTGGCATCGACCCTGAACGATAGATGATTGTGAGGAACTAGTTTTTACTAAAAGCAGATTCAGGGTAAATGGTATGCCAGTTTCACCGGTTCAGCCTATCCGTAGACCTATTGTTGATCTCGTGAGGGTTGCTTGCTGTGTGCTACTAGTCAGACGGCCGAGCAGTGATGGTCACTGTTCGAAACTTTACCAGTGGCATTAGCATTCCAAGGGAGCAGTTTGCTGCATAGCTAGACCATTTCCGAAAGCTTGCTATTTCGGTCTTGATCCCATTTTTGCACAACTCTGATCACAACAGTTCTAGGTTGCTGATATATTCTTTATATTTTACATCAGCACGATGTGGGTAGTTGTAACCCAAAAGCTTCGTTTGTTATGTCAAGCAAGATACCTGACTAGATGCCTGTTAACTAAGTTAGAACCACCTGGTTATTCCTTACCCTAGTAAGTACAAGCATGAGTGAGAGAGAGACAGAGAGAAAAATTGCTTCTCTATGTGTGATGGCTGTCGTGCCATGTTCAGTCAGCTGCATCCCTGCTGCACTCCGGACGGCGTGCAAATACCGTACATCATCCAAGTATATATGACTGCATACTATCTCTCATTGCGTACTTCTTTTTGTATCTGTGTATATCTTCAAAATGCACATTTCTCCAACCCTCAGTACACATAATATGTTTAGCTTTGAATGTCCCTTTCATTCAATTAGTCATATTATACTTGTGATGGAGGCTGGTGTAAACTTGAGTGACTCACCCTTCGTGGCCTTTAGGCAGAATTAGACCAGACTCTGCTGGTCTGTTGATGGAAAGCATCCTAGGCTGCTGCATGCTGCTTATTGGTTTCGCGACTGCTGGTTCAATCGCATGTCCGTGCCATCGGAGGAAGAAGACAAACAATGATTGTACTGAGCTACGAATACTTGTAGAACCAGAGGCCTCTCTCACTGTTGAGAGTCCATGCATGCTTCCATCAGGCGACAGCCGATGTGCGTGCCTGCCTGCGTGCATGTGAATCCTTAGTATATGTACACATACAAATATTTACAGCATTGAGCATCAGCTCGTCAGTGTAGCCTCTTCCCCAGGCTGTCCCTTTACACGTGGCTATCAGAAGGAGGAGGAAGAGCTAGCTTCTCCAGCAAAAACAAGGCGTGTGCAGCACCTAGTGCACCACTGCTAGCTCCTAACAGTATGTATAGTAAGATGCCCACGTGGAGATTATTTAGAGAAAAGTGATGAATGAGAATGATTCAAAAGTCGTACGTATTTAGCTTGATTTGAACTTTGTGGTGGTTCAGGGAACTTATAAAGCGATATCATAGTTTTGGGTTACTCGGGGAATGTTACTACTCTAAAAGGAAGAGACAGAGCTAGAATAAGCTGCTCAAGAGAGTTCCAGAAAATTCTTTAAGTGATTTTAGAAATGCATAGTAGCTTGCAGACAATTCTAGATGGTTCCACATTATTTACGTGTTTGTAAGTTAGTAGGCATCGGCAAGAGTGCCATTGTCATCAAACCAGGGCTAGCCTCCGGAATACCAGCCGAAGACATCGAGAGCAGGGATTCCATTTCAATGCCCTTGATTTGACAGCACAAAGTTCTAGTACAACCATAGTAATAATAATAATAATAATAATAACAGACTTTACTCGTCATCGGATACTTTTTGATTTGCTGAGTCGATAGTGAAATCAGACACTGCCAGTTGCCATGACTTATCTGCTTGCAACAATGATTGCCTGACAGGTACAAAAAGAGGGCCTTCATCTTGTGACTCTCATGAGCAACATCGTGCGCAATTCTACAACCGAGGTGGAGTGGTTGAGTAGGTAAGCAACACGAGCGTTTTAGTTGTGGTTTATACTGGTGATGACGTTTGCTCATCATTCTACTACCTCCCTTGTGATATGTCGATGAAGGAACCAGTGCATAGTGTGCTTGCTTATGGCATTACTGCTCTGTGCGTTGTGCTGCTGTGAGACATCAGCATTAAGCAGGTGCTCACTGCATGTGATTTGCCTGCCAAGCCGTTACGGTGTCTCTTAACTAGCTCTCCTCCTTTCCTGAGTAATTGCCATGCTGCTCTTGGTGTTGTACAGAACTACCACCCACTTAAATTGTTGCACAGCAGTCCAGGCACTATCCTCGCATGTGACGCTTTCCATGCCTAGGACGTCACATATGTAGTGATTAAGGCAGGTGCCCATTTCAGCAGTTAAAGATGTTGGCGTGTTGCTCTTTGTACTTAAGGTGGCCTCTGACATTGGCTTGTGCAGGCATGAACTCGATTTGCTACTGCTAATGTATGCTCTCATTCAGCGTTTCTATTATGTGACTGCCATTTTGCAGGTATCTCCACACGAATAGCACCGGCATTCAGGATATGTTGAATCCCATGATTAACAACTTCTTCGTCCACGGCCGGATGTGGTTAATTTCTGAGGTTTGCGCATCTGTGCTGCTAATGGCAGTTGCTACCTCTTAGTCTGAGTATTGACCCCGCATTGCTTGCGCGTCTCTAATGGCGATGCTGTGTCCATCCCCTAGCATGCGATCTGTGTCCTAGACTTTACAACACTATCTAATGACATAAATGCTAATGGTCACACTTGGCTGTAGATCGAGGCACTTCTGTCAGACACCAGTCAAAGTAACCGCAAGCTTCTGGAACAGCGCATCATCGCAGTTTGGGACTCCATCTATGAAAGCTGGGCCACGCGGGTGATTATAAATGTCATTTTGCTCGTCTTTCTACTTAATGATATGCTGAAATCAGAAATTGTTTTGTCGGCTTTGTTTTTGTATTCACTGTATTTAAGCATTTAGCGCTGGGCTGTGTTCCCTAATAATTATTTTAAGTCTTTTGTCTAGTGCCCTAAGAGAACTTAATCTCTGTTCGGGTGCTTTATAACTTACTACAAGAAAAGCAATTACCGATTATTAATGAAAAGCATGGTACACTGCTTTGGCAAACATACAAAAGCACACAATTATCATGCTCAGACAATGCTTAATTTTGTTACATTACCCGAATGTGTTGTATGAGTTCCTGGTAGATTGCATTGTCAAGTTTCTGTGTCTGCATCTCACTTTTGCATGGTTAATCGTTTCGTCACACTGCCCGGCTGTATCGTCTCGGCAATTTATTGTCCCCGAATTAATAGGCTTAATCGCCTCACTTCGTGGTAGACATGAAGCCGTGTGGCCATCTGCGTTTCTGCTCTGTTTCTGTGACTCAGCTGTTGCTTCTTTTGCATCAGCGACTTCCAGAACCTTTTGCTAGACTCGAGCTCTGGTTTACTTATCAGCCGACAGACAAGTCTGTTTACCGAGTAGTGCAGATTGCATCTCGAGCATATGTACAGGGCCTCTGCCAGAGATTGGGAGACTGTCCCTTTTCCCTGAAATAGCTCGAGGGTACACACAATCAACGGAGTCCCAGCTTTGGGGGCCAAGTCATGTTCGTGCTAGCCATCCTGAACGGACCTACAGGCGTTGCAATTGCCATGTCACACCACTTCTCGCCAACCCACACTGGCTCCCAATCAAGCAGCGTGTCGACAGATTTTGTCAATCACTTCTAGGTCACATCATCTGCTAGCTCCTGCCTACCTATCAGAACCATTTCCCAATCAGGCTCGGCACCGTACCGTCTCCTCTTCTGACTTAAGTCGTTTAGCTGTGCCTTGATCCAACTTCAAATCCTTTGATGAACGTGTCTTTAGTTTGTAAGCTTCCAAAACTTGGAACTCACTGCCGACTGACGTCACGATACCTTCTGACTTGCACAGGAACCGGCTCCCATAAGCACGAAATTACTGATACTGGCTCCATTCTTTTTTACCCTAGGCCTTGCTAGCTTTTCATCGATTTAGCTATACTGTAGTACATACTGTAAGTCAAGCACCGCCTTCATGACCGCCAGCTCGAATGAGACCTGGAGAGACTTTGGGGCGTCTACTTGGGATGCATCAGTAGACATTCACTGGAAGCAGCTAAATGCAATTTTTACTTTAAGTTGTAGCTGCATACGCTTTTTGCACGAAGTAGTCGCGGTAAAGCAAGTCCTGCTATCGATAAGCTGACAACATGCTATGAAAGTTAACGAAATTCACAAAGCTTGCGATCAGCTTGATCCTGCCGACGACCCATCTGGCTTAACCATTGAGTCATCCATGTGGGTTGCTATCGTTTAGACTGCTTGTCTTGAGCCAGTGTCTCCTGGTCTAATAAAGGCTAAGCTTTAGTCTGTATCACTTTAGTTTAGCTGAGACTTGTCTTGGGTGCAGAAACAAGCAAGTTTATCAATAAATGTAGTGGCATGCAGGGTTCTGCCGTGCTGCACTGGATCATCGAAGAGTAAGGAACTTGGAAGCCTTCTGATGGCTGAATCGTAGATCCACAGCTAACCCTCTCATCTCACTGCATTGTCTAACTTATATTGACATGGCTCTGAGAGGAGAGTTTGGCATTGCCATGGAAGAATGATCCATTGCAATGTTGTCTGGGCATATTCATGTCTCGGTTTTAAGGGTCGGGTTTTATCTCTCTCGTTAATTTAATGTTTTCCTGCTGACCTGTAAGACCCTCAGAAGCCAATCACTGTCTTATTTGGAAGCCGTGGTCAACTGATATGCCTCTTGGGGTAAGGTGTACTGTAGTTAGTCTAAGCTTTTCTGCCCCAATGGTGGCCCATCAAATAAACGACGACATTCATTCATCAAATTTGGCTAATAAGTTTCTTTCGGGATTTAGAGCTAACCATTCAACAGAAACTGCTCTACTTTAGGTTTACAATGACCTTCTGAACAGTGCTGATCAGGGCATGCTGGTAAACCTGGATCTATCGGTAGTATTTGACTATATTGACCGACAGATCCAGAAACACTGTTGACCCACAGATCCTTCTGGAGTGTCTCTCAGCGCACTGAAATATCACATGGCAGTTATGACTTAATCCTGACAAGCATCGTCTCATTTGGAAGTTGTAGTCATGTGGTATGTATGCCTTTTGGGTGGAAGCTCACTAGGGACATTGTTATTGGTCCTTATTATGAGTCACATGTTGCTTTGTGTCAGTTAGTTACCCATGTGGACCAAAAGGCGAATCTGGACTGACAGTCGTTGTGATTGGTCGGCATTGTCACGAAGCATTGGCATTACCCAGGAGTTATGTATATATATATATATAGTTATATATATATATATATATATATATATATATATATATAGTTGTATATATATATATATATATATATCTATGTTGGGTAAGATGGTAAGGGGTAATACGGGTAATACAGCTGGCATTTGTATGGAGCAGTTATGCTGATGTCTTGGGTAGCTTAATCCTCAACCACATGGCAGAGGTGACTGCATTCATCTGTCCTGGTTCCGGCTTCATTGTGCTCCATTTGAGTTAAAAAATCGCTCGTAAGAATCTAGCATAATTCATTTGTATTGAGCTGTAAGAGAACTTGATCTCTATCCAGGCTCTTTACACATTGTACCACTGCAGGTCTTGAGCCCACGACCTTGGTCGTTAAAGTCGAGCACCCCCACCACTGGGCCAAACCATGGCGTAGACCGACTATATGTCACTAAGTGTTCGGGTGGCTGCTATGCAGCATGATGCATTACCAAATGAGTCTGTATGCTGGGGCATGTCCACTTTGTGTACGCAGCAATAATGCATTTGCTGTGTTATTTAATAGAGACCACACACTGTGCGGCATTTGCCATGAGATTGGAGAGCAAAGGGAACAATCTGTGTGACAGCCCAGTGACATCGTCCTGCAGCCAAGTTGCTCACTCGTATCGGCGTATGCTTGTGGCACGCAGCAGTTTACGGTGGCCAGCATCAATGATTTTAGATTAGCCACGACACATGCATACGCAGGTTGACACTGTTTCACCGAGGATCTAGTCATCATATCCAGAGCCTCACAAAACGCTTGTCAGTGTTTGTTTATTGTCTAGCAAGCAGGTGGGAGTCAAGCCCAGCCTTTCTTTCCCCTGACTTTCGCTAGCCGGCTATCATACCAATAAAGTAAGCTCAAGATTTGAGTTACAATTTAAAGGTTGGCTGATTAAAAAATCTTATTTATGTAGCTGCTGAAGAGCCTTTAGTGGCAGTTTTCCTGGCTCGAAAGCTTGATGGCTGCCGGACTCGAACCGATACCTGGGTCGTGAAGTGCAATCACCTACTTGCTAAGACTCGAGGTCAAGTAGCTATTTTGTGGAAAAAATATTTAGCCCAACCGTAAGCTAGATATATAATAGTGCTTTGAAAGTAGGAAGAAAATGTCGTGGCATTATCAGTAATTGAATCCACTATCTTTGAAGCCAGCGATGTGATTCTGAACAAGCTACCTTTTTAATTTGCGTGACTGCTAGTTATGCAAGAGTAGCTATTTTCTGTTAGCCCTAGGCTCGTGTTATATCCCTTATCAAAGGGAGGGCTGATCGTGAAGCTTGTACTAGCAAGTACTTTACGGCACCCATGGACTCCTAGTCTCCTTTGATGCTGCGATTCCTCTGCATTAGCTGATATTTGCCTCCTGATGCCAAGATTACCGAGGCTCATCAAGCATTACGTTCAGCAGTAGCTGCCCTTTGCAGTTGGTGCATCTTAGCTGCCTCCCACCACTCGTAAACAGTAACTATTTTTTTTGTATTTTTTATCTGATTTGACCGCCTCATCTGTGTAGCAGCAGAAGAGCTTTCATGGCTATTATCAACGCTTGCAGTTGCTAATAAAGAATCGCCCATCTTAGAGCTCGAACCCATGTGACCTGGGTCTTGAAGAGCAAGCATGTTACCTCCTGGGCAAACACCCAGGGGCAATAGGCTGCTTGCTCATGTTGGAGAGAAAAGATCCAAAAAGGTTATGCAGAACAGAAGTGATTAGTAAAAACATAGTGTCGACTTGCTGACTTCGCAGCTCTATTCACAGTATATAGCAGGCAGAAGAAGCAGCTGTAGTTATCACTCCCACTTGCAGTCGGCAATTGAGGATTGCCTTCGTCAGGGCTTAAACCTAGTGGCATATCAAGGCACAATACATTAGCCGTTTCATTCCTCCGCTTGAAGACCGTTGGCGGCAGAAGCTTTAGCTCTGCAGGTCCTAGACTGTGGAACTCGCTTCCACAATTCTTACGCAACGACATCTACTCTCTAACTGCCGACTATGGCACATCTTTTTCAGCGGTCCTGAACTACTACTTCTATGCTACTCACTACCTCAACTGCTCTCCTAACTCTGCTATGCTTCCCACTTTCTCTTTGTTGCGTGAGACGAAGTCTGTTGGCTACCAAATGCGTACCGAAAGCCGCTTAGGCTGTGGGTGCGCTATACAAAACTCTCCTGCGTAACACCCACATAGTCTTTATGACTTTGTGGAGTTACAGATGGAGACTCATTGCATTACAGTGTGTGGTTTGAAGCAAGTAAACGGTCGATGCTAAGACAGTAGCAAAAATTGGGGCAATAGCTTTCTCTGTGAGAAGCGCCATTCGCATTTGCGTACGAAGTTCATTCTGTGGTTACATTGCATCATGTGCCTTGTGAACGTCTACAGCCCTAGAGAGAGTTTGCTGCAAACCTGTGTATGGTAAAAATGTATCAGCATACCGAGAGCACTGCTCTGTTTTACATAGGGTTTTGTGCACCTGTTTGGCTCAGCAGGTTCATAGCACCACAAGCTTCTCTAGCTGCTAGCTGACTCTGCTTGGCTGCCCGTTTACATTGCTTGTGCTCAATGGTAGCTATCAGCTCACTGGACCACGTGGACGTGCACCGGACCAGCAAGTCAAACTCTCAACTCCCTCGCTGCATGTATTTTTGACATGCACGCTTGATTGGCTGCAATCTTTCTCAAATGGAATGACGAGAAAACCAACTTATTAGTTGTGGGTAAATGTGGCGTGACTTAGAAATTGGAAAGCTTAATGCTCAAAATCGACTCATATCTCCTGTAGCGTCTGAGCAAAATCTGTGTTCTGTTCCAAAGTGATCTTTCACTAGCCGACCATATCAGCTCTGCAGTCAAGTCTGCCTGTTTTCAGCTGCATAGAATTGCACAAACTCGGCCCTGCTTAGGCAGGTATACTACATCCAAGTTGGTCCATACATTTGTGACATCCCATCTCGACTTCTATCACTCAATGCATGCAGGCCTTTCGGCCTGTCCTTGCTTCAGCCTACGTATCCGAACTCCTGCCCAACTAGGCTAGGCATCCTACCACTCGCTTTTCTGACCCCGATCGTTTAGCTATACCTCGGACGAATTTCAAGTCCTTCAGACTGTGCCTTTAATCCATATGCTCTCAAAGCCTGGAACTCAATCCCAACAGGTGTCACAGCATGCTTTGACGACATTTAAAAAGAAGCTAAAATGTGCATGTTCCTTGCAGAATTTCTTGGGTCCTTGTGATTTGTCCTGTGCTTGCTGACTGTGCTTGTTACTGCTAACCCTATTATGCATGGTGGCACTGCTCACGTGACCACTAAGCATATCCCCATTCTTCTTTTACAGACTATATAAATTGTGTTGAAAGTGATTAAGTGCTGTGAAGGTGCTGTATACATATATCATTATTATCATTATTATTATAATATCACTGCAAAGGAGACACTTTCACCTCCCAAGTGTGTGGAAGCTGATTAGCGTAGCTAATGGATTGTCCATTACAATTAGGTTGAACTGTTAGGGTTTGGGTGGGGTTAGGGGGTGAGGTGGGAGTTGAAGAGGACCAAAATCTTGGCACCTTCATACATGTTTATCTAAAGCAGCATTTGGCTGAAACCAATGACAAGTATCGGCAGGTGCTGCTTAGTTTAGTAACGTTGCTCTTAAACCAGATGCTGTGAAAAATCCAATGTTGGCCTAGTCCTTCAATTGTCTGCAAGGTCTCTTCGATGGTACTGACTAGGATAGATTGTTTGCAGCCTCAGATATTGCTCCTTGATCTTATCACGGATTGCTCGGTGGCATATGCTGTATTGACAGTTTTTTTTTCATAGTGCCTGGTTCTTTTGTTTTATCACTGCCCGACCTTCGGTAGCCTGGAGGTCATGGCAAATTAATGCAGACAGACAACAATAGCACGCCTACTTCATTTTTCTGACGTCTTAGTAGGCACATTGGTTGACCTTTGAAATCGAGAGACCATCGAGACAGCCATTCAGTGGGAGCTAGGTGGTTATTCAAAGTTCAACGTAAACCGTCAGCGCGACAGGGACTACTTTGTCTTGCCTCCCGACATGCGCATCAGCTGATCTAGCTTATATTCTCCCCAGTTCGAGAATATTGCTTGTTGTCGATCATATTCGATATTTTCTGGGCATACTTGAAGTATTCCTGTTTTGCCAGTTGTGAGTTGTGAGGTGGTAGCTGTCTACAAATGCAACTAGTAAAGTCTGTAGATACACATTATAAATATTGAAAATGCATTTGATCTACCCAAACGGATGCCTGATTGTGCCTATGGATGCATTAGCATGCTTTCTGCCATTTTACTATTGAGGCTATGACTGCACTCGTGATCTTTCTCGGGTGAACGTCTCGGAATAGTTGCTGAGCTCGTGTTGACTGGTTTTGCTGCATCAAGGCTGCTTCTCGACAGAATATCCTGTAGCTGTTTCTCTAGCAGTACGTGGCAAAGGGGATGCGGCCCATGTCAGCTTCCCGCAGGCTGTCTGCTGTCATAATCAGTCACAGGCTCTAAGCGAGTAATTGCTAATTTACACCGTCGTGTTTAGCTATATACGTGATATTCAGCCAGCTTTTCATCTGGTGACTGCTTGCGTGTGTGCCTTCTAGATAGTAATACTATTTGCACTCATGCCGTATGATGTGCACGATTGGCTAAAGTGGTTGTTCTGACCTCACCTCCGAAGCTCTGACCTTTAGCTTGTTTTTTCCCCCGCAGCATTCTACACCGACTGCTGTAACGTACAGAGGAAGTTTGTTTACCTCGATTCAAGAAGGCGGCATCAGTTTCATGTTTGAGAGCTTCAATGTTGACTTCACGAGTGTACTTGCATTCATCAAGGAGAACATTGGTACATTCATATCGGTATGCTTGAAGTTGTCCAAGATGTGCTTCAAATCTGTTTTAATTGTTGCCGTTGCTGCTCAGATAGAACACTTTCTGTTGTAGCACTACTTAGTTGTATGGCTTTGTAGAATTACAGACAGATATATACCTGCATTGTTCGATCAAACTCGGCCCGTCTGTCTCGGTCGTTCACAGTCTCTCTTGTCGTTTTCACTCGTGAAAAGGGATCTAACGAGGCAATCGGCTCCTCCAGGCCCAGCTTTGCTACTTCTGTTTTACTCAAACCCAAGAATTATGTGTCGCTCTGCTGGTGATTGATAGATTCCAGTTCACACCGTGGCCTGACTTGCTAAGTCTGTATTGCTTAAGTCTTTAAGCAGATTTTTTGGCTGTTTACTCTAATACTAGTTTAAGAATCAAACATTTTTCTGGTCAAATGTAGTGTTTATGCAGAGCTAGTCTAATAAGAGAAGCTGGTATTTTATGGAAATTATGTATGCATCGACCAAGAGAGATTAGAATGGTTACTGTTGTTAGATCCATTTACAGCATTTGCTTGGTATTTTTCGAAACTTGCCTCTTGCTAAGAAGTATTTCAGGGCTGCTGTCTTGATAAGGCTGTAGTCTTTGTATGGTCATGCATTTTTGCCCTGTTATCAGAAATCTGGTTGACAAAATTCTGCGAAATTGTGGTGACAACGGCGATATAAATTAGGTAATAGATATGACCCTGTGTTTGTACTCCTTACATACAGACTTTTGAGCAAAATATCAAAATTTTTGTTATCAAGTCTGTTAATGACATTCCTTATTTAGTATACAAATTATGAACCTTCCACCAAGGAGTGATCGTTCAGCGTTGTTCATCCTTACTGAAACTGTGCTAGTTGAATTATATCCAACAAGTGGGTCCTCACTTCCTTGTACACGGACTTGAATCTATATGCTTCATGGTTTTTCTACCTATAATCTATGGTCCATTTATTTGATCGATTAATAGTTTGCTCAGCTAGTCTTGAGTTTCACTTTCTTCCGAATTTCTTACACTAACGATATATATTAGTTTGTTTTCACCCCATTATTTTTATGTGTAGACACTCAGATGCAAAAGTATTTGCACGATCTAGATTTGCTAGATTAGCAGTTTTTTACAAGCCCTCCACTGGATCGAAGCCGGAGTGCTCGATCTGTCTGCTCATTGTTGGATACCCGAATCCGAATTTGCAATGATAATGATGCAAGTTATGGACAATACCCCTAAAATTAGCTTAAAACTCTTAAATCCCCTTTAACAAGGATCGGTTTGACCAGAATAGAGCATCTGTCATAGGATAATCTAGAATAGAGCATCCAGAAAAGGCCCCTTTATTGGCCATTGCCGAACCCGTAAGGCTTTGCACGAACTCGGAACTGTGAAGCTAACCCATTGAGCATTATTTATTCTGCCGAGAAACGCCCACCAATCAGGCCGAAGGTCGCCGAATGGTCGAGCTTCGTGTGGCACTTCTTTTTGGCACCTCACGAGGCTGCTTAAACCACTTATAATACATGACTCGATTATTGACAACCCTATTAACAGCCAGGTCCACTCATTTCTCGACTGTCTAGAGAATTCGGGTTTTGTCAAACACGTCAATCATACCACCCATGCCAGTGGCCATATTCTAAATCTCGTGATTACTAAGGACATCTTCCCCACTGACCTTGTGGTGTGCCCGCTGACCCTCTCGGATCATTGTTCGATCTCGTTTACTGTTCCTGCTCCCTTATATGTACAGGGTAATGTTGAACTTAACCAGCAACGTAACTTAAAAAGCATTGACATAGAAACATTTTATAAATTTTTTTGTGGTGCAGATCTTTTTGATCTGCACCCAGACTCGACTGACAGCATCGATACCCTCACTAATGCAGTAAACATGACATTCAGGAGTGCTTTTGACAAGCATGCTCCCGTTCATTCTATCTTTGTACAGAGTCGTGGAGATTCTTTTTAATTTACAAAAACCCTCAAAAGATGCACCGTGTTAAGTTCAGGCTTGAACTCGTGTTAAGAAATAGGGTGTGGTGCAGATCTAAAGCGCCTAGAAAGAGATTAAGTTCTCTGAGGGCGCTTTATCAAGTACATTATTATTATTATTATTATTATTATCTAGTCAGTTTCAAAGACTTCCTTCGACTTTACACCCAGAAGCTTAAAAAAGCCAGGGCTTCTTTTTTCACTCGGAAACTAAATTCCTGCCAGTCCGACCCAAAACAAATTTTTTAGACAGTAAAAGATTTACTGGACAATGCTGAGAGGTCTGACTCTCCAGATATTAACGGGCTCAGCCAAAACATTTTCAGCCTTCTTTACTGAAAAATGTGTGCACATTCGTGCCTCCATAAACTCCCTCCGAGTAAAGCAGTTATGGAATCACAACCTGTGACCTTTCCTAAAAGGTTTTCCGAGGTTTCTGCATGCGATGTGGCTACCCTACATGCGATCATGCACACTTGATGCACTGGCAGTATAGACCCCCTTCGTTGTTCGTTGTTAGTTAGCTGTCAGATTTTTTCTGCAGATGGTTTCACTAACTCGGGTTCTTACAATGCTCCCTTTGTAATGCATTGTAGACGGTCCATAAGCAAAGTGTTAATGTTCGAGCGAGTCAGAGCAGCTTATCAGCTACTTGTTAATCGTCTATATATTAGCTGATTTAACAGCTTCATTTTGTATAGCAGCAGAAGAGCCTTAACGGCTATCACCATCGCTTGCAGTTGGAAATAAAGGATCGCCAGCTGTAATGCGATGTTTCTAACAAGTGAAAGAAAGTAGGAACTGATGTACGAATCTCAAGAATGAGGCAATTTTCTATCGTTCTGCCGATAGTGGACAAGTGTTCCAGCCTTAGCATTCTGGTTTTGTTTGCAGCTGCCGGAGTGGTCATATTTTGTGCTTGCACAGTGGTGAGCCGCGGTGGCACACTAGGTATAAGGCGGTTGCTTTTCACGACCTCGGTCCCGAGGTCGTGGGCTCGAATCTTGTTGTGGGCAATCCTGTATTGCTGCTGCAACTGGGGGATAGCCATAAAGGGGCTCTTCTGTCGCTATACAAAAGAGGCTGTTTGATCAGCTAGTATTTTTTGCATCTATTTTTTGTTGTCTATGGATCGTTAAGCGCTGCTGAGGTAGAGGCCTGGCAGGCTGCTCGCTGCTCGTTGTTATCCTGTGCATAGTGTTGTTACATTATCAAGCTAATTGTAGGTGTTCGACTCGGTTTGGACCGTGGTGAAGGGAAACCTGAATTTGGCTTTCTCCTTCGGTTCTTCTTTTCTGCAACTGGTTTTTGGTGGTGGGTCGGCAATCCTGAACTTTGTCATATCATTCGTAAGCTAGCTTGATACTTTCCGGTTGAAGTCGGCGCTTCTCTCATGCTTGCTTGCATACTTTTTTTGCTGCTCATGCTGTGTCCTCACAGTCGTATATGGTTTTGTAGGTAGTATTCGTGACAACACTATTCTTGCTGTTGTCGAGCAGTGGCAAGCACTACAAACCTGTAGAGTGGATAGCTCTGCTTAGTCTGTCACGAACGGGCAGCAAGTTTGGACAGGCTGTGGAGGATGGCATCGGGTGAGGAGCCATCGGGCACTGAATTTCTTAATGACTCGACTTTAGCTACTTTGCAAAAAGATTGTTCGTTCATGATGTTGATGATATGAATCTTCTGCAGGGGTGTGTTTGCTGCCACACTGAAGATGGCAGCGTTCTACGGATTGTATACCTGGCTGACACATACTGTGTTTGGCATTAACCTTGTCTTCCTACCGTCGGGTAAGAGCATGTCGTGTTGCCGCTTACAAGTATTAAATGTAAAGCGCCTAGAGATAGATTGAGTTCTCTGAGGGTGCTTTATCAAGTGCATTATTATTATTACTATTATTATTACTATTATTATTATTATTTTTGGCTTGGTTGGTGCTACTGAAAGGAGGTAGTCTTTTCAAGCAAGAGCTGTAGCTGTGTTCTTTGCCTGACGGGCCGAAGCTCCTGTGTAATTCTGCCTGGAGCCACTTTTTGTTCCTTCCTTGGTAGAATGTCAAGGATTCCTTCCATCACCACGTTATGATTTTTTATTTGGTAGCGTAGAGTTTGGCTGTACTCTCGTCGGATTCACCACGTGATGTGCAGATGTAATGTGTAGCCATTTGCAGTGCTGTGCTCTGTACCGAACTGCTGCCCAGTTTTGGCATTTCGAAGGAGTTTGGGAGTATGGAAATCTTGCATGCATGGCACGGGCAGGCATTCAAGGCCGCAGTTATGCTGTGGTCCTTAATGTTATGGTCTTAAAACCCTTGCCACCAGCAGGATTTATCCCTATGTCGAGGTTATCAAGCATCTGTGATACTAACAACTAACCACCGCTTTTCTGAATCTAATCATTTTGCTACACCACATAAGAATCTCAAATCCTTTAAAGACCGTGCCTTTAGTTCGTATGTTCCCAAAGCCTGGAAATCGCTTCCGGCTGGTGTCACGGCATCTCCTGACTTTACGACATTTAAAAAGCAGCTAAAAATGCATCAGTTTATTACAGATTTAGTCGGTCCTTGTCATTCGTCCTTTGTGTGCCTATGCAGGCTGATAATGTGCATGATGCCACTAACTATTTTTGCATGCTGACCCTATGCATGTCATCTATAATCATGTTATGCTTATTTTAATAATAATAATAAGGCACTTGCTAAATCACCCTCAGAGAACTCAATCTCTCTCTAGGCACTTTACATTTGCTGCAAAGGGAAATGCAATTGAATGGTGAGTGATATCATGCTTGATAAGCAAACAAAATGAATAACATGGTTGTTAGTGACATGCACAGGATCAGCATACAAATGTGGTTAGTGGCAGCATGCACAGATTATTGACATTGAACATGCCACCATTAACCATTCCATCAAGCTTCCTTTGCAGCCAATGTGCAGTGCCTTGAAAGAAATTAAGTTCTCTGAGGATGCTATACAAGTGTATCATTATTGTTATTAGCTCTGCATCATTTTGCATAGCATAAACCCTGTAAATCTCGTCAAGCTTGCCAACGGCACCTTTGCCAGTGTGCTCCGAACTGCACCATCAATGGAAACCCACAATTGGGGATTTTCACGGAATTCGAGCTTTCTTTCCAGCATAGCTCGGAGTGTAGTGAAGTCCAGCTAAAAATCAATGGAGTAATAATAATAGTAATACACTTGATAAAGCGCCCTCAGAGAATGTGTTGACCTAGATGCCCGGTAGTGTGCTTATCAGGCAGGTCTCACGAAGGTGGTTCAATGCTCTGCCGGCCTTCTTCTTTTGGTATCGCTATCGTATGTTTTGCAATACTCAGCTCTGCCAAAGTTCGTGTAACTATCTATGTGTAATGCTAGTGTGTGCCTTACAAGAGAATGACCGTGCGGCATGGCACGTGGCCCAATGAGCTCAGTGTGCATGTTGAAATGCCATGGCTAACTCGAAGAATCCGTAATACCAAAGGTGTGGGTGGGGACAAAGCTGAATTTTAATGCAATCAGCACTCGTTAGAATAAGGTAAACCAGATAGTTGCACATATTCTAATCAAGCGCTAGCCTTTTCTACTCGCTTTCTCGCACGACCGACACATCCCAGGTCTGAGGCAGAGTACTGATCACTTGACATTTAAACAGGTGGTACAATATCGGTGATGCACTCAAAAGCACATAGAAGTCGCTCTGATGCTTAAATGCTAATCGCTGACATTCTCAGCTGGAGTGATTTGCATGCTGCAAGCGAGTGTCAGATTTTGTGATTTTGGATCAACGTTTGCAGTTCCACGTTTTTTGAATGGGCTGCGCATATCATATCATCAGCATATCGCCTACTGTTGCAGTTCTTGCTGCCATATTTGGAGCCATCCCCTTCATTGGAACCTACTGGGCTGCAGTGCCGGCAGTTCTAGAGCTTTGGCTCGTGCATGGCGAGATTTTTCTTGCTATTTTGCTCATAATTGGTCACTTTCTACCGACACTGTTCGTGGATCAGCTAATTTATCGTGAGATTGAGGGGTAAGTAGTTTTTTATCAGCATTGGTTTGTACAAGAATGGAGAATGCTTGCAATTTATCTTTCTTTCCCATGAATGATGGACTTTCAGCATGCTGGTTGCTCAAATTTTCTGCACATTATACAATGGGTGGTTAATACCTTTAACACACGGAAATAATAAAAGCAGAGACTTGAAAATAGCCAACAAATCTTGTTGCAAGCCCGCAGTGAGAGGTCATCCACTGGTATACTGCAGTTGTTCGTATTGTTCTTTGGTCAATTTTTTGTGGACTTATCAAATCCTCACCAGTTAAACTAGTGCATGTGATGGCTTTGCGAATGATTTGTTAAAAGATTTGCAGTATTCCAACTTGGAGTGCAAAGCAGCCACTGCAATTGTTTTGTGATGCAGTCAAAATTTGTCCGACCCAGAAGAGTAGCGGAGAGGCATGTAGCTGCATGTAGCATTTTCTAAGCATGAACATGCAGGCTGGTGTTCAGAATCATTCTGATGTTATACCTATGAAGGTTTTCATTCTATTAATTGAGTGGGCAAAGATCACAGAATCTGTCAGCAATGAAGGGAAAGAAAGTTTGCTGCCCTTTGCTGGCAACTGGGCGGCTGATTAACCGATCTGCAAAACTTGAGATGATCTTGTTCGACTGTTTGCATTCATGAAGTAGCTGCCGCAAAGCTGATTGTGCATGGCTTTGCTTAAACTAGCTGCCCAGCTGTCGAAAATATGCACTCGGCCTCATTTCTTTATTTACTCCTGTAAGTCGTGTATGTGTGTGTATGTGCATGTGTGCGCATGCTTGTGGAGTGCATATGCACTCACAGAATGCTGTCAGCTTGCACCTAAGCAGTGGCTGTGAGTAATGTCAGATTTTCAGAGATGCATTTACCTTTCTTTTTACAATGGCTAATCGAGCATGAGTCTTTCAGCAGCAGCTTGATTACAAATGTCAGGCTGATGACATTGGGCCGTACCTACTAATGCTTGAGGTGTTGCCCGTGGAATGTGGCTATTAGTTATTGCATCTCATGCTTTCTGATGCAGAGGTGGTCATCCTTACCTAACGGGATTGGCGATTGCTGGTGGTGTCTACTGCTTTGGACTTCAAGGTGCAATAATTGGTCCGGTGCTTCTTTGCTGCGTAGTAGTGGCAACCAAAGTTTATAGTTCTATGCTGACTTCACCAGCCACTCTGACGCCTGGAGTTGCTGATGGCCCTGCAGGTATGTATGCATACTCCAGAGATGTTTTCCGAATTTTCATTGACCAGTATGCAGGATACTATAAATTGCTAGATGTAGGCAGATATCAGAAGTAGAATGTCAAAATCATCCGAGAGCAGGCTGCTGTTGAACTTCAGAGGTGACATGTATTCGTGGCGCACAACCTGGACTGGTCATCATTCCGACTAGCACGATTTGAAACTCGGCAGAGCCACATAAGCCTGACCGATCGTTGTGCTCGATCGGTCAAGTACACGGTGCTCATAGAATCGAGCAGGACTATGACAGTGAGGTTAACAACACTATTCTATCCAGAATGTCGTTCGTACAGAGCATTTTCAGTGGAATGGTGTCGATTGAATCCCGACTGAAATTTTCTCGATAAATCATAATTGTCTGTGCACGACAAGTGGCTATGACACTATCAAGTAACAATGCTCTTCTTAGATTCGGTAGCTTGCCAGCCTTGCCCACCAGTGGGCTATGTTTAACAGCATTACAGAAAGTTCTCTGCCTTTTTTTTTAGGTGGAGTGATTCCAATATCTGATTTCAAAGTTCGGGAAAAGCTGGTCGAGGACATGTTGTCGCGGTAAGTCCAAGCCTTTCCACACTGAGAGATGAACCTTGCTGCTCTCAGTAGCACTGGAATCCCCTGGCCTGCAGTGGTTGGGTTCAACTGTTAAGGTCCCGAGGCATATGTGAAGCGCCTGAATAGAGATTAAGTTCTCTTGGGGTGCTATATAAATTAATTATATTTTTATATAAGGTAGCTTGAACCACGGGCTCTAGTTGACTTGCTGAAGCTATTTTTACATAAACAAACATTGTCTGAGTAAAAGCTACCTTTAAATGGACACTGTCTGCTCAGTTTAGTGTAAAGCTGATAGACGAATCTACTTCTTAGTTTAGCGTCAGCACCAGTCATTCATAGCAGTTTCTTTTCTGCTGTCGGCTGTGCTCCTAGAAGTGTTTAACTAGTTCTGTTCTCAGGTAGCAGATCAGCCTGCAGCCAACTTTCTAACGTGCTTTATTGTCTAGTGAGATAGCTCTTGGCACTGGCAAAGTCAGCACGAAGCAGCCACGCCTTCTTAGTCTAAACAGGTTCCACTGACCTGCCTGTCTTCATCCGAATGCAAAAACTCTGGCTTTCACGTTTGCTTCCTTTTTTACCACTTTGCCATACAACCTGTGATCGAATACCTAGCCGAGTCGGATGCAAATTGTAAACACTCGTTTGACGTAGCTGCAGTGTCTGGCTGCCTAGCGCTTGCTTGATCTGCCTTATTTCTCACTGCTTTCTGTTTGCTTAGTGCCACCTCTCCCCCTCATTCGATGGGTTTTTGTCCGGGGCAGCTCGATCCCACACCATGAAATGCTAACGATTTTATGTACGAGACGTGCATTTAGGATGATTCGCTTTCCTAAATGAGCCGAAATGTTAACTACCTCTACCTGTTTACAGTTTACTACCTCAGCACGTGCATGATGAAAGAGAATGTGAATCCTTGCGTTGTCCAGTCGATGCAATAGTTCGATGCGATGGTAACTAGGGGCACCTGCACCTTTCATCTGCTTAATGTTCATCCCTGGCCTGCGAAATACTGGCCCTGGTTACTATATAAACTGATGTGCTGAAGTTTTGTGTGCAATCGTGGTGAAAGGAAAAACACAAGTCCGCTTTTTTTATTTCAACCTTAAGTACAACCGTCGTCTCAACAAATCAGACATGCGTGCTCCCCGTTTCGGATACTCTAACCAGTGCCACGCAAGGCACGGGGTAGGGATTACCTGCCTTGCTGTCATCTACTGCATCAATTTATCTGTTGTCAGCATCTTCTTGGCTTTGTGATCTCAATATTCGGGTTCGGCTATTTAGGATCTGGTAGAAGGCTGTTTATGCTTATTTTCATGCTTTGTCGGCAAGGTATTGACTGTTTCCCATGGTCACTCTTAGCATTCTTATTGTGCAGCCGGTCACATTCAAGTTTTGTTTGAGTGACTGAAAGGCCTTTATAGTGATGCTATTTCCTTTTTCCTTTAGTTTCGTTCTGGCCATACAAAAAATAAACGTCAGCTGATCCTTAGCCTCATTTATGTAGCAGCACCTGAGCCGTGGCTGCTTGCAAGCAATTTGCTGTGGGCAATACAGTTTTGCCTGCTGAATGATTTGAACTCATGCCCTTGGCTTGTGATAGTCCAAGCACCTTACCGATCGGCTAAGACCTAGTGACAATGTGCTTACAACTTCATTTAGATAATCAAGTGAGTCAGTCATTAGATTTCTTTTGCTATTATCATTCTTCTTTGTAAACACTGAAATATGTAGTCAATATGTCCGCACATGCCCACGGATGAAAGCTGCATCTTCAAGATGGTAGAATTTGTGCAGTTTCTCCAAATCTATGCATGAATATTGAGAATGGGGCAAATGTATCCACTTCAGAGTAATGGGTTTGTTGGCATTTTCAGCAGCTAAGTAAAAGATTATAATGGTCAAATGGCATCCTGGATCATGAGGAACCACTGAAATATATGTACCTCAGGGCTCAATGCTAAGTCCGGTTCTATTCACAGTTTATACTCTCCCTCTTGCTGATGCGATTGCCAAGTACAATCTAGGCTTTCACTTTTATGCAGAGGACACTCAGCTGTACCTTTGCTTTGATCCCTCCCAGCCCTTCAGCACGTCGAATTTTCTCAACTTCCTTGCTGCATGTACTAATGACATCCACACATGAATGACAGCAAATTTTCTTAAATTTAATGATAATGAAACTAACTTTCTAGTTGTGAGCAAGTCAAGTGTGATTCAATAATTGGAAAATCTAACGCTCAAAATCGGCTCAGCCAGTATATCTCTTGTTGAATCTGCTCAAAATCTATGTGTTCTGTTCCAAAGTGACATTTCATTAGGCGTCCACACCAGCTCGACAGTCAAGCCTGCCTACTTAATATTGCTAAAATTTGGGCTTGGTTAGACAGGGATACCACATCTAAATTGGTCCTTGCGTTTGTGACATCCCGTCTTGATTTCTGTAACTGACTGCTTGCTGGTCTACCGGCCTATGCTATCAGGCGCTTACAGTTGGTGCAAAACTCTTGCAGCTAAGCTTATCTGTAGTGAGCGTCACAGTTGCCGCATCATGCAACTTCTCGCTGACCTGCACTGGCTCCCAGGCAAGCAGTGAATCAACTTCAAGGTTCTGTAACTAACATTTAGATCCCTTCATTCTTTAGCACCAGCCTATCTGTCAGACCTACTCCCCACCAGGTGGCGCAGTGTACCACCTGCTTTTCGTATCCAATCGGCTACTTATACCTGGTACGAACCTCAAATCCTTTGGAGACCGTGCCTGTAGTTCGTATGCTCCCAAAGCCTGAAACTTACTTCGGACTGGTGTTACCACATCCTCTGACAAGACGGCATTTAAAAAGAAGCTAAAAACGCATCTATTTATCACAGCATTTAGTGGGTCCGCGAGACTCATTTTATGTATGCTTATGGGGGAATGTCAAGAAAATATTTATAAAATTCGTTTGATAATCATATATTTATTGAGGGTACCTTTCAAAAGACAAATATGTTTGAAATGGGATAGGAAGCACTCGGGTACACTTCCACATGAAAGCAAAAATGAATGTGCAAACCTCGTGGAACCAGGATTTAAACCGAAGCAACATATCTACAAATAACAAATTTACCGATCTCTGTGTCATATGCGACTTGTAGCCCAACTTGTCGAACTTGGCAGATTGAGGTACATTTGTGAAGCTTGTTGAGGTACATTCTTGTGACTTTTAAACTGTCTCATTTCAAGTGTAGATCTGTGCCTTGTAAAATCTATAACTGGGCCAATACTTCACGTATTGGAGTGAATTTTGAAATCCGAGTTTGACTCTGCTTGTTTTAACCGAATTGGGTAAAATTACTTATTTCGATGGGATACACGTTGCTGTATGCGTCATGGAACATCCTGGAGCTTTATTTTCTATAATCTTGGACCCCTAACCATGTTATTCATGTTGTTTATCAAGCATGGCGTTACTAACCATTCAATCGCATTTCCCTTTGCAGCAAATGTAAAGCACCTAGAAAGAGATTAAGTTATCTGAGGGTGCTTTATCAAGTGCATTATTATTATTTCTTAGTATATATTATTTCTTAGTATATTAGTACAGAAAAATTTGAGTTGCTGCCTCGTGATCTTCTGCATGGGTGCTACCATTTTGTTTGTCTTTATCAAGTTCTGCTCATCTACTGATGCTCTTCTAGTGTGCACTCTGAGAAGGCTTCGTGGACTGCATGCTGTGTGAGATGCCGATTCACGCTGTTGCTGTGTACCTGCATACAGACTTGTTTATCACGAATATTCTGACGATGCAAGCCTATCATGCGTCGTTGTTGCACTCGCGTGGTCATCACTTAGAGACGAGGCTTTTTCTTTGTCTGCTGCTATTGTGTCTCAGTCAGTTGTATGCTAATAATCACTCACCAGGCCTTTGCCTTGCCTGTGCAATCTCTAAATGGTTCTGGTGGACGTAAGTCTTTCTCGTCGTCGCGATTTTTAAAATATTGTGCCAATGTACCGCAGTCGAAAGCAGCTCTATGAGACTGCACACACTGGTTCACGCTATTGCTCTGTGAACTGCACTCTCTTTTGTGTTAACAATTCGGCTTACTGTGTTAAGAGCAGCAACCGCCTTTGTTGCAGGTCCAACAGTGGTATCGACATCAATGGCTGACCCTCTACTTCGTTCGTGCTCGAGCTGCTACCGATAACTCGTAGACTTAAACTGCACTCGTTCTAGTCAATTGGTGCATTAGATGATGTTCATTCTTTATTTTTTGTCGCAGTCGTGCGATGCACCGTGTCGGGCAGTGCATAGCTGATTTTCGTTGATCTTGTACTTGTCGTTGACCATCGTTATTTCTTGGGCTAACAGCTTTCACACTGCACTAGCACCAAGTTCAGCCCGACACACCGAGATAAGGGGTAGATTACTGCCATACTACTGCTGCCTTTTGTTTTTTATAAAGCAGCCAGTGCATCATCATTTGCTTATACCTGAGGTGCATGTGGAGGTGCGCGTGTCCGCCTATTGTCTTGCAATTCCTAGCAGTCACTTGGGCAAGTTATTGCCTAATCCATGCGTTGCATGTGTACAGCGAGTAGACTTAAGAGCAGTATTCTTTGCCTCGTGCCACTTCTTTATCGTACTACTCTGTCTTGCCTTCACTTTTCTATCAACGCATCCTTTATTTTGGTATATTATCCTACGTATTGCCCTGCTGTATCTCCACTGCCCTTAGTAGCTGCTCGTTACTATGCGACTGAGCAATCACCATAACAGAAATAGTGCCATGTTTTTCATCATCTTAGCTTGGGGCATGGTCGTTAGCTTCAGCCTGAACTCAGAACATTTCGCTGTCTTGCTAAGGATATACAATCTGTTTCGACTTTAAGAGTGGCCTGTGTCTTAACTCCATTCCACATGTTGTCGCCATGCTTGTTATGGGGTTATGCCCTTGTCCTTAAAAGAAAGAGCATTCTCATTATGTTTGACGCTCTCGGTACCTTATGGGCACAAGATGCAAGTTTCTCGTGAACGTCCTTTGTGCTGACAGCAATAACAATTTCGTTCGTTTTTCAGCATGTTGCAACGTCCAAGTATTATCAAAACTTATACCATCAGTGTTGTTTTAAATGTGTATATATTGCATTGCCTCTGGTCTTGTATGTGCCGTTTTGTGTGCAAGCATCGGTCGTTAGTCTCATCTCACAGTTGCTGCGTTCGTTCAAGTAACCGTCACCCGTGTTCAAACCATGGGTCTAAGCATGTGGTACGGTACCATGGCTGCATTTTCAAGTGTCACCTTGCATATTCTGGGGTGAGGGAAATCTTATTTTGTTGTTCGTCGGTGTACATCCAGCCACGCGAAGCAATCCGAACGTGACACCCATCCTTGCACGATGCTGAATGTGAATCGGCTACTAGATGATGATAATAATAATAATACATTTGTATTGCGCCGCCCTCAGAGAACTTAATCTCTTTCCGAGCTCTTTACAAATACTGCAAAGGAAGCATGGTCGAATGCTTAGTGGTAGCATGCTCGGTGACAACAAGCATAATGTGGTTAGAGGTGACGTGCATCAGGTCAGTATGCAAATATGGTTACTGGTGGCATGCATGGTGTCAGCATGCTTAAGCACACAAATTGGGAATCACGTGGACCCACTAAATGCTGTGATAAATAGATGTGATTTTATGTTCTTTTCTTAAATGCCGTCAAGTCAGTGGATGTCGTGGCGCCAATCGGAAGTTAGTTCCAAGCTTTGGGAACATACGAACTAAAGGCTTCAAAGGATTTGAAGTAAAACAAATACTATCTGATTTGGCAGCCTCTTTTTGTATAGCGGCAGAAGACCCTTACTGAAGGCTATCACAACCGCTTGCAGCTGCGATAAAGTATCATCCACCGCAGGATTCGAACACATGACCTCGAGACCTCGAGGTCATGAAAAGCAACCGCCTTACCTAGTGTGCCATCGACGCTCCCACAGGTACGTAGGAAGTATAGCCAAACGATTAGTTTCAGAAAAGCCGGTGGCACGATGCTTAGCCTGTTGGGGGACTAGATCTGATAAGAAGGCTGGAGGCAAAGAATGAAGGGACCTAAAAGTGACCGACAGAACCTTGAAGTCGATGCGCTCTTTGACAGGGAGCCAGTGCAGCTCAGCGAGAAGTAGTGAGATGTGGCAACTGCGTTCACGACAGGCAAGCCTAGCTGCTGAGTTGTGCACCAGCTGTAAGGCTCCTAATTACACAGGCCGGCAGACCAGCAAGCAGTTAGTTACAGAAGTCGAGACTGGATGTCACAAATGCATGGACCATTGTAGACGTGCTATTTCTGTCTAAACAAAACCCGAATTCTATCTGCCTAAACAAAACCTGAATTTTAGCAATGTTATGTAGCTGAAAGTATGCAGGCTTGACTGTGGAGCTGGTGTGATCGACTAATGAATGGTTACTATGAATCACGACACCTAGCTTCGACATCGCCCATGATGGGACACGTGTTCAGCCACGTCAATTGCATAATTAGGTAGGCAAAAATAAATTATCTCAAAAGAGTCAGTGGTTAAGCAATCCCTTAATTGGCTCATTCTAACAAATTGCCTCTTAATAATAGATATACAGTCGTTCCTCGCCACTTCGACTCTCTCGGCTTCGCCTATTGCGGTTTTTTGAAATATTTGCATGTTCATTAAAAATGTGATCGAGATAGTGAAAACTATACATCGCTCTTTTGTCTAAGTCAATAATACACCATAATATTCCAATTAAAATTACTGTATGGATGGAACACAGAGGAAGACGACGACGCACCTTTTGAAGATACTGTACCACCTGAAGACTAAACTCGTGCCTTCAGAGAAGCCGTAACCTTGCTCTTCTTTGCGGTTTCTCTACATCTCCATCTTAATCGCTTCCTCACCAAACGCACTATTTTAATAGGTTGTGTTTGTGCGTAAGAGTCGTATGTATGTGCAAAATAATGAACCATAATAATAATACGATGTTTATAACCTATAATACGTCTTCCTTTCTCTTATTATGTCTATTATATTTGGTAATACGAGTGTAATGGTGACTAAAGGGGTGTTATTTCATGTCCGCAAGGCTCTTTACTAATGTTAATACACATTTAGAGGGTCATAAACAGGTCTTCCATGCTCTAACTCCGAAAATATACGATTTATAAACAAATAAGAATAATGCACTTGATAAAGCGCCCTCAGAGAACTCAATCTCTTTCTAGGCGCTTTACATTTGCTGCAAAGGGTAACACGATTGAATCGTGAGTAATATCATGCTTGATAAACAACGTGGTTAGGGGTGACATGCACAGGGTCAGCATGCAAATGTGGTTAGTGGCAGCATGCACAGTGTCAGCACGCATAAGCACACGAAGGACGAATCACAGGGACCCACTAAATGCTGTTCTAAATAGGTGTTTTTAAAATCTTTTTAAATGTGGTCAAGTCAGGGGATGTTCTGACGCAAGTCGGAGTTCCAGGCTTTGGGAACATACGAACTAAATGCATGGTCTCCAAAGGATTTGAGGTTTGTACGCAGTAGTGGTAAACTGTTGGATTGTGAAAAGCGGGTGGTACGATGCTTGGCTTGGCAGGGGTGTAGATCTGAGAGATAGGCTGGAGCCACAGAATGAAGTGACCTACAAGTTAGCGACAAAACTTTGAAGTTGATCCGTTGCTTGACTGGTAGCCAGTGCAGGTTGGTGAGAAGCGGTGTGATGTGGCAACTGCGAAGCTCACGACAGACAAGCCTAGCTGCAGAGTTTTGCACCAGCTGTAATCGCCTGTTTTCGCATGCCGGTACGCCAGTAAGCAGCGAATTACAGAAATCAAGTTGGGATGTCACAAATGCATGGACCAATTTAGACGCGTGGTATCCTTATCTAAACAAGCCCGAATTTTAGCAATATTATGTGGCTGAAAGTAGGCAGATTTGACTGTGGAGCTGATGGGTCGTCTAACGAGAGGTCACTTTGGAACATGACACCTAGATTTCGATCTGAATCAACAGGAGATATGCTGGCAGAGCCAATTTTGCGTGTCAGCCTTTCCAATTTCTGAATCACGCTGGGCTTGCCCATAATTAGTAAGTTAGTTTTATCATCGTTTAGTTTTAGAAAATGTGCTGCCATCCATATGCGGATGTCATCAATACATGCAGCAAGTGAGTTGAGAGAATTTGAGGTGCTCGAATGCTGGGAGGGATCAAAGCAAAGGTACAACTGAGTGTCATCCGCATAGAAGTGAAAGCCTAGATTGTGCTTGGCAATCACATTTGCAAGAGGGAGAGTATAAACCATGAAAAGAACCGGACCGAGTCGAGAACCCTGAGGTACCCCATATTTCAGAGGTACCTTGAATGATCTTTGTCCATTCACGTCAATACTCTGGAGTCTTTCACTGCGATAGGTCCTGAACCATTGCAGAGCAGTGCCAGTGATGCCCAGGTGAGATGAGAGGTGCTCAAGAAGGACTTGGTGATCGATAGTATCAAAAGCTGTCAAAAGATCAAGCAAAACAAGCAGAGACACTCTACCGATGTCTGCATTTCTAAGTAGGTCGTCTGCATTCCTAAGTAGGTCGTTGTACACCAAAAGCAACGCTGACTCTGTGGAGTGATTAGCTCTAAAGCCAGACTGGAACTTACTAGCAAGTTTTGAAGTTTCAATATATGAGTTCAGCTGGTCTGCCACGACCCGTTTCAGTGTCTTAGTTAGGAATGTTTGAAGGGAGACGGCGTGCTAGTTGCTTTAGTTAAAGAATCCTACTTCGCGGAAATTTACCTATTGCGGCAGAGACTAGAACCGATTAACCGCGATAAACGAGGGATGGCTGTAATCAAAATGGAAAAGTATGATAACAAGCAAGTAAAGTAACCAAATGGGCTCCGCTTACCTTAACGGCAGGAAAACCTCACACACTACATCAAGCGCTTTTTCGGGGAAATACGTCCCCGCACTTACGCTACTTACTTCTATAGTGACTTACTTCTATAGACAAGGCCAGTACTCTGAGAGTACCTGCTGAAACTATGCTGGCTCCAGAGAGAGAGAGAGAGAGAGAGAGAGAGAGAGAGAGAGAGAGAGAGAGAGAGAGAGAGAGAGAGAGAGAGAGAGAGAGAGAGAGAGAGACAGACAGACAGACAGACAGACAGACAGACAGACAGAGAAAACGAGAGAGAGAGAGCGAGACAGAGAGAGAGAGAGAGAGAGAGAGAGAGAGAGAGAGAGAGAGAGAGAGAGAGAGAGAGAGAGAGAGAGAGAGTAAAATTATGCGATGCAGCACAGGCAGAGGCGACGGTCCCGAACGCAGCAGAGCAGTCTCATAAAATTCTGCATACACGCACGCTGTGCAGTGAGAAGCCGAGCGCAAGCAGCCGTAGGTTCTTAAGGTGTCATTCAAAGGACAGAAGGCGTGATACGGCCCGAAAACAACATTCACCTTTGCTGTGGTTTTCATGCAGGCAATTCGCAGCAACGTGGTTAGGGCGGGGGCACGGATAGGATTACGGATACGGGTAGGATTAGGATACGCTGCCGCCAAAAGGCACGACGCGAGTTATTGCGGCCTTGTCTGAAGCGGTGCCGCCAGTGCACTGACGCGGTGCTTCTGGCAAATATGATGTGATGTGAACACGCGTTCTGTGCTTCGGATTGGTTAGCGTACGCTCAAGTGTTTTAGCCAGTCCTAATCCATTGCTGCGGTCTAGGTCTGCCGTGATGAGTCAGAGCACTGAAAAAGTGCAGCCTCGAGCTGACTCTAGGTCGAGCTTGGAGATGCTTTATTCAGATGGCAAGCTATGACCAGACTGTTTTATACTGAATACAGATAAGCCGCTAAGTCAGATATGTGGAAATGCGACTGATGCTTACTCCGAAGGCGGAATTGCCTGTAGCACAGCACTCGTGGCTGCTAGCACAAGCCTATCGCCGCCTAAAGATTCCGATTTGCACGTACAGCCTGACAAAGACATGGATCAATGACGAGAAGTAGAATAATACGTCTGCAATTGCAGATAGTACGATAAGCCATCTCCTCAACCGTTCCCAGATTAGCTCCTTACCTGATGATCCTTGTGATGATCTAGCCGATCGCTTCTCTCGATTCTTTGTGCAGAAGATAGACAAGATCAGGGAATCCATATCTGCGATGACAACCTCCCCACTAGAATGCTGTTCCTCGGTTCGTGGCTGCACCTCAATGTCTGCATTTAAGCCGGTCACTAGTGATCTAGTCCTTAAGTTCGTATCTCAATCAAAGAAGACAACAAGTCCTCTGGACCCTATTCCCACTGTCCTGCTCATACGTTGCATTGATCTGCTGCTGCCATGCATAAATAACATAATTAATATGTCATTAGCTTCAGGTCATGTCCCAGCACCTTTCAAAAAAGCTGTAGTCAGGCCACTTCTCAAGAAAGCTAAACTTGACCAAGAGAACTTGAGCAACTACCGCCCAGTTTTCCTTCTACCATTCCTATCAAAGACACTTGAACGGGTCGTGGCGGACCAGCTGAACTCGTATATCGAAACCTCACACCTTGCTAGTAAGTTCCAGTCTGGCTTTAGAGCTAATCACTCCACAGAGTCAGCATTGCTTCGGGTATACAACGACCTACTTAGGAATGCAGACATGGGTAGAGTGTCTCTGCTTGTTTTGCTTGATCTTTCGGCAGCTTTTGATACCATCGATCACAAAGTTCTTCTAGAGCGCCTCTCATCTCGCCTGGGCATCACTGGCACTGCTCTGCAGTGGTTCAGGTCCTATCTCAGTGGGAGACTCCAGAGTATTGACGTGAATGGACAACGATCATCTGAAGTACCTCTGAAATATGGAGTACCTCAGGGCTCTGTGCTAGGTCCGGTTCTTTTCACGGTTTATACTCTGCCTCTTGCTGATGTGATTGCCAAGCACAATCTAGGCTTTCACTTCTATGCGGATGACACTCAGTTGTACCTTTGCTTTCATCCCTCCCAGCCTTCGAGCACCTCAAATTCTCTAAACTCACTTGCTGCATGCATTGATGACGTCCGCACATGGATGGCAGCAAATTTTCTAAAACTTAACGATGACAAAACTAACTTACTAGTTATGGGCAAACCCAGTGTGATTCAGAAATTGGAAAGGCTGCCGCTCAAAATTGGGTCTGCCAGCATATCTCCAGTTGAATCAGCTCGAAATCTAGGTGTCATATTCCAAAGCGATCTCTCGTTGACGACCATATCAGCTCCACAGTCAAATCTGCCTATTTTCAGCTTCATAACAGTGCTAAAATTCGGGCTTGTTTAGATAAAGATACCACATATAAGTTGGTCCATGCATTCGTGACATCACGTATCGACTTCTGCAACTCACTGCTTACTGGCCTACCAGCATGTGCGATCAGGCGATTGCAGCTGGTACAAAACTCCGCAGCTAGGCTTATCTGTCGTGAGTGGCGCAGTTGCCACATTACTCCACTTCTCGCCGAACTGCACTGGCTACCAGTCAAGCAACGGATTGACTTCAAGGTTTTGTCGCTCACTTTTAGGTCCCTTCATTCTATGGCTCCAGCCTATCTGTCAGATTTACTACCCCATCAGGCCAAGCATCGTACCACCCGCTTTTCGGAATCCAACAGTCTAGAAATACCTCATACAAACCTTAAATCCTTTGGAGACCGTGCATTTAGTTCATATGCTCCCAAAGCCTGGAACTCTCTTCCGACCTGCGTCAGAACATCCCCTGACCTGACCCAATTTAAAAGGAACTTAAAAACACACCTATTTAGGACAGCATTTAGTGGGTCTCTGTGATTCGTCTTTGATGTGCTTATGCGTGCTGACACTGTGAATGCTGCCACTAACCACATTTGCATGCTGACCCTGTGCATGTCACCCCTAACCATGTTATTCATTTCGTTTGTTTTTCAAGCATGATTTTACTTACCATTCAATTGCATTTCACTTTGCAGCAAATGTAAAGCGCCTAGAGAAAGATTAAGTTCTCTGAGGGCACTTTATCAAGTGAATTATTATTATTATTATTATTATTATAGTGGCGCAGCTAACGACATTAAGAGTATGGGCACAGCAGCTTGATGCAGAGGGATTGGTCTATTCTTCAGTGTCGCTTCAATTCGTTTATGACTCCGATAATTTGGACTCTATGCTGATGCAGTCTTTCGGGATTTATTGAATGCTTTACTAGCATTATTTAAAATCGCATGCATGTATTGTATTTTTATATTTGTATTTTGTATTTTTTTGGTGGGAGAATGAAAGAATAGGTGTTGGATATGCGATCAGCATAAAGTGCTAAGCTCCACAAAGCGGCCTCAGCTAAACTTTCAGAATACCATTTGATGACCCGTTTGACTGGTCACGTGTTGTTAGTCCCAGCTGACTGACTGGACAATAAAAACCCGAGAGCAATTGTGGTTTGTTTTTCTGTGTATGTGTATGATTCTAGATAGCTGGGCGCGCCGGCACTCGGCCGGTGCAGGCAGACCGGTTGTGTCCTCCACCAGCCTAGGGCCGAACAGCTGGTGGATGTGGCCTGGGAACGGGCCAGTGCTCAGCTGTGATCTGGTGGCTATGGTTTGGAAACAGGCCGGCTTTGTATTCCCGCTAACACACGGGGATGAGCTGTGGTGATGGCAGATGAGGCAGTGAAAGCAAGTGGGAATGCCGGCAGAGCGGAAACGGCTGCGTTCGACAGCGCCGTAGGCGCCTGCAAAAATACCCATCGTTGTAAACCAGCTTCGATGTCCTGCCTGCTTCTACGTACATGCTGATGGGAGAGCTCTAGGTGACACTCGAGATCTCAGGTAATCGGGCCTTCGGCAGCCTAACCGATCAGAAACTTTTTTCAAGCGAACCGAGCGCCATATTAAAACTTGCCATACTTTTCCACTATTGACTTGTAAATAGCTTCTAACGGCACTGCATCTTCACATGAGGCATCACAGTAATTTTTTCCAGGTCCAATATTTTCACTGTATATTATTTCTTTAGATGATTTTATCACTGGGCAGTCTAGTTTTTTACTTTTACGCAGATATACAACACACCGCTGCAAGTATGCTTCGATCGCCTCTCTCTCTCACTTTCTAACATGTCAAAATTTTCTGAAATCCTTGCAATTTGTTCTGCCAAAAGGTGCTATTTCAATGATGACCAACATTTCTCAATGTGACGACGATAGGATCAACCCAGTGGTCATCAGCCCAGTCACCCAGCAGCCGGAAAGTCTTACCACCAAAATAGACTCGGCCAGCACATCCGCTTCAACTTTGCACCAAATTTGGGTGCCTCGTTCCAATGCTACCTTTCGCTAGATAGCCACACCAGTTCCACGATCAAGTCTACATACTTTCCAGTACATAGCGTCATTAATTTCAAAATGCAGAGGAATCGTGTGCCGACTGCCGTTAGAGTGGGCGTTTAAATATAAGCATGCAGGAAGTTGGGTACGATAATATATATAATTCATTTGTATAGCGCCCTAAGATAACTTAATTTCTATCCAGGCACTTCACATATGCCATGGGGCTCGAGCCCACGCCCTCAGCCAGACCTTGGTCGGGGCAAGCACCTTAATCTTCATGCCAAATGATCCCGCGACCTCTCAGTTATTGGTCCAGTGCATTACTGATTGAACTCTCGGGACGAATTTCCGATCAAAGCTCAATGCTGGTCTTTAAACATCGGCTTTAAATTTCTGCTTGCATGCTGGAATCGAATCTCGTTGAACTGCATCAGTAAATTCATACGTAATGGCTAAGTAATGGCTGAGCCTAATAGCAGCCCGCTGCTCGTACTTGGCTATAGTTGGTAGAGGAATGGAACTAGCAAACTTCCGAACTATCTAGCTAGGTGAAAGGTATCCCAATGATTAATCCTCACAAAAACATTAGCTCCTAATGTCTATTTATAGCTTCGAATGGTATCGTACTTTCTGTGCTTAGAAAGTGCCTAGAAAGAAATTAAGTTCGCTGAGAGCAGTATATAAATACATCACCATTATTGGCATTATCATTGTTATAGTGTGTATCTGAGGCTGCCACAAGTTCTTCCCCAGCTTCTCTCTCTCTCTCTCTCTCTCTCTCTCTCTCTCTCTCTCTCTCTCTCTCTCTCTCTCTCTCTCTCTCTCTCTCTCTCTCTCTCTCTCTCTCTCTCTCTCTCTCTCTCTCTCTCTCTCTCTCTCCCTCCCTCCCCTCTCTCTCTCCCTCTTGATCTGATGCAGGCAAATTCTATGTCTCGCATCTCTTTTACTGGTATAGCAAGGCTTATTATATTCGCTATTAGAACCTGTAATCGTGTTTTTGATAGCTCTACAGACTCCCTGGCAGATCCGTGCGCTACTTTAAAAGATGCAATGGCATTACTCAGATTTTCTGACGGCAACCGAGGCTACTGTTACTTATCATATAAAATAACGGAGAAAATTGTGCCGAAGTTACCGGCCTGTGTATGCCAGTGGGATGCTGGAGGGATAACGAACTAGTCGTACGAGGAACTAGCGATAAAATCGGTTTGAAATCTTATCTGGGCTATTGCCAAGCAGTCAGTGACGTGGATTGAGTGGCTTCTTTCTTGCATTCACCCTATTTATTTTGGGTGCGCTACCTTCGCGCCTTTTGTAAGCTTGCACTTGGCTGCGTGCACGTATTGACCTCAGCACAGACAGCACAGCCGGACCGGATGACCTCGGCGTTACAGCTCTCACCGCAGGTTATTGGCCGCGCCCTGGTAGTCTCTCGGTCGATCCTAAAGACGCCTGAGAAGCAAGATTGATTGAAGATTGGGCTCTCGCAGAAGTCAGCGACTTATGGCAGAGATCGCCGATGTCTATGCGGTTGATTTTGATAACGAAAGCTACCTCTTTGAGGAAGAAATGCAGGATGAAGGTGAAGTGATGCTCAATTATTGAAAACGACTGATTTCGATGCTTACTTAAATACTTATTTCAATTTACAAAAATACAGTTGAATTACAAATAATTGTGTTTCATTATGCATAAACCAGTGGTCTTCAAAAAATATATTATACAGTTCAATTCGGGTGGTCATACTTTGACGTGACTGCAAAACGTAAACATGGACACCGCGATATGCCTGGCATTTTTATGCGTCGTATTCTTCCAAGACTTTAATACGCACAGCTTTGGGGCCGGTCCGCAAAGGCCGACAGCCCCAAAACTGCACGAGCGAATTGCCACGCGGTGTCCAGCGTAACCAGATTATCATCCGAGGGTGAAGGTCATAAGCACCGGAAGCATCTGGAGGAAGCATTGCTGCGACCGCGGCCGCAGTCGCATCCGATCCGCAATGTCCGAAAGCGAAGAGGTCTCATGTTCGGACGTCGACTCCCCATCAGATAATGACAGCTCTGACGGCGACGATCCAGAATCAGATACCGCGTCTAAGGACGCTGACGATACCGCATCGGATGCGGCGCGTTCAACCTCCGGCGATGGTGCGCCGGATTTCGCGTTTTCGGACGCGGACGGCGTTGCAAGCGTGCAGCACGAACAACCGAAATCCCCGATCAAGGGAAAGCGAGAAGAAGAGCCTGGAATAATCTACTTAAGCAAGGTTCCGCAGTATATGGGCGTGAAAAAGGTTCGGCAAATATTCGGCCAGTACGGCGAGATCGGAAGGATATTTCTGCAACCTGATAGTAAGGGACTCGTTCTGTTATAGCATATATATGTGTACGTGCTGTACATTATTTCGCGTGTGTTACTACTGTCTAGCTACATTACACGGGTCGCATCAATCGCTTTCGTTCTTATCAGCGAGCGCATGTGGTCAGTATAGCTGAGTCGCAGTTTTTGTACTCCTACGACCGCGGGTGCCGCTATATTTTCACCTTTTGCATGCGGAGCGCGTCGCCTCTGGTGTCAAACTTGCAGCTTTCTTACGATTTTTCAGCGAAACAATCGAAGAAGAAGAAGAAATCTCGACTGTTCACAGAGGGATGGATTGAATTCCTGAACAAGCGGCTCGCCAAGCGAGTGGCGTTATCGCTGAACAACACAATGGTTGGAGGTGAGCCGTCGCTTTCCTATCTCCACCGAAGTATCATTTTATTAGTGTATTTAAATGGGCGGTTCACATCAGCGTGTAGATCGTATGCACCGGGCCGGCGAGCCTCGGTCAGCTTCCCTGGTGGCTCCTTTGCTGGTACGGGCATTAGAAGTATGCTTTGCATAAAGCGGCTGCCAAGCACAGCAGCGTCAGTGCATCCGGGAAGTTCGGCGCTCTCATTTTCAAACGTTGAAGCTGTCCGGTCGGTGTAAAGCATGCTACGGGGATGTGACATTTGATCCCCAAGCACAATCGAGGCTTTCACTTTTATGCAGATGACAGACTGCTGTACCTGTGCTTTGATCCCTCCAGCACTTCAAACTCTCTCCCTTGCTGCATGCACTGCTGGCATCCGCACATGGATGGCAGCAAAATTTCTTAAATTGAATGACGATAAAACCACCTATTAGTTATGAACAAACCAAGGGTGAATCCAACATTGGGAAGCTTAGTACTCGAAATCGGCCCTGCCAGCATGTCTCCTGTAACACCTGCTCGAAATCTCAGTGTACTCCAAAGTGACCTATCACATACAAGTCGACCACATTGGCTTCTCAGTCGAGCCTGCCCAAACTAATTCAGGGCTGTTTAGGCAGGGATACTAGGTACGGTCAGGCGCTTATAATTGGTGCAAGACTCTGTAGCTTGGCTTGTCTGTTGTGAGCGTCGTAGTTGCCTCTTTACACCACTTCTCACCGACTTGCACTGGCTCCCAATCAAGCAACGTATCGACTTCATGGTTCTTTCACTCACTTTTAGGTCCTTTCATTCTCTGACTTCAGCCTATCTATCAGAACTCCTCCCCCACCAGCTTAGGTATCATACCACCTGCTTTTCTAACTTAAATCGGGCTGTGCCATGAACCAATCTCAAATCCTTTGGAGACCGTGCCATCAGTTCGTATGCACCTATAGTGACGAACTCATCCCAACTGACGACACGACATCTCGACGTCATTTAAAAATAAGCTAACAGTGCACCTGTTTCTCACAGCAGGTATTGGGTCTTTATGATTTGTCCTTTGTATGCTTATGCATGCTGGCACTGTGCATGTTACCACTAACCACATTGTACTTGTTGACACTATGTATGTAGTCACCTCTAACCATATCAGGCTTGTTGACATTGTGCACGTTACCACTAACCATTTGATAATTCTGTTTGTACCTTTGCTTTGATTCCTCCACCCTTCGAGCACCTCAAATTCTCTCAACTCACTTGCTGCATGTATTGATGACATCCGCACATGGATGGCAGCAAATTTTCTAAAACTAAACGATGATAAAACTAACTTACTAGTTATGAGCAAACCAAGTGTGATTCACAAATTGGAAAGGATGACACTCAAAATTGGCTCTGCCAGCATATCTCCTGTTGATTCAGCTCGAAATCTAGGTGTCATGTTCAAAAGTGACCTCTCATTAGACGACCACATCAGCTCCAGAGTCAAGTCTGCCTACTTTCAGCTACATAACATTGCTAAAATTCGGGCTTTTTTAGATAAGGATACCACGTCTAAGTTGGCCCATGCATTTGTGACATCCCGTATTGACTTCTGTAACTCACTGCTGGCTGGCCTACCGGCATGTGCAATCAGGCGATTACAGCTGGTGCAAAACTCCGAAGCTAGGCTTGTCGGTCGTGAGCGTCACAGTTGCCACATTACACTACTTCTTGCCGACCTGCACTGGCCACCAGTCAAGCAAAGGATCGACTTGAAGGTTTTGTCGCTCACTTTAAGGTCACTTCATTCTTTTGCTGTAGCCTATCCCTCAGATCTACTCCCCCACCAGGCCAAACATCGTATCACCCGCTTTTCGGAATTTAACAGTTTACCAATACCTCGTACAAACCTCAAATTGTTTGGAGACCTTTCATTTAGTTCGTATGCTCCCAAAGCCTGGAACTCCCTCCCGACTTGGGTCAGAACATCCCCTGACTTGACCACATTTAAAAAGAACTTTAAACACACCTATTTAGGACTGCATTTAGTGGGTCCCTGTAATTCGTCCTTTACATGCGTGCTGACACTGTGCATGCTGCCACTAACCACATTTGCATGCCGACCCTGTGCATGTCACCCGTAACCATGTTATTCGTGTTGTTTATCAAGCATGATGTTAGTCACCATTCAATCGCCCCTTGCGCGTTTTCCTTTGCAGCAAATATAAAGCGCCTAGAAAGAGATTGAGTTCTCTGAGGGCGCTTTATCAAGTGCATTATTATTAATATTATTATTATCATGCTTCCTTTACAGCATATGTTAAGTGCCTAGAAAGAGGTTAATTTCTCTAATGGGACCTTACAAATGTATTATTATTATTATTACTGTTAGCATTATCGAACGTTACGATTGAGGGTGATACTTGCTGAGTTATACATAAGGTATTTGGTTGGTTATCCACTGTTCCCCTTGTTGGCAGCATCTCAAGAGCATTTATATGTATATATATATATATATATATATACATATATGTATATATATTGCACAGATGTCACAAGTACAAGCAAATACATGCTTATGTATATATATATATATATATATATATATATATAGACATTACTCAGCCTTTTGAGGCAAACTTGGGGCCACTAGGATACCTGGCCATCTAAAGACTAACTGTGTTTGGCTTGGAGAAAGTTGGTCATGGATGTTGACCAGCACTTAAATTGAAGAACGACCTGTTTGCACTTGCCATCGTAGACTGACACCGGAAGTCTGAATTTACTGTGGTATCTAAAGCCACTATCTGGTGCTTGCTTGGTTGTTGGCACGTGCTTTCAAAAGCATTGTATGGCCAGCCATAGTATTTGCTGCTATTCGAGAACTAGTGACTACACACGTCAGTGGCTAATCGTGGCAGATCGTGGTAGCTGCATGATGCTAATCATGCAGCTACCACGATCTGCCACGTCATGGGCGCTATATAAATGTCTTATTGTTATTATTATTATTATTACAAACGCTGATCAGAAATCAAATGTATGTAGTCTCAGCAGTACCGACTGTGTGGGATGATTAGCTCTGAAACTTGACTGGAGCTTACTTGCTAGGCTTGACGTTTTTATGTATGAGTTTTAGGGGTATACCGGTTCACGTGCCAGTAAGATTGATGCAAATAGGAGTTGGGGGACTATTTGGAAGTTGCTTATGTTCTGCATGTATGTATGTATGTATCTCTGTCAGTAACTCCACAAAGTCATAATGACCATGTGGGTGTTACGCAGGAGAGTTTTGTATAGCGCACTCACAGCCTAAGCGGCTTTCGGTACACATTCGGTAGCCAACAAACTTTGTCTCACGCAACAAAGAGAAAGTGGGAAGCATAGCAGAGTCAGGAGAGCAGTTGAGGTAGTGAGTAGCATAGAAGTAGCAGTTCAGGACCGCTGGAAAAGATGTGCCATAGTCGGCAGTTGGAGAGTAGCTGTCATTGCGTAAGAATTGTGGAAGCGAGTTCCACAGTCTAGGACCTGCAGAGCTAAAGCTTCTGTCGCCAACTGTCTTTAAGCGGAGGAATGGGACAGCTAATTTATTGTCCACACAGGACCTGAGGGCGCGAACAGGCTGAAACTGATGCAGCAGTTCAGCTAGGTATGAACGAGCCAAGCCGTGGCGGGCCTTGTGGGTCAGCGTAAGAACTTTGCTCTGAATCCTTTGCTCAACCGGCCACCATTCTAGCTCTTTCAGCAAAGGAGACACGTGCTCAAACCGCTGGGACTTGAAGACCAGCCTTGCAGCCATATTAATAGTCCGCTGTAGTGGCATAATAGCTTTCTGTGGTAGCCCAGCCAAAAGGGAATTACAATAATCAAGCCGAGACAGAACTAAAGAGCTAGTTAAATTTTTTACAAGCCACTGTGGGAGACAGCTTCTAATCTTGGATAGTGATCGGATGTGATGGCTAGCTGTAGAGGCAGTCTTGTGAATGAAGCTTTTGAAATTGAGGCAGCTGTCGAACACGACACCTAGATTACGAGCACGTGGTGAAGGTCGCACAATAGCATCACCTATTAGAACAGCAAAGCCTTTTAATCCAGCCACACCCTTAGGGTGTCCTATGAGCAGCAGTTCGGTTTTATCGTCATTTAATTTCAGGAAGTTTTCCGACATCCAGGATCGAATATCGGCAAGGCAAGCATTCAGTTTCTCAGTTGCTGCAGCAGATTCCGACGGTTTAAATGACAGATACAACTGAGTATCGTCAGCATAGAAGTGATATCCTATTCCATGGGCCTTAATCACTTTTCTCAGAGGTTGCGTATAAATGGAGAACAGCAAGGGACCGAGTACAGACCCTTGAGGGACTCCACAGGTGACCCTTCTCATGTCTGAGACCTGACCCCCACACGACACGGATTGAACACGATCAGACAAGTATGATTTAAACCACGCCAGTGCTTCGTCTACCAGACCGATCGTTGTTCTCAATCGTTCAAGCAGAACTTCGTGATCAATGGTGTCGAAGGCAGCAGACAGATCTAGCTGAGCTAGGGCAGTGACATTCCCGTCGTCGTTGCCACGTAGAATGTCATTGTTAACACGGAGGAGAGCAGTTTCAGTAGAGTGCTGCCTCTTGAAACCTGATTGAAATGTTTCTGACATTCCATTATTTTCAATATGTTCAACTAGCTGCTTAGCAACAATTTTTTCAAGAATCTTTGATAAGAACGGGAGAAGGGAAACTGGACGATAGTTTGCAAGGACCTCTGTGTCTAATCCAGGCTTTTTAAGAATAGGTCAAACGATTGCCGATTTGAAGGACTTGGGGACGACCCCTTTTCCCAAAGAAGCATTAAAAATCTTGGTTATGGTAGGGCTAAGTTGGTCTGCAAGTGAAGACCACAGAGATGAAGGTATAGGGTCTTCAGGAGACGAGCTCTTTTTGCTAGACCTTATTAAGGCAGCCACATCACAGGCAGAAACTTCGGAGAACCTTTTAAGAAAGGTCACAGGTTGAGGAACAGCGATTGCTTTGGTCGGAGGGGGCTTAATGGAGGCACGGATGGTCTAGTGTTAAATTTTAAACGAGTGATATAACAGCGGCAGTTTTTAAGTAAGGATGGGTTGCTATAATCTGCCCTTCAGCAATGCAAAGGTCTGCCAGCAGTGCTTGAAGTTATTTAATTCAGTACCGTATCAACTTTTATCGGCGTTATTATAGGCTTACATTTTTTTCTGTTGTTGATATCTGGCACCTAGTTCTGACTTGGCATAGTTTTTTGTCCACTTGGTAACTTATGTCGTGGCAATGGTTTCGTTCAGCCCACACAGTCAGCTTCTCAGCATTCGGCATGTTATAGCATTTGTCTCTTGCCTACCTCTGTGCGTGTTAGCTGATTTAATAGCCTCATTACTATAGTAGCAGAAGAGCCTTAACGGCTATCAACATCGTAATCCTTTATTACCCACTGCAGGATTCGAACCCACGACTTGGGTCATTATGAGGGAGCGCCGTACACCTGGGCTGGGCTATTCCTTGTCCCATATTTCTTGCACATTGGGAATCATGATCTAAAGAGAATTGATATGTATTGTCGCTGTAGCGGTTAAGAATTTGGTGCTGTGCAATTCCAAATTGATTGCTCCTAGTGGTCATTATCACTATGCGCCATCACTCGTGTTGTCTAGCCAGCTATGGGAGTCTGTCATGACGTTGGTTTGTCGATTCGGGATTGGATCGTAATGATATTTGTATTTGATGCCTTTAATTTTTGCCTGGTAATTAAACTGCCAAATTGATCCCTTTTAAATGGTGCCTAATAGATGTCGATGTCAAATGTTGTTCTCATATTGTGTAGTGCCGTTTCCTGTCCGAAGCTGCAAATTTGGATCTGTATACACCTGGCAGTAAAGAAAAATATCTGTAAAGATGGTAACAATGTAACATCACGCACCTTGGTGCTACACCTCAACCTGTGGTTTCTGATGCTACTGCTGCAAGGCTTTCTGGTAGTTAAGGACAGCTTGGCCAATATTATTCAGAAGCTTAGTGGCTTTGCAGCTGCCGGTGATGATAAGTCCACGTAGTCCGCTTTTATATTGAGCATCGTCAGTCAAGCACTCCAAATTTATTAATGGCCAAAGCTGTAGCCTCAAGCATCAGATGCCGCATGCACAAAATGCCGGAGAGTAAGATTTTACTTCGATTTGTTCTTTGCTTCCCAGTGTAACGATCTCTCTCTATATGTCTTACCGCCTGTAACTCAATTAAGGCACGAGCACTAACTGGGTGCTAGGCTTGACTTTTCCACAGCACCCTCTGAGCTAAGTGGCTTTAAGTTCACATTCGATAGCCGACATATCTCAGCAGCGATTGTGGTAGCATTATGTAACTTGTATTTGCAATCTCGACGAACTCGTAGCTATAGGCCGATCATCAGCCTGCAATCGCATTTTATACTTATGTTTCTATGTTTCTGTTATTTGCTGCTAAGATGACTGCGTTTTTTTAGGTAAGCGTAGAAGCATCTGGTATGAAGAGCTGTGGAATCTGAAATATCTTAGAGGCTTCAAATGGGGTCACCTGAACGAGCGGCTCGCTTACGAAAAGGCCGTGCATCAACAGCGAATGCGGACCGAAATAGCTCTCGCAAAAAAAGAGGCCAACTTTTTTGTCGAGAACCTGCATAAACTCCAGGTAATAAAAAAGCTCGAGAAGCGAGAGAAAACGTCTTTACCCCAGCATGAATGGACTTACAAACAGAGGAAAACGGATGAAATGCAACGAAAGAAGCCTGTTCAAAAAACAATGGATCGAATCAAAGGCGACAAGGCCTATTTGCGAAGCATCTTTGGGAGCAATAGCAAGGAAGGTCAGCCATGACAGCAGTGGCAAGCTGAATCGGCTGTGCGAGGTTGTTCATGTAGCAACAGCAGACATTGATACTTGGTATATCTTCGATGAAGATTCGTGTGAATAATAAATTAATATTAGCTGATTTTACAGTCTTGTTTATATTGTAGCAGAAGAGCCTTAACGACTATCACTACCGATTGTAGTTTGCAATAAAGGATCGCCCACTGCAGGATTCGAAACCACGACCTCGGTTGTGAAGGGCGAGTAATTTAATGTATCTCTGATGTATCTCCACAAAGCCACAGTGGCTATGTGGGTATTGCACACAAGAGAGTTTTGTTCAGTGCACTCACAGCCTAAGCGGCTTTCGGTACGAATTCGGTAGCCAACAGACTTCTCATGCAACAAAGACAAAGTGGGACGCATAACTGAGTCAGGAGAGCAGTTCAGGTAGCGATTAGCATGGAAGTAGCAGTTTAGGACAGCTGGAAAGGATGTGCCATAGTCGGCAGCAGGAGAGTAGTTGTCGTTCCGAAAGAGTTGTGGAAGTGAGTTTCACAGGCTAGGATCTGCAGAGCAAAAGCTTCTATCGCCAGCGGTTTTGAAGTGAAGGAATGGAATAGCTAATTTATTGTCGATAGGACCTGAGGGCACGAGAAGGCTGTAACTGGTGCAGTAGTTCAGCTAGGTATGAAGGAGCCAAGCCGTAGTGTCCTGTGGGTCAGCCTAAAAACTTTGCTCTGTATCCGTTGATCAACCAGCAGCCATCCTAGCTATTTTAGCAAAGGAGACACATGCTCAAACATACCACTTGCAAATTCGCCTTGCAGCCATATTCATAGCCAGCTGCAGTGGCTTTGTGGCTTTTATGATTAGCCCAGCTAAAAGGGAATTACGATAACCAAGCCGAGACAGAACTAAAGAGCTAGTTAAATTTTTTGCAAGCCACTGGAAGGCAGTTTCTAATCATAGATAAGGATCGGACATTGCGGCGAGCTGTGGCAGTAGACTTCTTAAGAGTCTTTCTAAAAATTCTGCAGCTGTCGAAGACGGCGCCTGAATTTCGAGCACGAGATGATGGTTGCACATCATCGCCCATCAGAAGAGCAAAGCCTTCTAATTCAGCCACAGGCTTAGGATGTCCTATGAGCAGCAGTTCAGATTTAGCGAGCACCTTACCTCGTTCGCTATCAATGACGTTACTATAAATTATGATCGATTACTATCAATTTACAAATTACTATCAATTATCAATTATATCACTCATCATTCAATCGCGTTTCCCTTTGCAGCAAACGTAAAGCGCCTAGAAAGAGATTCAGTTCTCTGAGGGCGCTTTATCAAGTGCATTATTATTATCAATCACCGCTTAGCAGAACACATGGTGCTCTTTTGCATTGCATCTTGTACATATCACTGTGGAAAACCGTGACCTTGAAGCCTTAGCTGTCGGTAAAATACGGTTTTGTCGGATTCCTGTGCTTATCGGATACGATTTTAACTCATGCCAAAAGTGGTGGCTGACTGACCGGTTTCTTTTCGAATAAGAACTTACCTTGTAGTAAGAGATGCCAAAAAACGAAACTAGCGACTTGCAGAGCTAGTTGAATTGCTAAATAGGTAGCACTCTTAAAATACTAAGTTAAGTATCGCGGTTGTTAATTTGTCTGACTCCAAAGCTGCACTGTCCACGGTCAAATCGTTCCCGTCACATTCGCAAAGGTAAAATGAGTGCACTTGCAGAATAATATCGTTCTTTAATGCCAAATGTCTATGTTTTGTTGGCAGCGAATTTCTTTTTGATAAATAAATGGCACGAGTATTGTTTGCCGTCCGAAATACTATTGTCGTCAAAAAGAGTTATTCGTGATCGAGAGTAACGAGCAGTTATGCAAGAGGTTTGTGCTAGCTTTTTGCTTGCCTTTGGACGTTTGCGGTACTTAAAACCAAGTCCGGCAGGGCTCAAGAGGCGCGGACACGAAGCATTCAGCATTCAGCGCTGCTCTGTTGGCTGTCTTGCTCAAGCTGCTGGTTTGCTTAATTTCTGTGCTGCCGAACGGCTCAAATTCAGGTTCGAAGCCAAATGAGACGGACTGTGGCTTTCGGCCAAGTACGGCAGCCTCTGATTAGCCACGGGTTGCCAGTGCACAACTAGTGGAAAGACAAAGCACTCCACCGGTCGCACATTAATCAGCACCGAGTCAACATCCAATGCAGACTTTAGAGTATGAGTTATTATGCCGAGGTAGTTTGTTATGGGATTTCCTGGACCATGACCACATCTAAGAGCGATCGCCGTGCGAGTACAAATCAGCTTGCTGTGAGATTTAGTAAGTCGCAAACAATCAACCTCTTCTAACAGATCTTTGCTCAAGAAGAAGTACACGCCAAACCAGGCGTCCATTGGCGTCTGCTCGAAAGCATGCTTAAAGAATTAAATTAGTCTGATTACGCACAGACAGCGAGCATTATGGCTCATAAATCTTGGATTACGTACACTGAGAAAATGGTGGCTCGAGCTTACCTGACGGAAATAGTACATTCGAATAAAGGATACTGCAGCAGCTTTAATTTGTTTATGTCTTGGGCATCTATTAAGACAACTCCCAGAGTTGCATCACATGAAAGTTGTCTATTTAAAGTGCTGGCAAATCGCGTTACATGTTCTGTACGACCTCGAGCTGTTGCCTACTGAAGCCGCTTGAAGTCGTACATGTGATGCTGCCGTTACGTTTATTCTGACATGATGGAGAATGCTCCAAAAAGCTGCTGCCTTACACGATCAGGAATTATAGAGCAGAGCAGTGTTTATAGGCTGCCGGAAGAAAATTTAGCATGTGCGAAACATATGTGAATTATAGAAGCTGATATTTTAAAATACACTTTGCTAGGCCAGTTGGTGGGTTGAAGATGCAAAGGAGAACGCTCTATTCCGAGGCAGATTCGTCATTTCCTAGTTACCAAGCTACAAATCTCATCGGGTGAATAATGCCCTGGTGCATAGGTCGGCACTTGAGTAGTATTAACAAGACTACGTAGTAGCAGAATCTTCGATTGTAGAATGCATGAAGAATTGCGAATGAGCAAAGGCGAGCACCATCCTTTCCCTATCGTCTTATGTTTATTTGTCAGGTCAATATTTTCGAAACGTCTGGTTTGGATCAGCGGTTAAAGTGCTCGCCCAACCAAGATCTGTCTGAGGTCGTGGGCTCGAGCCCCGAGGCATTTGTGAAACGCATGAATAGAGATTAAGTTCTCTTGGGGCGCCCTGCAAATGAATTATATATCATACGTAAGTTCTTAGGCTGTTTAGTTTGTCGCTCATGCAGCAAAAGATCTAGCACCGTGAACTTATGGTATTTTAGGTACCAAACTATCAGTTCCTATCTTCGTTTTATGGCTAAACTGTTCGAGTCAGAATAGAGGGTTGTACGGCTCTTCGCCCGGTGGAGTAGTAGTTCTGATAGGTAGGCTTGAGCCAAAGAATGAAGGAACCTAAAAGTAAGTGACAAAATCTGGAAGTTGATGCCCTGCTTGATTGGGAGCCAGTGCAGATCAGTGAGAATTGTTGTGACGTGTAAACTGTGACGCTCGCGACAGATGAGCCTAGTTGCAGAGTTTTGCTCCAACTGTAAGCGCCTGGTTGCCTAGGCCAGTAGTCCAAAAAGCAGTGAGTTACAGAAGTCGAGACGGGATGTCACTAATGCATGGACCAATTTAGACGTGGTATCACTGTCTAAACAAGCCCAAATTTTAGCAGTCTTGTGCAGCTGAAAGTAGACAGACTTGACTATGGGGCTGATACGGTCGTCTAATGATAGGTCACTTTGGAACAGGATACCTAGATTTCGTGCAGATTCAACAGGAGATGTGCCGATTTTGAGCGTCAGGTTTTCCAATGTCTGACTCACACTTGGCTTGTCTGTAACTAGCAGTTGGTTTTGTCGTCGTTCAATTTAAGAAAGTTTGCTATCATCCATGTGCGGATGTCATCAATACATGCAGAAAGGGTGTGTAGAGAATTAGACGAGCCCGAGGGCTAGGTGGGATCAAAGTAAAGGTACAACTAAGTACCATCTGCATAGAAATGAAAGCATAGGTTGTGCATGGCAATCACATCGGCAAGAGGGTGAATATAAACTGTAAAAGGAAGCGGACCGAGCACAGAGCCCTGTGGGGCTTCGTAATTAAGTGGTTCCTCGGATGGTCTTTGTCCGATCGCATCGATACTCTAGAGTCTCCCACTGAGATAGGACCTGAATCATTGCAATACAAGGCCGGTGACGCCCAGGCGAGATTCAAGACGCTCAAGAACTCAACTTTGTGATCGAAAGCTGCAGCAAGGTCAGACTGAGACCCAAAGAGAGACTTTACCCAAGTCTGCATTCATAAGGTCGCTGTACACCCTAAGCTCTGTGGAGTGATTAACTTTAAACCCAGACTGGAACTTACTTGCTAGGTTTTAGGTCTCAATATAAGAATTCATTTGGTCTACCACAACTCGTTCCAGTGTCTTTGAAAGGAACGAGAGAAAGGACACTGAACAGAAGCTGCTCAAATCTTCTTGGTCCAGCGTTGCTTTCTTAATCAGTGGCCCGACTAGTCTTTTTGAAAGGTGGGTGCAGGGACCTGACCAGAGGTTAAGGACGTATTTATAATGTTAGTTATGGATAGTAGCAGCAGATCTAAGCCTAGTAGACGTCGGACAGTGGAAATAGGGTCTAGAGAACTAATGGTCTTCTTTGATTAAAAGTATAGCCAACTGACTTGGTGTGAATAATAATAAGAGACATTTTAAAGGAGACGGTGGTGTTGACGTGGCGGCTCCAGACTCCTACTTGCCCCGTTCCACTGCCGTTCTCTTCATTTGCCGCACGATGCGATGCATTTCGATTTATATATTTATTAGGCAATACAGCAGCTATCAGGGTTTGACTTACGATGCACTACATAAGATAGTATTAAAACAATATTGCCTACAAAACTAGAGAGAAGAGAGAGAATAAGTGAGAGAGATAGATAAATTGGTAGGTAGTTAGGTAGATAGATAGATATATATATATATATATAGATATACAGATATATAGATAAGAGTATGAGAGAGAGAGAGAGAGCGAGGGAGAGAGGGAGGGGAAGGTGTGAAACTGGTTGGGAGAACGAGAGCTGCATACAGTGAAGTAACTGGAGCGAGGATAGCGGCTCGTGCGGTCTCCAACGCAGAGGAGGAGAAAGCAGATAGAAAGGGCAAAGTGCTTGATAGTTGTTAAAGTGTCTTCCGGAAAACATGGGGGTGAGAGCCGGCGAAGAACGGACTTGATCATGACAGCGTCGAAGTCAGCGTCAACCCGACGTCTTGCAAATAGTCCGCTGCACCAATAAATCTGGATGCCACAGGTCTGCCTCAAACTCAATTCACCTGGAGCGAATGTGCGCAATCTTGATTTTTAAGGGGCATGCTTTATGTCTAGAGAGCCGGTCCACAAGCCCACGCAGCTTTCTTCGAAGACAATGCAGACGATACGCTGTTGCGTCTTCTCTAGCCCACCGAAAGCGGCTCATACTGTGCACACAATAGGCAAAAGACTTCGACTCACTCGACAAAGAAAGAAAGAGTGAGAATCATATCACGTGTTCGGTCGAAGAATCCAGTAGCAGTGTAGGAAAGGAAGCTTCGTGGTCGGCCCGCCGAGCGAGCACGATTGATTGCCGCCGCTGCAGAGCTCCACAGTCCATGACCCGTAGATGTCGCTGATGCGACAATCTTTAAGTGGAAGAAAGGGAGGAAGGAGTTTCCTAATTAGCCTAATGGAAAATCAGTTCCAAGATCTATTCAGGCGCTTTACATAAGCCGTGGGGCTTGAGCCCACGAGCTTGGATCAAATACATTATCTTATCGCAATACACATTACATTACATAATATGCACACACACACACATATATATATATATATATATATATATGTGTGTGTGTGTAATTATATTATATTATATACACATTATACAATATATATTACAAATACATTATCTTGACCTCGGTCATTAAGGCGAGCACCTTAAGCCCTCTGCCAAACCTGCGAGGCGTATTTAGGCCTAACAGCGCTGAAAAACTTGAAACGATATCGGCGTTAGTGCTCATCTATCAGCTCCGCTGGTGTCTAGACCGCAGTTTATTTTTTAGCGAGACCTTCTATATCTCACTTCCAAATGGTCGCACGTCAACAATTAGCATAAACTAATAAAACCCATGCCTAATGAAGAAGGCTTCGCAAATGTTCTCGTTCCGAAAGCAAGAAAATTAGAAATGTCAAATAGCCGCACACATTAGCTCAGTTTGTACTGTCTAATCAAGCTCTAGAGCGATAAAAAGGACGGTATATCGAACCAGATACTTGGCTTCACATCTATGATTGCGCCATTGACATTATTTCCCTGTCGCGCTTCCTCTAGCTAGCACTATACGAGCACTTGGACGAGGAAGCGCCGCGCAAAGACGCTGATGCTGAGACGCTACGGCGGTCGATAGGTCTCGTGCGTGAATGTTCGGCTCAGCCAATCTGGTGCGTCGTTGGCGAACGTCCACTGTCTATTGGTCAGATTTACTTCTGTCGCAGAGGCTCCGCCGTATTTTGGGGCTTGTCCGGCGCGCGGAGTGTGGAAGTAGCAGCAGCCGACGAATAACCCTTCACCCAGTGACGCGCTGATTTAAAAGTGGGTTCGACTGGCACGATGTAGCGAACCTCATATCAGCCGCACACTGCAACCTCAGAAACCGTACAGACCTCAGGGCCGGCGCGAGTGCCCGCAACCTGGTTACCTGGCCCTTTGCCGTCGCACAAAGAGCTGGCTTCTTTTTGCGGCTAGCTACTTGCGGTTTGCTACTGGCTCTCGACGGCCATTATGGAAGGGAGGCGCAAAGTCGTCCCAGTTGGAGCCGCCGCAAGAGCTGCAGTTGAAACCGCAGCTGAAACACGCATGCGCATACGCACTTCTTACTCACTCGACAGAACCCCATTTGCGTCGAACCCTATTTGCTTGTGCAATCAGGCAATTCAGCGGGTGCAAAAGCTGGGCTTTTCGACCGTGAGCGTCGCAGTTGCTACATCCCACCACTTCTAGGCGACTGCACTGGCTCTCAGTGTCCAGTGAAGGAACGCATCGACTTTAAGGTTCCGCTACTCACTTTTAGGTCCCTTTATTCTTTGGCTCCAGCCTATCTATCAGCTCTACTTCCCCACCAGGCTATCGTTCCACCCAGTTTTTGGAATCTATTCGTTTACCTATACCCGGTATGAATCTCAAATCCTTTGGAGACGATGCTTTTAGTTCCTATGCTCCTAAAGTCTGAAACTCACTACCGACTTGCGTCACGACACGTCATGTCAGAGTATGCTGTCATATACAATAAAAAAAGGACCGTCTCGCACAGAATTACTTTTTTTGTGCGTGGAATGCAGTGGATTGAATTGGATTGCAATAGATTTCGGTATTGGCCCGGGCTACTGCAATCTATTTCAGTGGACTTTGTGAGAACGAGTGAGCAGAATCGGGCGAACGTTTGTGGGAACATTTTAAACGCACGCAGCGTAGTTTTATATTCCAAACGCTTTGGTGCATTTCGCAGTTGATTTGTGGTGTAAACTTTGTGGGTTGGCTGGTGTTGGTGGCAAACTAAAGTTGACTGCTGTGGATTGTGGTGGAATGCGGTACATGTTTCCGTCTTTGCACTCATTTGCATGAGTGCTCGTTCGCACAATGACATGAAATTTGGTGGATAAGTAAAAGCAAAGGTGTACTATATTCGCTTAAAATTTGAGCTCGGCAAGGCCAACGTCCTGTCGATTTTTGCCTAATTAGAGTCGATTGTCGTCGATTTCGGCAATTCGTCGAGCCTTTGCAGGAGAGCGAAATGACGTCAGTAGTGGTGTATTTAGGAGAGCTTTCTCTTCAGTTTAAGGGCCGTGACAGCCCAGGAGGTAAGCTGCTAGCTCTTCGCAACCCAAGTCAAGGGTTCTATTCCTGAAGTTTGCAATCCTTATAGCAATGCAAGCGGTGGTGATAGTCGTTAAGGCTCTTCTGCCGCTATACAAATGAGGCTGGTAAATAAGCTAATTAAATATTTCAGGTTCGCTTCGAGTCGTCGCCTTGAGACACAAGCTTCGGCTAGGCACAGCAGGC